>JARBWK010000012.1:107519458-107776261 GCA_030556195.1 Anolis apletophallus | reverse complement strand
CACCCAGGGGTCCCGAGTCTGACATCCACGTTGAGAATCGCTGTCCTAGATAGTTCATAGAGATTTGTGGTCAAGCATTGTCAGATCTAGATGGGTCAAATGTCAGCCATAAAAGGGAGCATCTACACTGTTGAATACCACTTTTGATACCACTTGAACTAATATGGTGCAATGCTATGGAATCATGGGAGTTGTAGTTCTCTATTAAGAGCGATAGTGCCTCATCAAACGACAAATCCCAGGGATCCCATATCATTGAGCCATGGAAGTTATAGTGGTGTCAAAGTGCATCAATTCTACAGTGCAGATTTGACCTGAGCCGATTCATGTTTACTCCGAAGAAAAGCGTGTTGACTTTAGTCTTAACTTTATTTCCAGCTTTAAACCAGAAACGAGGCTGTTCTTTCAGCTTCGATTCCCATCTTCTCCAAATCAGTAGTAGAGAAATCCTTCTGGAGAGAAATAGCAAGGTATAAAGAACAACAAAAACAACAATGGGAAATATATACGATGTTACTGGAGTAACGGATCTATTGGTCTCAATGATATGTGTGAGTTGTCTGGAAAATGTGAAAGGTGCAAAATTAAATTCGGGGAGTTTTGCAAGGCAGCATAAAAGGGATTTTTCATCGGCAGCCAATGTCTCGAAAGCCGGTTCCCCTGACTTGCACGTTTCCTCGGAGTTTCCTTAGAGAATAAGGCGCCTCACTCTGGAAAACCTTTAAAAAAAATCTGTTACTCTTGAGTCAACTTAGTGGTTCATGGAAACAAGCCACCCGACTTGATGGAAAACCTTTGAAAGCTTTTGGCACTTGCAAGGGCGAATTTCCTATTGCCTGGAAGGCTTTTTCTGGCACCAAAAAAGGTGCAAAAAAAAGAGAAATATTTATACATATTGCTAAGTCTGGACAACTTTTATGCTTTGGGTACTCACGTATATTCCGTATTTACAGCATGCAAAGAATGAATGGAGTTTTGGGCCCATGTTAACTGCCATGTCTCAAGTCCATCATCATCATCAGCAGTTTTCTCACTTGTTAATCGCCCTCCATTAAAATGCTCAAGGCGATTTACATAAAACAATTGCATTAAAAACACACAATACCAAATAGACTGCATTAAACATTAAAAGCTCTGCTCAAAAGCCAGGTCTTGAGTGCCTGAGCAAAGGGTCGCAGGTCACGCATGGCCCTCAAGTGGGGAGGCAAGGAGTTCCACAAGACAGGGGCAGAGATGGAGAAGGCCCTACGCCTTGTGCTCTCGAGACGTACTTCCCTGGGGCCTGGAACATACAGTACGTTCAGTTGGAGGAGTCGTGGCGACCACTGGCGGTGAAGAGGGGAGAGGCGGTCTCTGAGATATGCCGGCCCCTGACCATAAAGCGCCTTAAAGGTCAGAACCAACAACTTAAACAGGGCCCGGAATTCCATTGGAAGCCAGTGCAAATGTCACAGAGTTGGAGTTATGTGGCATCTCAAAGGTGTTTTTGCAAGTAGCCTGGCTGCCACATTCTGAATAATGCGGATCCTCCGAGTAGTCGACAGGGGAAGGCCAACATACAAGACGTTAAAATAATCCAATCTAGATGTGACCGTTGCGTGGATGATTGTAGCCAAGGCTTCCTCTGAAAGGTAAGGTGCCAGCTGTCTTGCCTGCCGGAGATGGAAAAAGGCCTGCTTACTAACATTAGCGATCTGGGCCTCCATAGTCAACTGTGAATCCAGGACGACACCCAAGCTCTTAACAGTGGAAGATGGATGAAGGGGGGCACCATCGAAGTTGGGCAGGGAGGGCATCACTCCAGGCGGGCGGCCAGGCCACAAAATCTCAGTCTTAGTAGGTTTCACCTTCAGCCTACTGGCACGCAGCCATCTCGATACAGCCTCAAGACATAAGGTGAAATTGTCTGGTATTGAGGTGACTCCAGGCTCCAGCCGTAAAAGCAGCTGGGTGTCATCCGCATATTGGTGGCACTCCAGACCAAAGCTCCGCACGAGGCTGGCAAGAGGTCTCACGTAGACGTTGAAGAGGAGGGGAGAGAGAATTGCTCCCCGAGGCACCCCACATGAGAGATGGTGTTGATGAGAGATTGGGATTTGTAGTTTGATAAGGCACGGGCACAACAAGGCCGAATGTCAGGGGAAACCTTTACCTTAAGGTAAAGGGGAAATGTCAGGGGAAACCTTTACCCATACCTGTTAACCGAGAAGGCTACAAGTTTTGCAAAACTATACATCCCAAAACTATAAATTCCATAGTGTTGATTCACGGGAGGTAAGGAACTTGGTTGGATGAAAGGTGCTTTGCACATGCTTTAAGGCACTGAGGACAGAGGGTCTGATTCCTGGGCTGATAAAGAAGTGCACTGAAAAGAAATGCACTCTGCACATGCTCTGCCATGCATCGTACGCAAACAGTTTGTTTCCTTGGCACTAATAGAGGGAAATAAAAGAGCACTGAAAAGAAAGGTACTCTGCACATGCTCTGCAATGCATCATAGCCAAATGGTTTGTTCCCGGGCATGAATAAAAGAAAACAGAAGTGTACTGAAATGAAAGGCACTCTGCACATGCTCTGCATTGCATCATAGCCAAACGGTTTGTTTCCTGGGCATGAAGAGAGGAAAATAGAAATGTGCTGAAATGAAAGGCACTCTGCACATGCTCTGTGATGCATCGTAGCTACATGGTTTGTTTCCTGGGCGTGAAGAAAGGAAAATAGAAGTGTGCGGAAATGAAAGGCACTCTGCACATGCTCTGCAATGCATTCTAGTTTTGGGCATCTGAAACCAGGAAGGAAAAGGGAGGAATGAGGGACACTCTGCATATGTCCCGAGGCACTGTTGCCAGAGGGTGTGGTCCCAGGGCAGGAAAAGGGGGAAAAGAAACCCACTGAAATCAAAAACACTCTGCACATGCTCAGACTGGGACCTAAGGAGGAAGACTTTTAAATACAGCACCTTATATGCAAGTCACTCTGCACATGCTCAGGGGCTGAGAGTCCAACCCCTGGGGAGAAAAAAGGGGGAAAGAAACCCGGATGTGGAAAAAGTACTCTGCGCATGCTCTGAGGCCTCGTTGGCAGAAGGTCCAGTGCCAGGGAAAGAAAAGTCGAAAGGAAGACCCATTGAAATGAAAAAGTACTCTGGAGGGACCGAAGGAGGAAGTCTTTTAAAAACAGCATTTATATGAAAGGCACTCTGCACATGCTCAGGGGCCATCATAGCCAGAGGGTCTGATTTCTGGGGAGGAAAAGGGAGAAAGAAACCCACTGAGAGGGAAAAAACCCACTCTGCACATGCTCTGAAATGGGACCTGGGAATAAAGTTTTTAAAATACATATATGCAAAGCACTCTGCACATGCTCAGGGGCATCGTACCCAGAGCACCCAATTGCTGGGGAGGAAAAGGGTAAAAGGAACCAGTTGATATGAAAAGCACTCTGCACGTGCTCAGGGGCATCGTAGCCAGAGAGTCCAGATCCAGGGAAAGAAGATGAGGCAAAAGGAAACCAATCGAAATGAAATGCACTCTGCACATGCTCAGGAGCATCATCGCCAGAGGGTCCAGATCCAGGGAAAGAAGAAGAGGCCACAGGATAACAATGGATATGAAGTGCACTCTGCACATGCTCAGGGGCATCGTAGCCAGAGAGTCTGATTCCAGGGAAAGATGAGGCAAAAGGAAACCAATCGAAATGAAATGCACATGCTGGAGCATCATGCTCAAAGAAGGGCCACAGGATAACAATGGATGCACTCTGCACATGCTCAGGGGTAGCAGTCTGATTCCAGGGAAAGAAGAAGAGGCAAGGAAACCAATCAAAATGAAATGCACTCTGCACATGCTCAGGAGCATCATCGCCAGAGAGGGTCCAGGTCCAGGGAAAGAAGAAGAGGCCACAGGATAACAATGGATATGAAGTGCACTCTGCACATGCTCAGGGGCATCGTAGCCAGAGAGTCTGATTCCAGGGAAAGATGAGGCAAAAGGAAACCAATCGAAATGAAATGCACTCTGCACATGCTCAAGGGATATTGCAGCAGTGGGGCCAGTTCCAGGGAAAGAAGAAGAGGCAACAGGAAACCAACTGAAATGAAATGCCCTCTGCACATGCTCAGGAGCATCATCGCCACGCCAGAGGGTCCAGATCCAGGGAAAGAAGAAGAGGCCGCAGGATAACAATGGATATGAAGTGCACTCTGCACATGCTCAGGGGCATGGTAGCAAGCAAGAAGGTCCATTAGTTCCAGGGAAAGAAGAGAAGGAAAGAGGAAATGGAAAGCACCCTGCCTGCACATGCAGTTCCAAGGGAAAGCAAAACCCACTTTGTAGGGAAGGCACTCTCTCTCTCTCTCTCTGCAGATGCTGCTCAGTGCAGTTGGTGCCACTGCCTGGGGTGCAAAGCCCTCTGCACGCGCCCTGGGGCACTGCAGCCCCGGGCACAGGCTCAGGCTCCTCCCCCTCCCTCCCCTCCTGCGGGAGGCGGGCCCACGTTGGAGGAGGAGGAAGAGGAGGAGGAGGAAGGAAGGAAGGAGAGAGAGAGAGAGAGAGCAGGAGGTCCGGCTGCCCAGGAGCAGGCCGACGCCGGTCGTCTCCGCCGCCGCTTCTTGTCTTCTCCCGCTGCTGCTGCTGCTCCTGCGCCTTTGCCGCCTCCCTCCGCCAGGCTGAAGGGCCAGGCTTCTTCCCCCGACACCCACGGAGAGAGGTAGGGGCGCCCTTCCCTTCCCTTCCCTCCCTTTCCCTTTCTTTCTATCCTTCCTCCTCCCTTCCCTTCCCCTTCCCTTCCCTTCCTTCCCTTCCCTTCCTCCTTCCCTTCCTTCCTTTCCCTTCCTTCCTTCCCCTTCCCTTCCCCTTCCTTCTTTCCTTCCCTTCCTTCCTTCCCTCCTTCCTTCCCTCCTCCCTTCCCCCCTGCCTTCCCCCTTCCTTTCCTTCCCCCCTTCCCTTTCCCTTCCCCCTTTTACTTTCCCCCTCTTCTTCTTTCTATCCTTCCTCCCTTCCCCCTTCCTTTTCTTTCCTTTTCCTTCCCCTCCTTTCCTCCCTCCTTCCCTCCTTCTTCCTTTCCTCTCTCCCTCTCTTTCCTTCCTTTCCTTCCTTCTTGTCTTCCCCTCCCTCCCCTCCTTATTTCCTTTCTTCCTTTTCTTCCTTTCCCCTTCCCTTTCCTTTCCCTCCCTTCCTCCTCCCCTCCTCCTTTCTTTTTTCCCCCCCCTTCCCTTCACTCCCCTTTTTCTTTCTTTCCTTCTTCCCACCCTACCACCTTTACTTTCCTGCTTTTCTTCCTTCCCTTCTTAACCTTCCCTCCTTCCTCTCCTCACCTTTCTCTCTCGATTCCTCCTTTCCTTTCCCTCCCTTCTTCCTTACCCTTCTTCTTTCTTTTCTCCCTCAGCCTCTCTCCCTCTCTTTCCTCACTCCTTCCTTCTTGTTCCTTTCCTCCCTCCTTTCTTTCTTCCCTCTTCCTTTCTTTCCCCCTTCCCTTCCTTTCCTTCTTCCTCTTCCCTCCCTCCCCCTTCCCTCTCTCTTTCCCTTCCTTCCCTTCTTTCTTATCCTCCTTTTCTCCCCTCTCTCCCTCTCTTTCCCTTCTTTCCTCACTCCTTCTTTCTTGTTTCCTTCCTTCCTTTCCTCCCTCCTTTCTTTCTTCCCTCTTCCTTTCTTTCCCCCTTTCCATTCCATTCCTTCTTCCTCTTCCCTTCCTTCCTTCTTTTCCCCCCTCCCTCCCTCTTCCCTTCCCTTCTTTCTTATCCTTTCTCCTTTTCTCCCTCCCCCTCTCTCCCTCTCTTTCCCTTCTTTCCTCACTCCTTCCTTCTTGTTTCCTTCCTTTTCTCCTTCATTTCTTTCTTCCCTCTTCCTTTATTTTCCCCTTTCCCTTCCTTTCCTTCTTACTCCTCCCTTCATTCCTTCCTTTCCCCCTCCCTCTTTCCTTCCCTTCCCTTCTTTCTTATCCTTTCTCCTTTTCTCCCTCCCTCTCTTTCCCTTCTTTCCTCACTCCTTCCTTCTTGTTTCCTTCCTTTCCTCCCTCCTTTCTTCCCTCTTCCTTTCTTTCCCCCTTCCCTTCCTTTCCTTCCCTTCATTCCTTCCTTCCCCTCCCTTTCCTTCTTCTTTCTTATCTTCCCTTCCTTCCTTCTTTTCATCCTCTTCCCTTCCCTTCTTTCTTATCCTTTCTCCTTTTCCTTCCTCCTTCTTACTCTTCCCTTCATTCCTTCCTTTCCCCCTCCCTTTCCCTTCCCTTCCTTCTTTCTTATCCTTTCCTTTCTCCTTCCTTTTTCCCTTCTTTCATTCCTTCCTTCTTGTTTCCTTCCTTTCTTCTCTCTTCCTTTCCCTTCCTTTCCTTCCTTTCCTTCCTCTTCCCTCCCATCCTCCCTTCCTTCTATCCTTCCTTCTCTCTTTCCTTTCCTTCCTTCTTTCCTCTCTCTCTACCGGTCTGATATTCTCTGACCATTTTGGACCCCCTCTCCAGCTATTCCCTCCCATTCTAGACCCCCATAATATTCCCCTGTAATACTCAAGACACCACTAATTGACACTTGCCCATTTTGGACCCCTCTAATATTCCCCTATATTTTAGCCCCCCCCTCCCTAATATCCCTTCTTATATTCTCTTATATTTTAGGCTCCCCTTTAAAATCCCCCAATATTCTCCTGTGTTTTGGACCCCCCCCCTCAATGTCCTAATATTCTGTTACATGTTGGAGCCACCTAATATCCCCCTTAATATACTCCCCACCATAATATACCATACCCATTTTAAAGCCCCATAATACCCCCCCTCTTTCTCCTATACTTTACCAGACCTGGGCAAACTTTGGCCCTCCAGGTGTTTTGGACTCCAACTCCCACAATTCCTAACAGCCGGCCGGCTGTTAGGAATTGTGGGAGTTGGAGTCCAAAACACCTGGAGGGCCAAAGTTTGCCCAGGTCTGCTTTAGACCCACTCCTAATATCCCCCCAATCTTTCTCCTGCCATTTAAACCCCATAATATCTCCCTAATATCCTGCCACAAGACTCTCCAACCCTTGTAGACCACCCCCATAATATTCCCCCTCATATTCTACCATGTTTAGATCCTATAGTATTTTATTTAAATTATTTTCACTTTGAAATTATCCTCCTTTAATAAGCTCCTCTCTCTCTCTCGGCATTACTTCACGAACGAAGATTATTAGGAAGGACTCATCCCACGCTTTTTACAAGCGCGTTGATGACTAAAAAGGCCAATCTGAGATAGGCAAGTTCGGTTGCAGAAAGCACAGCAGAAAGTCTCCTTGGGTGATGTTGTTAATAAGCTCCTAATGTCCTATTATTTGACCTACTTAATAGCCCTCTAATGCTCTGCAATTGTTTTTGAGCCCTCCTTAATAGGCCCTTAATATTCCGCTGGCATTTTAGACCCCCCTAATATCTCTCTCCCCCCACTCCAATATTTTTCTACCATGGTAGGCAGTGATGTCAACAACAGCAATAATAATAATACTAAACAGATTGAGACTAGCCCATATCTATAAACCTGAAATGCTCCGAAATCCAAAATTGTCCACTTCGGTGGCTGAGATAGTGTCACCTTTGCTGACAGTCAGTTCAGTGCACAAACTTTATTTCCGGGGCAAAACGATTTCAAACATTACATAAAGCTACATTATATGTGACACCTAAATGAATGTAAAGCTTAGGCTTGGGTCCCATCGCCAAGATATCGCCTATCTATCCTATCTATCTATCTATCTCTATATCTATATGTCTCTCTATGTGTATTTTCAAGCTGAGCTGAAAACTATTATTATTATTATTAGAATCTTCCTTATCCAAAATGGAGTTCTGGATATCAGATATTTTTGGAATACTTGCATAGATAAATATATAGTGTCACCTTTGCTTTTGGAATAAGTCCTATCTCCCAAGATAGCTCACACACACACACACACACACACACACACACACACACATATATATACATACACATATATACATATACTTACATATATACATACATATACATATACAGAAGAGTTCTGGATATCAGATATTTTTTGGAATACTTGCATAGATAGATATATAGTGTCACCTTTGCTTTTGGAATGAGTCCTATCTCCCAAGATAGCTCTCTCATATATATATATATATATATATATATATATATATATATATATATATAAAAATCCATTTTGGATATGGAAGACTCTAATAATAGTAATAATAATAATATACATACATACACACACATAATTTTATCTATCTATCATGGAGTGCCTGAGCAGCTGAAGTTTCTGACTGAAAGGTTGGCGGTTTGAATCCGAGGACAGGGGTGAGCTCCTGTTGTTTAGCCCCAGCTTCTGCCAACCTAGCAGTTCGAAAAACATGCAAATATGATCAATGCTGGCTCCTTGGCTTAGAAATGGAGATGAGTACCATCTCCTAGACTCGGACACAACTAGACTTAATGTCAAGGGGAAACCTTTACCATCTACCTACCTACCTATCTATCTCTTGGAAATGGGACCCATTCTGTAAGCAAAGGTGACACACACACAATATATATATGTATGTATATGTATATGCATATGCATATGTTTACACACAACTAGTCCAAAATATCTGATATCCAGAACTTTTCTACCCCCATTTTGGACAAGGAAGACTCAAATACTACTACTACTACTACTACTACTACTACTACTACTACTGTTTTCAGCTCAGCCTCCCCATTTCTTCCAACTTTATTACTGGTGCCCTTGTCCTCATTGTAAAGCCCACTCCTCTTTAATTGACCCCCTTTTCGCCCTTTCAATGCAACCCACCCTTTCAGTGCACCCAATTCCATAGGTGTACATTTCCCCTTAATCTATCTATCTATCTATCTATCTATCTATCTATCTATCTATCTATCTATCTATCTATCTATCTACATTTACTATCCATCCATCCATCTATCATCTATCTATCCATCTATCGTAGATGGGACCCAGTCTGTAAGCAAAGGTGACACACACTACACACGCACACACGCACGCACGCACAACTATTCCAAAATATCTGATATCCAGAACTTTTCTACCCCCATTTTGGATAAGGAAGACTCAAATACTACTACTACTACTACTACTACTACTACTAATGTTTTCAACTCAGCCTCTCCATTTCCTCCAACTGTATTGCCCTTGTCCTTATTGCAAAGCCCACTCCTCTTTAATTGACCCCCTTTCACCCTTTCAGTGCACCCAATTCCATAGGTGTACGTTTCCCCTTATTAGTATAAGGTAACAAAGCCACCCTTCCTGCCATTTCTTCTAAAGATTCAGATGAATGGCAAAAGGAGAAATGAAGTGTTGACGTTGGTTATTTATGTGTGTATGTGTGTTCTTTCTCCCCCACTTACTAATTCCAGTATGCCGTGGATACTGGATAGATCAAGAGCCACTGGTACCTATTGTTGTGTCTCCATCTTTCCCTTTGTCTGATGGAGCTGTCCGTCTTCATGGTTTCTGATGCTTTCCGTCCCCTTTCCTTGAGCCCCAATTTTAATCTGTATCCTCATGTTTGGGCTGCTTTTTGCTAGGACCAAATACTATATCATTCAATGAGGCAGAAGGCAGAGGTATCTTGAGTTTTCCTATTATTATTGTTGTTGTTATTATTATTGATCAGAAAGATGTTGCATCTTTACAAGGATTTATTGGACCGGTGTCCTTGAGTGCATTTGTCTTGGGAATGTATGTTTGTGTTCTCCATTTGTATCGAGACTCATAAAACCTTACCCTGGCGCACGCTGCTTCTGTGCGAAGGTTTGCGGTTAATTAGTACCATTTGAGCGCATTGTGTCACACCCACAAACGATGGAACGCACGCGCCTTGTCTTCTGTGGCATTCACCTTTGTTCCAAATGACACGTCTCTCCGTCTTTCCCTTTCCGCCTCATTTTCGGGATTTGTTTCCTCTTTCGTGTGGTTTGCTTGCGAGTGTGACATTTCGACAGCAGGAGTGACAACATGCCCAGTCTTTTGCCAGAGAATAAAGCCTGCTCTATTTGTAATATTCCCCCTTCCTTTCCCTTTTGCTCCATGATGAAATGGACAAAATGTACAAAACAGGCAGCTCTCTCCGGAGAACTCGGGACTGTGTTGAAATACAAACATGGACAATAGGGGAAACAGTGGAGCATAGAAATTGTATTGGTGTTGCCTTTCCAAGCTGTGTTTGAGCTCAAGGCAATGGACACAAAAGCAATTTTTTTATATAAAAAAATTACCATCTTGAGAAACTCTTAACCTTCCTTCAGGGCCTTTTTTTATCTCCCCAAGTTGTGTTTTCTTGCTGAATTTGCACAAAACTGGGCTTGTGTTTCATGACATTCTCTCTTGAAGAGTTGTAAACAATGTCCCTCGATTGCAGACTCCTGCCACGTGACAATGGTTGCATCTACACTGCAGAATTGATGCATTTTGACACCACTTTCACTTCCATGGCTCAGTGCTATGGAATTCTGGCAGTTGTAGTTTCCATATTTCAGATCTTAGGACCCCATTGCATTGAGCCGTGACAGTGGTATCAAAGTGCATTAGTGTAGATCAGGGGTGCTCACACTTTTTCAGCATGCGAGCTACTCTTAAAGCAACCAAGTTCAAAAGATCCACCTGCCCCCGCCGCGCGCTCCCGCCGCGCGCTCCCGCCGCGCGCATGCTCCTGCTGTTTTCCGCCCACGCAGCACTTCTTCCGCCTATGGGGCATTGCAGGAAGGAGAAAGCACGAGGGGGGGGGGGCGTCCAGAGGGAGCGCTCCGCCCTGCCTGTCTCGCCAGCAATGGAGGCTGCACAGCTGCTTCTGGACAAGAGAGAGGCAGGGCGCTCCCTCCAGAGGCCGCGCCTCGTGCTTCCTTCTTCCTGCAATGCCCCACAGGCGAAAGAAGCACCGCGAGAGCGGAAGCCAGCAGCAGGAGTGCGCGTGCGCGCAGGGTGTGCGTGCGCATGGCAAGAGCGCCCCATCCGGCTGGTGAGGCCCGAAGATCACCTGGAAGAGGCCCGAAGATCTACTTGTAGCTCCCGAGCTACCTAATGAGCACCCCTGGTGTAGATCCCTGATTCTCAAAGTGGGCGGTACTGCCCCCTAGTGGGCGGTGAGGCGATCCAAGGGGGCGGTGGGAGGCTCAGGGTAATTTGGGGGATGGTGAACCCCTTTAAGGGGGCAGGTGAACGATTGGGGATTCTGTGTGCCAAGTTTGGCTCAATTCCATTGTTGGTGGAGTTCAAAATGCTCTTTGATTGTAGGTGAACTATAAATCCCAGAAACTACAACTCCCAAATGAGAAGGGCTATTTTCTCAAAACTCCACCAGTGTTCAAATTTGGGCATATTGAGTATTTGTGTCAAATTTCGTCCAAATCCATAGTTGTTTGGGTTCATAGTGCTCTCCAAATGTAGGTGAACTACATCTCCCCTAAATCACTGTCAATTCCTCCCAAACCTCTCCAGCATTTTCTGTTGGTCATGGGGGGTTCTGTGTGCCAAGTTTGGCCCAGGTCTGTCATTCATGGGGTCTCGGCTGTGGAAGTCCGAGCTGAATTGGTCGAAGGTACTGCAAATCCCATCATCCGATGTCCATACTCCCCCAAACATATTGTTTTTGTGATTAATCACTATGCTTTAATTATGTTCAATTTGTAACAACGAAAATACATCCTGCATATTAGATATTTGCATTAGAATTCGTAGGAGTAGCAAAATTATTTCTGAAGTAGCAACGAAAATATGGTTGGGGGTCACCACAACATGAGGAACCTTATTTAGGGGTCACGGCATTAGAAAGGTTGAGAACCACTGCATTAAGACATATATATTTCTGTTTAATTGCTATTACATTAAAAAAAATCCAGGGGGGGCGGTGAGTACATTTTTTTCTGGAAAGGGGGCGGTAGGCCAAAAAAGTTTGGGAACCACTGGTGTAGATGCACCTTATAATAACACAGATTGGAAGATGGGCATTGTATCGGTTGCATTTCCTCCCCCCCCCTTTTGTTTGTATGAAAAAAGAAGGAACAACACATACTTGCAAAAAAAGTTTTTCCTGCTGTTTTCTGGCTCTGTGTTTTGGTTATTATGAAATAGTCTCGATTCGGTCCCATAACAAAGCTGACTTTTTTGTGTTCAGACTGACTATTTGCTTTTTTGTCAACTCCTGCAGCCTGGAGATAAAATGCCATTGTGATCTGTTTCACAACCCCAGTCTTATTACCGTATTTCATCGATTCTAAACACCACTGATTTTAAGTCACACACTAATTTATTATTTATTTATTTATTTACTTTATTTATATTCCGCTCTTCTCACCCCGAAGGGGACTCAGAGCGGATTACAGATACACATACTTGGCAGACAATCCCTGCCGTTTCCACATAATACACTTATAGACGAACAGAGGCAAACTCTGGCCACCAGGGGGAGCTGGCGCACTCCTCACCTTCCAGCGTTCCCAGCATCCCTTGTTGTTCCTTCCGCGTTCCTCAGCGTTCCTGGAGTTCTTTAATGGCCTCATAATTCAGTCAAAATGTGCCTCCCCACTTAATGTGGTACCTTTATCTCCTACTTGACAGATGCAACTGTCTTTCGGGCTGCAAAGGTCGACAGCAGGCTACACTTATGGTCGAGCACCCACCTCGACCCGGGCAGGCCTCAAACTCATGACCTACTGGTCAGAGAGATCTTATACAGCTGACACTTAGCCAGCTGCGCCACATTCCCGGTGCCCTAAATTCAGATACACACACACACAGACACACACACAGTAGAGTCTCATTTATCCAATATAAATGGGCTGGTAGAACGTAGAATAAGCAAAAATGTTGGATAATAAGGAGGGATTAAGGAAAAGCCTATGAAACGTCAAATTACATTATGATTTCACAAATTAAGCACTAAAACATCATGTTTTTCAACAAATCGACAAAAAAAGCAGTTTAGTACATGGTACCATTATGTAGTAAGTACTGTATTTACGAATTTAGCACCAAAACATCACAATATTTGAATGTAATGCTGGTTTTTTTTTTGTTGCTGTATTGAAATGCACTTCTGGGCTTGGCCTCATTCATGTAAGCTGCCCCGAGTCCCCTTCGGGGAGATGGTGGCAGGGTATAAATAAATATTATTATTATTATTATTATTATGTATTGAAACAGCTGTGGTTCCGGACGCAAGGCAGACTGCGTTGGATAATACAGAACGTTGGCTGAGCGAAGGTTGGCTAAGCGAGACTCTACTGTTTGTCTCTGTGTGTGTTTACGTATGTATATGTGTGTGATAGGTTATTGTATGTTTTCCGGGCTGTATGTCTATGTTCCAGAAGCATTCTCTCATGACGTTTCGCCTGCATCCTTAGAGGTCAGGAGAGAATGCTTCTGGAACACTGACATACAGCCTGGATAACACACAACAACCCAGTAATGCCGGTCTTGAAAGCCTTCGACAATATACACACACACACACACACATATACACACACATTCTTAAAATCTCAGATGATATCTATTTATCTATTTCGCGATTCTAAGACATATCCCAAGTACATTTAGAACTGAAGAAATATGTTAAATATTCCAATTGTTTGTTATGCAAAGATGTGATGAATGTCTCCTACATTTGGAGATATTCATCATATATTTGCATAACTGACAGTTGCGATATTTACCATATTTCTTTATCACTCAGAGATATTCCTCTGAACGACGAGCTTTGCACCTTGTTTGCAGATTTATTTGGGTGGGAGCTGGAAGGAAATAAAGGGAGACATTTGCAAACCAAGCCCTTTCTTTCCCCTTCCCCCAGCAACACTGCTAGAAGTGCGATCTAGTTTGAGCTGCATCAGCTGGGCATGCTTTGTGCTTAGATAATGCGCTGGCTGGGAGTATGTTCAGCATTATGTGTGTTGATGGAAGCGTTCCAAAGAGTGCCTCATTTACGAGAGAATTGTAGCTCCGGCGGCTCAAACTGCTGATGTGTACGAAACGTAAATGAGCGTGGGGAGCTCAAGGAGATAGCGGTTGAACTTGGAAAGGGGCGTGAGGCTGTGCCTGACTCTTTCCAGAAATGCTTGCGCACTGATTTAGATAAGAAGAGCATTAAGAATTGTCTTGCTGGATTAGACTTGTCTAATCTGGTGCCCATCTTCAAGCAACGGCTAGCCGTGGGTCTCTAGGAAACGATGCATGAGCGCATAGCCTCACACGATTTAGACACACATCATTTTGCGACGCAGTCATTCAGTTTTACTAGCAAACTGGAGGTTAAACCAACCCCTTATAAGAGATATGGACACATACATAAGTTTCAATAATGAAATGTGTGGACACACAGCATATACAGTAGAGTCTCGCTTATCCGACATAAACAGGCTGGCAGAATGTCGGATCAACGAAAATGTCGGATAATATGGAGTCTTCTACTGTTACCCATCCGGCACAGAGCTAGACACCTAGAGCAGTGTTTTTCAACCTTCTTTGGAGCCGTGGCACATTTTTTACATTTACAAAATCCTGGGGCACACCACCAACCAAAATAAACACAAAATGACACTCTAACACAGTAATACATATAGTTAATATGTTTTTAAATGTATTTATACACTCAGTGTGAAACCTGGGCCTGTTTCGATGAACACAACATAGATATCCTGGCAGGAATGGCAGAAAAACACACACAAAGGTCTTACTCAACAGCTGGGAGTTATAGTTCACCCGCAATCAAAGAGCACACTGAACTCCACCAATGATGGAATGGAATCAAACTTCCCACACAGAACTCCCATAACCAAGAGAAAATGCTATAAGAGTTTGGTGGGTATTGACCTTGGGTTTTGGAGTTGTAGTTCACCTATATCCAGAGAGCACTGTGGACTGAAACAATGTTGGATCAGGACCAAACTTGGCATGAATATTCAATATGCCCAAATGTGAACACAGATGGAGTCTGGGGAAAATAGACCTTGACATTTGGGAGTTATAGTTTCTGGGATTTATAGTTAACACACAATCAAAGAGCATCCTGAACTCTTGCAACAATGGAATTGAACCAAACTTGGCATATTGAACTCTCATTACCAACAGAAAGTACTGAAAGGGTTTGCTTGGGAATTGACCCTGAGTTTGGAAGTTGTAGTTCACCTACACCCAGAGAGCACTGTGGACTCAAACAATGTTATGTTATGTTGTTGTTTGTTTTCTATCCAGAATTACAATGTTGGAAGGAGGCTCACCACTTTAAGGTCCCTAAAACAGGCATGTGAAAACTTCGGCCCTCTGGGTACTTTGGACTTCAACTCCCACCATTCCTAACAGCCTGGGGCCCTTTCCTGCTTAAATGGCTGAAGGGGGAGGAAAAGGGCCTGAGGCTGCTAGGAATGGCGGGAGTTGGAGTCCAAAACACCTGGAAGGTCCAAGTTTGCCCATGCCAGTGTTCGACAGAGACCTCTTCCTCCCCCTTCGCGCCCTTTCTTCCCCCTCCTGCCGAACACATACTTTTTCTTTTACACTGCCGCTTCTGCCGTCATTTTGATCCGAGGGGGCAGTGTGAGCATGTTCAGGAGGGGAGGGGGGGAGGAAGACGTGACCTGTGCGAGCGCTACTGCGCAGACTCACCCCAGAGCAAAGCGAGGTAAAGCAAGCAGAGCGAGGCTGGGAAGAAGGGAGCCCGAGTGGAGAAGAAAAAGTGTTCGGCAGGAGGGGGAAGAAAGGGTATTGGAGGTTCCAATTTCCCACGGCACACCTGATGATCGCTCACGGCACACTGGTTGGGAAACACTGCTCTGGAGGATTTGAAGCAGAGGCTGGATGGCTATCTGTCGGGAGTGTTTTGATTATGTCTTCCTGTATGGAAGAAAGGGGTTGAACTGGATGGCCCTTGTGGTCTTTTCCAACTCTGTGATTCTCTGATGAGTGCTGCAGTGGGTTAAACCCTTGTTGCCAGCAGGACTGCTGACCAAAACATTGGTGGTTCGGATCCAGGGAGTAGTGTGAGCTCCCGCCTGCCAGCTCCAGCTTCTCATGCTGGGATACGAGAGAAGCCTCCCACAAGGATAGTAACATATCCAGGCATCCCCTGGGCAACATCCTTGCAGACAACCAATTATCTCACACCAGAAGCGACTTGCAGTTTCTCAAGTTGCTTCTGACACAATTTTTTTTCTGGTTCTATTTTCAGTCAAAGAGTGTGGAAGCGACAGTATAGTACCGTTGGATATGTGGTCCCATTGTGTATTGCAGTAGCGCACTGCTCAGTTGAGGTTGGAAATGTTTGCTCTTGCAATTCACACTTGCAAAATGGACTCATAATGTTGTGAGTGAAAAGTTAGAATCCGTCTCCTTGAAATAGGGTTTCAGCCTTCCTCAGCTATAGCTTGTTAGGAAGATCTTCTTGCCTGAGCTACAGGCCATTGTGCATCATAACAATAACAACTCTGTTACAAATGATATTAGTTCCGTATATTTTATGCCCACCTGTGAAGCAAGTCGGTATGAGAGGCTGTGCTGACTCCAAAGGCATCCTGTGAGTTTTGCAGGGACAAGAACCTCTATCTTCGAGGTCTCTGGGCAAACACAGGATTTCCTTTTCCATTCGTCCTCATTGTACAAAGCAATATACCAATTTTGAGAATGTAATAAAGGTATAATAATACTATTAGGTGATAATAATACTGCTTGACCTTTAGTCTATTGTTTTGGGGGATGGGACACCACCACAGACTTTGCCCTCCCAGATCTGCTGGTCTTAAACATTTGGGCTTTATTTATTTCCATAATTTTTACCCCGCTCTTCTCAACCCCCGAGGGGGGACTCAGAGCGGCCTAACAAAAAGGCAACAATTTGATGCCGAACAAATATAGATACTAGGCATGAGAAAAATGAAACGGAAATTAAAAGGATTCGTAAGAGATTCGTATGTAATGGGACTTTTTAGGTTTTACGTATCGCTGCCGCGATCCCAGAAGTAGACTTCCCTTTATGGTCCTTGAGGCCAACAATTTGCGTTATGATCGTAAGAAATTCTTAATTATTTTCATTTCCTTCCCGCCTTCATTCAGCTTCTTTTTCCCGCATTTCTATGGGGAACTGGAAGTGACGTTGCTGCTAGGTAGGCAATGCATTCTGGAAAGTGTAGTCCTCCAGGCTTCCCCCCCCTCCTTCTCTTCCCCGTGCTCTGCTGCCATGCCCCATCGCAGGGGCCAGCTTCACACACACACGCGCTTCTCCTCCTCTCTCTCCAGGCTTTCCCCCCCCCCCTTCTCTTCCCCGTTGCTCTGCTGCCATGCCCCATCGCAGGGGCTAGCTTCACACACGCACGCACACACACACACACACACGCTTCTCCTCCTCTCTCTCCCTGCGCTCTCTCAGATGCTTCTCTTCCCCGTTGCTCTGCCATGCCCCATCGCAGGGGCCAGCTTCAGCCCTCCAGGTACGTGTTTTGGACTTCAACTCCCACCATTCCTCACAGCCTCAGGCCTCTTCCTTTTCCTCTCAGCCTGGGCAAACTTGGGCCCTCGCTCCCTCAGGATCGGGGTGAGAGAGAGGCAGCGAGGAGCAAGGGGGGGCTCCTCCTCCTTTTCTTTTGCTGCTTCCAAGAATAGAAAACCCCCTCCCTCCCTCCCTTCCTCCTTCCCTCCCTCCTTCCTATTTGGAGAGTCCCATCTAGAATTCAGTGTGGTTTATTCAAGTTTTGGCCTACAACTCCCATTAATCCCAGCCAATTTACCAGCTGTTAGGATTTCTGGGAGTTGTAGGCCAAAACCATCTGGAATGCGCATGCTCTGGCATACGAATTACTAACGAATTTCGTTAGTACTTAAGTTACATTTCAGAAATTTTTGGGAAATTTTTTGTAAGTCTTTCTTTTACTAATCAACCCCCCCCCCCCATTTGATTTAAGAATCGCCATTTTTGGATTCTAAACCATGCCTAATAGATACAATATAAAAGCATAGACATTCAAGATTAAAATACAATTAATATTATCACATAATACACATACATTTAAGTTAAAAACAAAGTACTGTCCACCACATAAGCATTGGGCCATAACCGTCAACCTACCAATTACAATTCCTATCCAAAGTGCTGTATTGTGCTAATGTGCAAAAGCCTGGTCCCAGAGCCACGATTTCACTTTTTTCCTGAATGCCAGGAGGGATGGGGTTGATCGTATGTCGCTCGGGAGCGCATTCCACAGACGGGGAGCCACCACCGAGAAGGCCCTCTCTCTCGTCCCCACCAACCGCATTTGAGAAGTTGGCGGGAGCGAGAGCAGGGCTTCCCCGGCTGATCTTAAATTACTAGGTGGGATGTAGCGGCAGACGCGTTCGGACAAGTAAGCTGGGCCAGAACCGTATAGAGCTTTAAAGGTCAAAACCAGGACTTTGAATTGAGCTCGGAAGTGGACAGGCAGCCAGTGGAGCTGACACAACAGGGGGGTGGTATGCTTCCTATATGTAGCTCCCGTTAATAATCTGGCTGTCGCGTGTTGGACTAGCTGCAATTTCCGAACTGTTTTCAAAGGCAGCCCCACGTAGAGTGCGTTGCAGTAATCTATTCAGGATGTGACCAGAGCATGGACGACCATAGCCAGATCAGACTTCCCATGGTATGGGCTCAGCTGGCGCACGAGTCTTAACTGTGCAAAAGCTGCCCTGGCCACCACCGAGACCTGGGGTTCCAGTCTCAGCGATGAGTCCAGGATCACTCCCAAGCTGCGAACCTGCGTCTTCAGGGGGAGTGTAACCCCATCCAACACAGGCGATCAATGCCTTTGAATTGAGCCTGGAAACCCATAGTGAACCATTGCATTTGGTTCAGGACATATGCTCCGTAAACTTCATTCTACCCAACAATCTGACAGCTGCGTTTCCAGCCGTGTTGTAATTGTTGGCTTCTTTTGTGTCCTCCGTATACCGTACTTTTGTATGCCCACACTTTCCCCTTTGTTTGACTCTTGCGATCTGCCGCAGCACAGATGGAAGACTAGAAGGGCGTCCTTCCCTCACCCTGCTAATCCCATGTTTACATAGTGTTGGTGCACTTAGTGTGTGTAGTGTTATATCTACGAGTAACTTGGCAGGGTAAGTTAAGGACAGAGCGGAGCCGTACATTGGAGGTAGATGTCTACAGAATTTGGCCACCTGTACAACTGAACTTTTATTTACTGCCTCTTTCTGCTATGTATGGCACCATCCTAAAATTGCTCCTCAAACTTGACAGCTGCATTGCAGGACGTTTGAAAATGCTGATTTAGCAATACAGTACAAATCTGTATCTACAGGGAATACATTCCCTATTTTTGTGTGAATACAAAACACCTTTTTTTGCACTACTACAAAACCATAGCATCACCTGTCCAAACATCATATGCTCACCCTCAGTTTCCCACCTGTAAAATGGAAGAAGAGACAATAAGGAACAAAAGTTAGTTTTCTTGGCCATTAATCATATAGCAGATGCTTTACAATAACATATACAGTTAGTCATTGGTATCCATGGTTTCATTTACCAACATGTGACAAAATATGTCTGCTAGGCATTTTCTAGATTCTCCAGGGCACTTCTATGATATTCTTGAGCCAGAAGTGCTTCTTTTCAATACAGTTTACTATTATCCGCCCCCCCTGACGGCGCAGCGGGTTAAACTTCTAAGGTGCTGAACTTGCTGACCAAAAGGTCAGTGGTTTGAATCTGGTGAGTTCCCACTGTTAGCTCCAGCTTCTGCCAACCTAGCAGTTTGTAAACATGCAAATGTGAATAGATCAATAGGTACCTCTGCTGCGGGAAAGTAATGGAGCTCCATGCAGTCATGCTGGCCACATGACCTTGGAGGTGTCTACGGACAATGCCAGCTCTTTGGCTTAGAAATAGAGGTGAACACCAGCTTCCAGAGTTGGTCCTGAGTAGACTTAATGTGTAATTACCTTTACTATAATCCATAGTTTTGTATCTGTAATTGATTTGATCTTCAAAACATTATTACTGTACAATCTTGGGGGTCAGTTTTAAAAATATAATTCAGTTCCAGTATGCAGATTAACTGCATTGAACTGGATTATTTGGCAGTGTAGACTCCTAGAATTCGGTTCAATCTGCATTATATGATCTACAGTGAGAGCATGATTATAGTTTCTGGTTAGCATCTTTGGTGCCTGTTGCTCTGAGGGTACTACTGTGGTGCTTTTTGTCATGGCCTTGCGCCCGTACAATAAACTATTTTTTTATGTGAGTCTACACTGATTATATTCCAGTTTAAACTGCATTGTATAGCAGTGTAGATGGGGCCTAAGTTTCAGCATTATAGTCTGTTCAACAATGGAACACTCTGCCTCAGAGTCCAGTGGAAACTCAATCTTTTGAGGCTTTTAAACAGAGGCTGGATGGGCATCTGTCAGGGAGGCTTTGATTGTGCTTTTCTTTTTGCATGGCAGGAGGTTGGACTGGATGACCTTTGGAGTCTCTCCCAACTCTATGATTCTAACTGCAATCAGTTTAGTATTGCTAATAGTTTGAAATGTGAAGGGGAAGTCTGTCCTCTTTACAGTGGTAAACTCGTTCTTGAGTTGAGATTATTGCAAGCATGGTGTAATTATTCGAAGGATGGACTATGATGCTGAAGAATAGGGTTCGAATCACTGCTCAGCCATGGATCTCCATAGGGTGACTTTGGGTAAGTTACATTTTCTCAGCCTCAGAGGAAGGCAAAGGTACATAGACTGAACAGGTCTTGCCAGGAAAACACCTTAATAAGGTTGCCAAAAATCTGAAATGACCTGAAGGCACACAACAACAACAACAACAACAGAGTGGTCTTCCTTTTCTCAAGCGGTTAAATACTGTCTATTATTCAGGTTTCCCCAGTCAAGTTTTTAAAGTTGCAGAATATAAGTAAATATCTAAATTGGTGTTTCCCGTGTTTTTCGTGCTGTATCTGGACATCCTTGAGAACCTCAGGTCATTGAGTCAGACTGACCGGTCATTTGGTCACCTATTGTTTGAGCATTGTCAAATATTCTAAGGAGCCAAAAACAATTTGGTGTCCGCTTATCTTTCCATTCCATTATGACGTAATTTTGTTGGCAAAGGAGAGTGGGAGTGAACCAAGCCATTCTGGTTTGAAAGAGATGCCGTTGCGAAATTTCACAAAAAGGGCAATCCAGCTCGATATGATTAAGACCCGAGTCATGTTCATAGCACCTGGTAAAGGAGACCTATTGGTATTGAGCATTATTTAGCACACCAAATCTAGAGTTTTGAAGGAAAGGTATCTGTGTTCATTTGTTGGAACAAAAGCAAACAGAGTCAAATTGGAGCATTGGAAAGTACAGTCACAAGTTTCACTTGGCACAGTCCAACATGGAGGATGAGGTAATAAGTAACAGACTTCTCCTGTCTTAATGAGTTTGTTGTGCTCTCCTTTAAAATAATCTTATATTACATCTTGTGACAGACAGTCTCATAAACCTGTTTGGGGTTGTCCAAAGAGTCAGGTCATTGTTTTGTATCTTTTGATGGTAATTTCTTTGTGTTATCCTGAGTCCCATAGTGGCATAAACTTAATACATATTTTCAGTGACATGGTCCACACTATCTTCTAGGCCTGGGCAATCATGGTTCTACATGGTTCTAAAATACTTACAAAACTAAAGTTCTGGTGGTGAACACTAGGTGGCGCTGGTGCTTTGCTTCTACAGTGTTGCTAAAGTTCTGGTGGTGAACATTTCAGGACTCTAACAAAACTTTCAAAATTTCGTTATAAATGGCAGTTCCTAATTGGTTCTGTCTTAAAAAATCTTCCAATAATGAAATAGTAATGAAGTTTTGAAAGTTTTGTTAGAGTTCTGAAATGTTCACCACCAGAACTTTAGCAACACTCTAGAAGCAAAGCACCAGCGCCACCTAGTTTTCACTACCAGAACTTTAGAACATAAGAACATAAGAAGAGCCATGCTGAATCGGACCTCAGCCCATCTAGTCCAGCTGACCCACCAGTTGTACACGGGGATCTCGAGCAGAAGGGATGGCAAAACCCTGACCTGCTCCCGACCCCCCACAACCAGTACCCAGGGAAATCCTGCCCACCTCAACCAACTCCGAGGTGGCACTTGAATGTCCTTTTCAGTAACTACCGATACACTTGGTATCCATGAATCTGTCTAATCCTGCCTTGAAGTTGTTCAGGCTGACAGCTGTCACAACCTCTTCTGGAAGTGAGTTCCATAACCCAATGACCCTCTGGGTGAAGAAATATTTCCCTTTATTAGTCCTAATTTTCCTACCTTGGAGCTTCAGGGAGTGCCCTCTAGTCCTAGTGTTTTGTGACAAAGAAAATAATTTTTCTTTATTCACCTTTTCTATCCCATGCATGATTTTATACACTTTGATCAAGTCACCTCTTAGACGCCGTCTTTCAAGGCTGAAAAGACCAAGGCGTTGCAACCTGGTTTCATAAGGGAGCTGCTCCATCCCTTGGATCATTCTTGTTGCCCTTTTCTGTTCCTTTTCCAGTTCCGTTATATCCTTCTTAAGGTGCGGAGACCAGAATTGTACACAGTACTCCAAATGTGGCCTTACCATCGATTTGTAGAGAGGCAATACTACATTTGCTGACCTATTTTCGATTCCCTTTCTGATCATGCCTAGCATAGAATTTGCTTTTTTCACTGCTGCTGCGCACTGGGTTGACATCTTCATTGAGCTGTCCACCAAGACCCCAAGATCCCTTTCCTGGTTTGTCTCGGAAAGCTTTGACCCCATCAATTTGTAGGTGTAGTTGGGGTTCTTTGCCCCGATGTGCATGACTTTACACTTGTTTAGGTTAAAATGCATTTGCCACTTTGTTGCCCATTCACTCAATTTCGAGAGATCTTTCTGGAGCTCTTTACAATCAGTTTCATTTTTACCCTGAACAATTTAGTGCCGTCTGCAAACTTTGCTACCTCAGAATTCACTCCTACATCCAGATCATTAATGAATAAATTAAAAAGTAACGGACCCAAAACTGAACCTTGGGGTACGCCACTTCTCACCTCTTTCCACCCAGAGAAATGTCCGTTTATTACCACCCTTTGTTTCCTACAGTTTAGCCAGGTTCCAATCCAGGACAAGACCTGTCCCCTGATTCCATGGCTGAAGAGCTTGTTTAGGAGCCTTTGGTGAGGGACTTTGTCAAAAGCCTTTTGAAAGTCAAGGTAAACAATATCAATTGGGTCCCCTTTATCTATGTGTTTATTTACACCCTCAAAGAATTCTAACAAGTTAGTAAGACATGATTTGCCTTTGCAGAAACCATGTTGATTTTCCTTCAGCAATGCCTGTTCTTCTATTTGCTTAGTAATTTTTTTCTTTAATAATGGTTTCCATCACTTTGCTTGGAACTGAGGTTAGACTAACTGGCCTATAATTTCCTGGATCACCCCTGGATCCTTTCTTGAAGATCGGTGTTACATTTGCCTCCCTCCAGTCCTCGGGTACAGTGCCTGATCTTAGAGAAAGGTTATATATTTTGGCTAGAATATCAGCAATTTCACACTTGAGTTCCTTAAGAACTCTGGGGTGGATGCCATCTGGCCCTGGTGATTTGTTGACATTTAGTTTAGTAAGGCATGTGAGAACATCTTCCTTGTTTATCTCTATCTGGTTTAATTCATTTAATTCCCTCCCTGAAAAAACTGAATCAGCTGCAGGCATATGTTGTCCTGTGTGAAAACGGAGGCAAAGAAGTCATTTAGCCGCTCAACAATCTCCTTGTCTTCGCTGATTTTCCCTTTCTGACCATTGTCGTCAGAGTGGCCCAACTGCTTTTCTAGTTGGGTTCCTGCTTCTGATGTACTTAAAGAAGTTTTGTTATTTTTAAAATGTTCTTAGCTATATGTGCCTCAAAATCTCTCTTGGCTTTCCTGACGGTTGCTTTGCATTTAGTTTGCCAGAGCTTGTGTTCCTTTCTGTTCTCCTCGGTAGGAAGAGCCTTCCATTTCTTAAATGAGTTTTTCTTCTTTCCAATCACATCTTTTACTTCATTTGTAAGCCATACTGGTGTCCTTTTGGACTTTCCATGCCTCTTTCTTTTTATTGGAATGCATTTTAGTTCGGCCTGTTTTAAGGTATTTTAAAACAGTTTCCAAGCATTTTGGAGGGATTTTATTTTTTTTACTGCTCCTTTTAGTTTGTTCTTTACAATTTTTCTCATTTTGGTGAAATTCCCTTTGTGAAACTTTAGTTTTGTAAGTACTTTAGAACCATTTAGAACAGGGGTGGGCAATTATTTTTTCCAAGGGGCCACACGAGAGCAAAAAAATATTACGGAGGGCCGCACCTAAAGGCTGATTTATCATTTATTTATTTGTTTCCAACATTTCTACCCCGCTCTTCTTGTAGCACCCATGGGCTCGTTCGTGCCACTGGGGGGGGGGGTGCTCCGCCGGGGTCCCGTTGGCAGTGGGACCCGCACAGGCTGGAAGGGACTCAGAGGATGAGTTGGAAGGCCCAGAGCAAGATTGGTCAGCCGTGCCTTTGCCCAGTTCACCTGTAGAGAGCTTAGCCTGGGATCTTGAGTGGGAGCATTCTCCCGGGGAAGGAGCGGACCAGGTGGAGATGGGAGGCAGCGAAGCAGATAGCGGAGAGAGTTATGAATTCCCAAACGGCCGAGGTTCCCAAGAGCTGGCCGGGCAGCAGATGGAGGCTAGCGGCTGGGAAACTCCGGGGGAGGCTGCTTCTCAGGAAGATAGCGATACTGGACTGGAAGAGCGGGGCCGTTCTCATAACAGGCGCAGGGACATAGAGGAGGGCAGGAGGAGCTGGCATCTGTCCCTAGACCGTCGCCGTTCGGAAAGTAGAGACTGGAGACGCCGGGCCCTAGATCGTCGGGGTTCCAGGCCGAGGATTAAGAACGGCCCGTGGGAACTGATCGTCAGTTCTCCGGCCACGTCTGATCTGAAGGGCGTGAAGCGGAGTGAATCCTGGAGCCTAGTTTGGCTCACCATAGACCAAGACCTTGCCTTGTTTGCGATTCGCATTGGTGCGGATCCTTGCTACGTTCGGATTGAATCCGGGAGTCTTGCCAAGCTTTTACCACGTTTGCCTTTGAATCTACCTTTTGGAACTTTGCTTACTTTACTGAACTGCAGCTTCGTGCTGATTGCTTTATTCTATGAACTTTTAAGTGAATTGCTTTTGGATTTGTTTTTACTTAATAAACATAGTTAGCCTTTGCTACGTCTCCGTGTGTGTGTTAAAGGGGCAGTTCTAAGTCGGTGATTGTGACACTTCTCTACCCCTGAGGGGGGACTCAGAGCGGCCTAACAAAAGGCCTAACAAAAGGCTGAACTACATTCTAATCTACATAAATTATTTATTTATTTACTATATTTACTATATATTACACATAATTAATATTAACATATTAATATATCAAGAAATATTCATATATTATTAGTATTAATAGAATAATTATTATATTACAGTATATATATAGACATTATAATATATTGAAATTAGAATATAATATAACATTATATTATATTATTTATTATATCATTATATCATTATATTATATTATTTATTTTATCAAATAATAATAAAAACCACTAAAATGAAATGAAATTCAAGAAGACAAGGTGCGAACCAAGATAGAGGCTGACATCCTCAAGAGAGGAAGGATCCCAAGACGGAATGGCCCAACGGACCCAGCCCAGAGGATAACAAAGCGGACCCAGCCGCCACTGCAGCCGGCAGAGCAGCAGCCAATCGGAGGCTGCAGGCCTCTGCCCGCTCTCGCCCCCAGCCGTTCCCCAGCTGATCGCCTTGCCATGGGGTGCCTGCCATCCTGGCTTTGGAGTGCCTGCCATCCTGTGAGGTGATCCGGACCTGCAGCAGGAGCAGTCCGTGAGCTGCGGCGGGTGATCGCCCTGGCGAACCGGAAGACGATCAAGTCTTCCGGGTCGGCAGGGTGATCAGCCGCCGCAGCTTGCCGACTGTGCCCGCTGCAGGCCTGGATCTCCTCCCGGGATGGCAGGCACTCCAAAGCCGCTGCTCCTCCGATTGTTCTCCGGAGTGGCGGGCTGTCTGCCCCTCCCCCGACGCCCTTCTCCCCGGGCCGGACAGAATCAGCTGCCGGGCCGCATCCGGGCCGCGGGCCGCGGGCTGCCCAGGTCTGTTCTAAATGGCTCTAAAGTACTTAGAAAACTAAAGTTCTGGTGGTGAACACTAGGTGGCACTGGTGCTTTGCTTCTACAGCAGGGGTGCTCATTAGGTAGCTCATGAGCTACTAGTAGATCTTCAGCCCTCTTCCAGGTGATCTTCGGGCCTCACCAGCTGGATGGGACGCTCCTGCCATGCGCGCACACACCCTGCGCGCACGCATGCTCCTGCTGCTGGCTTCCGCTTTTGTGGTGCTTCTTTCACCTGCGGGGCATTGCAGGAAGAAGGAAGCACGAGACAGGGCCTCTGGAGGAGCGCCCTGCCTCTCTCGTCCAGAAGCAGCTGTGCAGCCTCAGTTGCCGGTGAGACAGGCAGGGGCGGAGCGCTCCTCTGGATGCCCCACCTCATGCTTTCTCCTTCCTGCAATGCCCCGCAGGCGGAAGAAGCGCTGCGCAGGTGAAAACAGCAGCAGGAGCACACGCGTGGCAGGAGCGTGTGGCGGCAGGAGCGCGCGGGAATGTACGGCGGCAGGTTGATCTTTTGGACTTGGTTGCTTTAAGAGTAGCTCGTATGCTGAAAAAATGTGAGCACCCCTGTTCTACAGTGTTGCTTAAGTCCTGGTGGTGAACTTTTCAGAACTCTAACAAAACTTTCAAAATTTCATTATAAATGGCAGTTCTTAATTGGTTCTGTCTTAAAAAATCTTCCAATAATGAAATAATAATAAAATTTTGATCTGTTTTCTTTAGAAGTGTTTTAGCTGTCATCTTAGGAAAGATGCTCCAAATTCAAGATAACGTTGCTTGCTGCTTTCTGCAATTTCACCATCCTCATTGTGTCCTACAGCTGTTGTTGGGTGCCTTTAATATATTTCTGAGCTATAGTGACTCTAAGGCAGTGTTTCTCAACTTTCCTAATGCCAGCAAGACCATTCAAAGCATGGTGGTTCTGTGTGGGAAGTTTGACCCAATTCTGTCGTAGGTGAGGTTAGAACGCTCTTTGATTGTAGGGGAACTATAAATCCCAGCAACTACAACTCCCAAACATCAAGGTTTATTTTCCCCAAACTCCTCCAGTGTTGAGTATTTATGCTGAGTTTGGCCCAGATCCATCATTGTTTGAGTCCACAGTGCTCTCTGGATGTAGGTGAACTACAACTCCAAAACTCAAGGTCAATGCCCACCAAAGCCAAGATTTTCTGTTGGTAACGGGTGTTCTGTGTGCCAAGTTTGGTTCAATTCCATGGTTGGTGGTGTTCAGAATACTCTTTGATTGTAGGTGAACTATAAATCCCAGCAACTACAACTCCCAAATGACAAAATCAATCCCACCCCGAACCCCACTAGTATTCAAATTTGGTATTTGTGCCAAATTTGGTCCAGTGAGTGAAAATACATCTTGTATATAAGATATTTACGATTCATAACAGTAGCAAAATTACAGTTATGAAGTAGCAGCAGAAATAGTGTCATGGTTGGGGGTCACCACAACATGAGGAACTGGATTAAGGGGTTGTGGCATTAGGAAGGTTGAGAAACACTGCTTTAATCTGTTTTTCTTTAGAAGTCAAAAAGCGATAAACATTTTAGCCATCACCTTACGAAAGATGCTCCAAACTCAAAATTGCTTTCTGCAATTTTGCTACAGATGATGTTGTTTGCCTTTAAGGTATTTCTGACCTATAGTTACTCTAAGGTAGGCATGGGCAAACTTCGGTCCCCCAGGTGTTTTGAACTTCAACTCCCTACCAGCTGTTAGGAATTGTGGGGAGTTGAAGTCCAGAACACCTGGAGGGCTGAAGTTTGCCCATGCCTGCTCTAAGGCAACTCTGTTATAGGGGTTTCTTGGCAAGATTGGTTCAAAAGGGACTGTGGCACAGCTGGCTGGGAGCCATTTGCATTAAGATCACTAATGACCAAAAGGTCATGAGTTCAAAGCCAGCCTGGGTTGGAGTGAGCTTCTGGCCAATTTGTGTAGCTTGTTGTCGACCTTTGCAGCCCGAAAGACAGTTGCATCTGTCAAGTAAGAAAATTTGGAACCACTTATGTGAGGAGGCTAATTTAACTAATTTACGAGGCCATAAAAATCTCCAGCAAGCATGCAGGAAATGAGGAAGTACTTTATCAGTGTCACAGACGGACGGTGAAGCGACTGCTCCCCTGGTGGCCAGAAAAACTTGGAATGCTAAATAGCCTCTGACTGTCTGCCTATATGTGCTGTGTGTCTATGGCATTGAATGTTTGCCATGCATATGTAAATTGTAATCCGCCCAGAGTTCCCTGCGGGGTGAGTAGGGTGGAATATAAATACTGCAAATAAATACACACATAAATAAAAGAGATTTGCCATCTCCTTCTTGTGAGACTGAGAGAGTGTGACTTGCCCAAGGTCACTTCATGGCTAAGTGAAGACTCCAACCCTGGTCTCCAGACTCTTAGTCCAAAGCTCCAACCACTATGCCACTCTGTTTCTAAGAACTACTGGAAGCACTTCAATTGTGGCTGCATATAGAGTTCATTACAATCTAATATAATTGAATCATTATCTAATTTGGTTTTGTAATTGGTATGATCACATCAAGTGTTCTTTCTGTTAAATAAAGTTGTTGTTGTATGCCTTCAGAGTTTTCCCCCCGACTTACGGCCACCCAGGGGGTTGTTTTCTTGGCAAGGTTTGTTCTGACATGGGGTTTGCTGTTGTTCTCCTCTGAGGCCCAAAGGGTATGACTTGACTAAAGTCATCACATGGCCAAGCAGGATTCAAATGCCAGTCTTCAGAGTCCTAGTCAAACACTTAAAATAACATTGTCCATTATTATTACTTGATACACAACAAGATTAGCACACAGCAAACAAAATCACTATGCTGGCTTTTGTGTTTGATCACACGTCAGAAACCTCCCAAGTGTCTAAGACTGTGATATATCAGCGAATAATGTGTGCAGATCCAAGCAGGGTGGCCTTTTGCAGCTGGCAGATGGTGATTTTGTCAGTGCCAATTGTTTTTAAGTGCAGGCCAAGGCCTTTAGACATTGCACCCAGTGTGCCGATCACCATTGGGACCACCTTGACTGGCTTGTGCCAGAGTCTTTGCAGCTCAATCTTTAAATCCTCATATTGTGTCAGCTTTTCCAGTTGTTTCTCTTCAATCCTGCTGTCACCTGGGATTGCAAAATTGACAATCCATACTTTGTTTTAACACGATCGTGAGATCACGAGTATTGTGCTCCAGAACTCTATTATTATTATTATTATTTTATTATTATTATTATTTGGGGCAAAAAGGTTGAGAGAACCTGCCATAAGCTTGACTTGTTGTTATTATTATTATTTTATTATATGGGGCAGAAAGGATGGGAGAACCTGCCATAAGCTTTACTTATTATTATTTGAAAC
The DNA here is from genome assembly GCA_030556195.1 of Anolis apletophallus. Lineage (NCBI taxonomy): Eukaryota > Metazoa > Chordata > Lepidosauria > Squamata > Anolidae > Anolis > Anolis apletophallus. The sequence goes on along the minus strand of JARBWK010000012.1, from coordinate 107,746,721 downwards.
ACAACCATATTAGTACACAGCAAACAAGATCACTATGATGGCTGTTGTATTGGATCACATGTCGGACACTTTCCAAGTGTCTATAATAATAATAATAATAACTATTATTATTTGGAGCAGAAAGGATGGGAGAGTCTGTCATGAGATTTACTTACTGTTATTATTATCATTATTGTTGTTGCTCCTGCAGTAATTCTATCTCCCTGTCTGGCAGAAAGAAGGGGGCTGGACTGGATGGCCTTCGGGGTTCCCTTCCAACTGTCTGAGTCTTACAGTAATAATAATAACAACTATAATAATGTATAATAATATAATAGTAATTCTATCTTCCTGCCTGGCAGAAAGAAGGGGGCTGGACTTGATGGCCTTTGGGATTCCCTTCCAACTGTGTTAGTCTAACAACAACAACAACAACAACAACAACTGCAAAAGGCCACCTTACTTGGATCTGCGCGCATCATTCGGAAATGCATCACACAGTCCTAGATGCTTGGGAAGTGTCCGACTTGTAATTTTTTAAATACGAAATCCAGCATATAGATCTCGTTTGCTGTGACATACTGTGGCTTTGTGTCAGTAAAATAATAATAATAATAATGTATAATGATGATGATGATGCACAATAATAGAATAGTTATTCTATCTTCCTGCCTGGCAGAAAGATGGGGGCTGGATTTGTTGGCCTTTTGGGTTTCCTTACAACTCAGTTTTATAATAGTAATAATAATAATAGTCTCCTGGAGTGACTAGATGCTGCCCCAGTTAGAAATCTGGTTGCCGCCCGTTGGACTAGTTGAAGCTTCCGGGCCGTCTTCAGAGGCAGCCCCATGTAGAGCGTGTTGCAGTAGTCTATGCGAGATGTACGCATGGACTGTCATGGCCAAGTCTGACTTCCCAAGGTATGGGCGCAACTGGTACACAAGTTTTAGTTGTGGGAAAGCTTCCCTGGCCACTGTTTAAACCTGAGGTTCCAGTCTCAGCTATGTGTCCAGGATCACTCCCAAGCTGCGAACCTGCGTCTTCAGAGGGAGTTTAACTCCATCCAACGCAGGCTGTAACCAAATACCTTTTGCTTCCTTGTGATTCAGTGTACACAGACTTTGTTTCATGCACAAACTTTGAAACATTTCTAGTCCCGAGGGTTGTTCAGTCTTGTAATAATAAGTAACTCCGTGTGTCGTTTGGATTGTTTTAGGTGGGGGAGCTAATTTGGTGATAGGGAAATATGATATGCCTATTTCGTTCGCATGGCAACACAATTATCATAGCAGTGAACACAACAGCATCTCCAACATTGATGTTCGTCTGCATGGACAAAAGGAATAACTTACATTGATGGGCATCTGATGGTATTTCCTGGCCCCATGGGAATTCAGATATATCCCATAGGAGGGTTTGTGGGCATAGAATGGAAAGACTGTTTATCCCAAAGCTGGAAAACAACATATATTCATCTTGGCAGAACATTTGTTTTCAGGAGTTGATAGATGTCCTTGCCTGATTAAGAAAAGGGGAGACAACGCAATTCCTCCACCCCAATACGCAGGAATCACAAGGATCTTTTTGTTTGTTTGTGTTCAGCCGGAAATAACAGCGTTATTGATTTTCAACCGAAAAAAAAGGAAACCCTTGTAGCCAACCGTAATAATTAGGAATTAAGCATAAACCTTGAAGGAAAACAGCTGCTTTTACTTATCTGTCAGATGTTTATCTAGTTCTTCTCTGGTAACAAAATAGGGGCATACACGAGAGAAATGCCCTCCAGCGAAAGGCCATATTTTATGTCAGTTGGCTGCGGAACAAGAGCATGTCATTTGGATGTCGCTGTGATCCTTGCAAACGCATTTGCCACACATGGCGGGCCATCTGCTGTTTTTCTTATCTGCAGAAGGAACATATGTGGGGCTCAGTCCATTGAACGGTGGCAATGTGCATTGGGGTCTTTGTTTGGTAGACCTTCTGTCACTGCAAAGCCATTCCATTAAGCCCCTTTTGGAAATAATGGTTCAACGGGTGGCATCACCGAATTGGATTTCCATCAGTGTGCCAAGATATCTGCCCAGGTAGAATGCCTTTCTTCAAAGGACAATATAGGCCACATTTTGGTGACCGATTTGGCCTTTAGTTCTGGAATGAAATTGGCTTTGAAACTCAGCTGTTCACTCAATGGTTCAATCCCTGCCTGGTTTGTGCTGTTTCGGAGATATTCAGAAGGCATAGGTTGCATCTATAGTTACACTGTAGGGCAGGGGTCGGGAACATTTTTGACTCAGAGAGCCATGAAAGCAAAATATTTGGAAATTTATTTCAGTGAGAGCCATTATATATATATATATATATATATATATATATATATATATAAAGACTGAAGTCAACTAAATGTGAGTATATACGTACAGTACATACGATGAGAAAAGGCAGAATGACGGGACACTTCAGACCTGGCTCTGCAAAAGGCACGCTCAGGACTCTGGGAAGGAAGAGAAGACAGAAGGAAGGGGGAAAGAAAGAAAGAAAGACAGAGGAAATAAAGGAGGGAGGGGGAGAGGAAGAAAGAAAAGAAAAACAAACTATGGAAAAGGAAGAAAAGCAAAGCAGGAGAGACAAGGAGGGGAAAAGAAAGAAGGAAATGGGAAGGGAGGAAAGGAAAGGGTGGGGGAAAGAAAGGAAAGGGAGTGAGGAAAAAGTAAAATAATGAAGGGAAAAGAAGAAAAGAAAAAAGGGGAGAGAGAGGGAAGTGAAAAGAAAGGAAGGAGAAGGAAAGGAAGACTTGGGGAAAAAGAATAGAAGAGGAAGGAAGGAAGAGGGAGGGAGAGGGGAGGAAAGAAGGAAAGGGAGAGATGGAGGGAAAAGGAAGGAGAGAAGGAGAAGGAAAGGGTGAAGGGGAGAAAGGAAGGAAGAGGAAGGAAGGAATAGGGAGAATGGAGGAAAGAAGGAAGGGGAGAGGGGAAAGGAAGGAGAGAAGGAGAAGGAAAGGGTGAAGGGGGAGAAAGGAAGGAAGGCCTGGGCTGCTCTGGAGAGCCAGATACAATCATGAAAAGAGCCACACCTGGCTCCCGAGCCATAGGTTCCTGACCCCTGTTCTAGAAGCATTCTCTCTTGATGTTTCGCCTGCATCTATGGCAGGCATCCTCAGAGGTTGTGAGGTCTGTTGGAAACTAGGAAAATTGGGTTTATATATCTGTGGAAAGTCCAGGGTGGGAGAAAGAAAAGCACCAACAGACAAGAGATGATAGAATAGGATGGTGAGAGAGAGAGAAAGGAGCCCAAGGGGCCGCATCGGACCCTGGGGCCTGGTTTTGCCTATACCTGATCTACACTGTAGCTTGATGCCACTTTAATTGCAGTGGCTCAATGCTGTGTGATCATTGGGAATTCTCATTTTGCAAGGTAGACGGAAGACAGGGTCTTCTCAGTGGCTGCTCCCAGGCACTGGAACTCCCTTCCTGGAGATATTAGACCTGTACCTTTCTTTGCTCTTCTTCTGCAGCAGGTGAAAACATTTTTCTTTCAACAAGCCTTTGCAAAATGGTTTTAAAAATAATGTTCTTTCTTCTTTGTATTTTTTAAAATGATGTTTTCTAAAAAGCTTTCAGTTTGATGGATGCAGCAGCCCTGCACTTTCCCTGGGGTTAGGGGCAAAAGACCCCTGCAAAACCAGAAAACCCGCAAATAAACCTCCCTCACAATTTTTTAATGGAGGAAACATTTCTCTAGGGATCTCCTTAAGCTCAAATTCTGGTTGAAGTGCAATATCTCTAAGGGACGCCTGTTGCTGCGGCAAATGGGTTGGCTGGAAAGTTTGTGAAAATCAATCCAGCAATGTGATATTACTCTTATTTTTCCTTTACTTAAAATGGAACGGCATGGGATGATGACATTTCCATACCCACATATGCTTATTTAGGAAGTATTTAGTCCAACTTCAAAAGTCTGGCTGTATTCCATGTTTGCAAATAATGAGGGAGAATGGATTAAATTACTTACGCAGGTGGTAAACGTAGTTGTGATTAGAATTCATTATTGTGATTAGAATGCCAGTATTCAAAGGGACCCCCTGGTGGTGCCCCAAAAACTCACAGCAACCCAGTGATCCCCGCCACAAAAGCCTTCGACAACGCAGTTTTATTTATCATGCAACAACGTTCGGTATGTGAGTGCAAAACTGCCGAAACGGAAATAGCATAATGAACAGGTGGAAGGTATTGCCAAGCGGTGTGGTTGTGGCCAAGAATTTAGCAGGGTTTTAGATCAGACAACGGTGACATAATCAGATAACACCCATTTCCATATATGTATAATACAGAGCTAGTTCTGAAGGCATCAAAAGGACGTGCTTTCAGAAGCATGAAAGCCAATTTCTGAGAAAGAGAAAGATCCCTGCCACTGGCTGGCTTTGGAAAGTGCAGCAAAGTTGGCCCAAAGTATTTTTTTAAATTAGAGATGCAATCTCTCTCCCCCCCTCTCTTTCTCTCTCCCCCCCCCCCCCGAAGGTGAATCCATCGAAGATGGAGATCCTATGGCTGGGTCGTCCTGGTGTTGGTGAGTGCCGGTTGCCTACCCTGGATGGCGAGCGGTTAAGCCCGTCATCTTTGGTCAAAAGCCCAGGGGTTCAATTAGACCCACTGCTATCGATGGAGACTCAGATCTCCACGGTTAGCAGGACAGCATTTCTCCATCTTCGACAGGCTAGGTGACTGGCTCCTTACCTATCCAGGAATGACCTCGCTACGGTGATCCAGTCATCTCGAGGTTAGACTACTGTAACGCCCTCTACATTGGCCTTCTCTTGTCGACAACCCAGAAACTCAAGCTGGTGCAAAATGCTGCCGCTCGATTGCTGGTGGGAGCACCTGAGAGAGAGCACATCACACCAATCCTACAGCAATTGCACTGGCTGCCAAGAGAGTACCGGATTGTTTTCAAGGTGCTGGTTTTGACCTTTAAGGCCTTGTATGGTCTAGGGCCAGTGTACCTGAGGGACCGCCTCACCCCATACGTTCCCCCGAGATCTCTGTGCTCAGAAGAACAAAACCTTCTGATGATTCCATCAGTTCGTTCCTGTCTCCTCTCAGTGACAAGACAACAATGCCTTCTCCGTGGTGGCACCGATGCTATGGAACGTGTTACCAGATGACGTTCGGGCTATCATAGAGTTAGCCCCCTTCCGCAGGGCCTGCAAGACGACTCTTTTAAAGCAGGCTTTCAATCTAAGTTCCCCTGGACAACTCTGACCATGTCCTTGTGTTTTATATAACAAAGTGTTTTATCTGCATTTTAATCTGTTGTTTTATGTAAACCGCCCCGAGCCTGCAGGGAGGAGTGGTATATAAAAATGAACAAGAAATAAATAAATAAATTTCCAAGAGTTGGCCGCTCATCAGAACATCCCATCCCTTCTGTTCTGCCCCCTCTTGCAGAGAGGAGATCTGAGTTTCAAAGTCAGCTTTGAAGCTTGGATTTATGTAATGGTTTAATTTCATTTGCGGCTCCTAAAGACATTGCATTTGTTTCCTCTGGATCTGTCTGAGCTGTCATTCAGCAGCTGAGAAGTCTACCCATCTGTGCGCATTTGGAGGTGTCTGTCTTTGAATATTTTAAAATAGGACTTTTCTAAAATTACTGCAAAAGCAGATATTGGCTGAATATCCCTTCTTGGGAACAGAAGTGTATTCGTATCTATGCACATAATGAGATGTCTTGGCGGTGGGACCCATGTCAAAACATGAAATTCAAGACAAGAGTTCTTTCTCCCAGCCTGGACATTATACCCCACTTAGTTTCCAACAGACCTCACAACCCCTGAGGATGCTTGCCATAGATCAGTGTTTCCCAACCTTTTTTGAGCCGCGGCACACTTTTAGCATTAAAAAAATCCGGGGGCACACCACCAACCAAAATGACACTCTAACACAGTAAAGAACGATTGGGGGGTTGGTGGCCTGCTGGGAGCAGCTGCTGGGAGTGCCGAAGCCAGGGAAGGGGGCAGAGCCAGGCCGCACCATGCCCCTCCCCCTCCCCCCAGCTTCACCTCTCCCAGCAGCTGTTCCAACCTTGAGGGGCAGTGCCAAGCCAGCGGTGCCAGAGCCAGCACAATGCTGGCTTGGCACTGTCCCCTCAAGGCTGGAGCAGCTGCTGGGAGTGCCGAAGCCGGGGGAGGGGGCAGAGCCAGGCTGCGCCATGCCCCGCCCCTCCCCCCAGCTTCAGAGGAGGAGCGCCACCCCCACCCCAGTGAGCTTCAGCTCTCCTACAGAGGAGGAGCATGAGCAGTGAACGGGCTTCAGCGAGCGCGCCAGAGTCATGGGCCAGAGTCATGGCGGATTGGAGGCTGGCTGGGGAAATGGCCGAGGAGGCGGCGCCCGGTCCCTTCTTTTTTCTTCGCCACTGCCCGGCCCTTCCTCCTCCTCCCCAAGCAGCAGGAGTTCAGCAGGAAGGGGGAGGAAGGGGGCAGAGAGCTTTTCTCGCGGCACAGCAGGAGGTCCGTCACGGCACACTAGTGTGCCATGGCACACTGGTTGAGAAAGACTGCCATAGATGCAGGCAAAAAATCAGGAGAGAATGCTTCTGGAACATGGCCATACAGCAAGAAAACTCACAGCGGCCCAGTGATTCTGGCCATGAAAGCTTTTGACAACAAATTCATTTATGTTTCATACCCATCCTTTACATAGATCTTGAAGGGAATTTTATACAATATTTTAAATAATTTAGGTTTTTCCACCTAGAAGACCATATGAATGCAAAGGTGTCTCAGCCACCCATGTGGACAATTTCAGATTTTGGAGTATTTCAGGTTACGGAATCCGAGATATGTCATTTGTTTTGATAGAAGTATTGTATATCCATCGCAGCAATGGGTAGATCTATAGATATTTCAGATTTCAGAATGCTATCCAAGGCTTGACAAGATGGGAAGCCTCCTGTCTCATTCAGAAGAACCTCTTTAAGTTTGAATTGCTGCTTGAATCGCACCTGCGAGACGTGCCTAGTCGTGCAGTTCACACTTCTCTGCCTAGTGACGAATGGGCCGCCTCCAGTGGGATCGGAAACCGCGTTTTCCTCGCGAATGTTATGGTTTGGCTGTTGGGAAAGGACTCTCTCGGCAGTCTTGAAAGAAAAAGGGTTGGCGCTCGGTGCAACAGCTGTGTGTTTCTTGGCACCTGTGGTTTCCTCTCTCCCGGTTCCCTGCTCCTGAGCCTCTTATGAACTCTTTCCCCTTCACACCGCTTTGCCTCCCCATTGCTTTGCCGTTTGCGTTTCTCCCATTTAGCCAAGTCCCAAGAAAAGACAATTTTGGATGTAAATAATTGTACAAAAGTGCAATGCATTTGCAGGAGTTTAGTTTGCCCTTGTTTGCAAAGACGTCTTTTGGGAGCTGCCGTCCCAAAAAAGCCCCTGGTGAAAACACAGAAAGTGTCTGTTCTTTGCCCCCCCCCCCTTTGGGTGACATTGGGAAAAGGGCTTGAAAGAGTACTTTCATTCTCCTAGAACACTGTTTCGCAACCCCTTAATACAGTTCCTCGTGTTGTGGTGACCCCCAACCAGAAAATTATTATTTTGCCACTTGAAAACTGTAATTCAGCTACTTTTATGAATCATAATGTAAATATCTGATAGGCAGGATACATTTTCATTCACTGGACCAAATTTGGCACAAATACCCAATACACCCAAATTGAATAGTAGTGGAGTTGGAGAGGATTGATTGTGTCATTTGGGAGTTGTAGTTGCTGGGATTTATAGTTCACCTACAATCAAAGAGCATTCTGAACTCCACCAAGGATGGAATTGAATCAGATTTGGCACATAGAACTCCCATGAAAAACAAAAAATACTGGAAGGGTTTGGTGGCCATGACCTTGAGTTTTGGTGATATAGTTCACCTAAACCGAGAAAGCACTGTGGACTCAAACAATGATGAAACTGGACCAAACTTGGCATGGATGCTCAATATGCCCAAATGTGAACACTGGTGGAGTTTGGGGAAAATAGATCTTGACATTTGGGAGTTGTAGTTGCTGGGATTTATAGTTCATCTACAATCAAAAAGCATTCTGAACCCCACCAACAATAGAATTGGGTCAACATTCCCACACAGAACCCAATGACCAGCAGAAAATACCGTGTTTTCTGATGGTTTTTGGTGACCTCTCTGATGCCCCCTTGCAACCCCCCAGGAATCCTGACCTACAGGCTGAGAAACGCTGGATTAGAGGAAAGCTCCTTAGCATAGAACAGTGTTTTTCAACCTTTTTTGAGCTGCGGCACATTTTTTACATTTACAAAATCTTGGGGCACACCACCAACCAAAATGACACAAAATGACACTCTAACACAGTAATACATATAGTTAATATGTTTTAAAATGTATTTATACACTCACTTAGTATGAAACCTGGGCCTGTTTCGATGAACACAAAATCGATATCCTGGCAGGAATGGTAGAAAGACACACGAAGGTCTTGCTCAAAAACTGTCAGTCTCTCTCGGTTTTTAGTTTTTATTGCAGTCAAGCTTGAGAAACTCATCCCACACAGATATGTGGTTGAAAATGGGAGCAATGTCAAAATAGCTAAGTTGGCCAGAATGGGGAACTCCTGGCAACAGATAACCAAAAACTATCCAAAGGAAGATCAGCAAATCAGCTTTTGCTGTATTGTCATCACTGTCTTTTCTTTTTCTTTTGTCCACCACTGTTTGGCCTTCATCTGTGTCATTTTCCAGGGCCCTTCTCAAAATTTTCCTTCTCAAAACTTCTCCATCACTGTCACTCGTCTTGCTGTGATCCCAAATGCCACTCTCACTTGACGCGCAGCTGAAGCACTAACTCTAACTTTGTTTACTTAGCCACGTCTGAGCGAATCCAAGGTTTGCTCGACTATAGCACTCTCGCGTCACTTCTTAGGTGACACGAGAGTGCTATGGTTCCATTTCTTAAAGGGACAGATGCGCCCTATAGTTTATATATGAATGAAGTTCGAAAATAATTTCCCACAGCACACCTGATGATCTCTCACGGCATACTAGTGTTCCGCGGCACACTGGTTGAAAATCCCTGGCATAGAAGATGGAGCGACAGCCCCCCCACTGGCCTGAATCGGGCACAACCACTGGAAATGTGAAGGGTGGGGTAGAAATACTGCACAGGAAGGTTGTCCCCGACCCTCTTCACTTGTCCACTTTTGTACTAGTGCGGCCTTTGGGTCCTGTCCCCCCCTTTTAGATTGCATACTTTTCTAACATGACTTCACAACATCCAGTTGGAATGGGATCATGTCAAACAAAGCTGAACAAAGATAACCAAGAATTTGGAGGCATTGGAGGCCGGTTGGCTCGCAAGCCAAATATGTGGACTACTGTGTGGCACATGGCTTTTTGCTGGATCCGTTCAAGAGTCTTCCTGAATTCTGGAAGTTGTCAATAACTCTTAGGAAGCTCCAAAATATTGCGTGGTGGAAACAACTTTGCCTGTCCTGAACCCTTGATAGTAGGCTGTACATCAGGTATGAGTAAACTTTGGCTGTCCAAGTGATTTGGACTTCAACTCTCACAATTCCTATCAGCCTACAACATTTTGTTCTGGTGGGAAATACCTGTTCTACCGAAAGAAACAAATATAATCAGTATTTAAGCCGACAAGTCAGGGCAATATCTGTCTCTTCATCCAACCGGATATCTGAGATAAAAAGGTTGCTTTGATCATTATTTATTTATTATTTATTTATTAACTTCGATTTAGTATACCGCTCACTCCGAGGCTCATGAATGATAGATAACAAGTAAAAGGCTTTGATGAGCTTGCTATAGGAAGATGAGATAGGGAAATGTTTCATTGGCGGCCAATGTCTTCAAAGTCGGTTCCCCTGTTTGCACAACTCCGTGGGGTTTTCCCAAAGAATAACGTGCCTCATTCTGGGAACCTGGAAGCAAAATCTGTTTCTCTTGAATCGACTTCGCGATTAATGGAAACAAGTCATCCGACTTTATGGAAAACTTTGAAAGTCTTTGGCGTGTGAGATGATAAATTTCCTGCTGCCTGAAAGACTTCTTGGCACCAAACTCTTTTTTTAAAAGGTGGTAAAAAAGGAAAAAGAAAGTATTACACATATAGCCAAGTCTGGACAATTTTATGATTTGTGTACTCACGTATTTCACATCTACACTGTGCAATGAATGGAGTTTGACCCCACATTTACTGCCATTTATTTATTTATCGTATCAGGAATGAACCAAGGGTACAATTGTAATGCATTTTTAAAAAACCACAAAGTTTTAAAACTTGGCAATTATATTAAATGTCCTTTGACCAGTAGTTGGCCACTTGGAGTGTCTCTGGTGTTGCTACAAGGAGGCCCTCCATTGTGCATGTGGCAGGGCTCAGGCTGCATGGGAATAGGTGGTCTGTGGTTTGTTCTTCTCTCATCTCACCACGCTAAAACAGTGGATTTGGCTCTTAATGAGACATGCCGCATTCTCACAGAATGCCCACGCTCTACACCGCTGGGGAAACTATACTGTTTAGCCAGTATTGCACAACCTGACATCTGCCGGGAAGTAGCGGCCAGTAATGAAAGGACATCTCTGGCCCATCCACTGTTTGGATATCGACCAGCAAGCCAATGACTTAAATCAAGAAATATCTTTCTAAGATCTACTGTTGCACTTCAGACACGGAGCACCCCACTAGTCATACACACAACAGATAGCCTCTGAATAATAGGCTTTTATTGAAACAAATATAGTGTCCAACAAAAGAAGATCAATAGTAGAATATATCCAAGGTAAAATACACAGTTCAAATAGTCCCAAAATCCAAAGGCAAAGATATAATCCCAAAATCCAAAGGCAAAGGTAAAATGCTTGATGAGTAATACAAGGCAGCTATGGAGCAAAACGTGCACAAAGGCCTAGGCAAAATCAGGAGCTTGGAGACAAGACAAGATCTGGCATGGTATTCTAAACGAAGCCTTGAAACTGAAGACAGTTTCTCTAGCCATCTAATATAAAGACAAATCAGTTTCGGTTTGCAAACTGACTGCTACGACACAGGCTGGCAGCCTGCCTAGATTGCCGAATGCTATCTCGGCGGTTAAATGTAAGCTCATTAAAATTTCCAGCTGTCCCGTTATTACATCAAGGCCTTCAGAGTCCTGAACACAAGAATTCTCATCTAATGAAGCCCTGGGAAGAGAACTGTTCCCCAGGAAAGTAAGCCTCATCTGAAAGGTCACTTTGCATCTCAGAATTCTTACTAAGTATCCCATCATCAGCATTTGCAGGAACAATTCCATCATCAGCATTTTCAGGAACATTCCATCATCCTTAGCATGCACGTGAGCACCAAGCTGAAACACCACATCTACAGAGATACTAGCAGGAACACCTCAGCAAGCAAGAGTCCAAAAGTGGCAGGCTAAAACCCGGAACCTCAACCAGTGGCTGAGACTGGATGAGAGACTCCCTCCTGGGCGCACAAAAGACTGAGTGACTTGGAAGGCACTGAACAGACTGTGTTCTGGTACCACAAGATGCACAGCCAACCTTAAGAAATGGGGCCACAAAGTGGAGTCCATGACACGCGTGTGTGGAGAAGAGCAAACACAGACCACTTACCACAATGAAACCTGAGCCCTGCCACATGCACAATGGAGGACCTAATAATAATAATAATAATAAATAATAATAATAATCTTTATTTATACCCAGCCACCATCTCCCCAATGGGGACTCAGGGCGGCTTATAGGAGACCAAGCCCAATAACACAATACAATAAATGAAATCAAAATGTAAACAATAACATAAGTTACGTAAGGCATAAAAATACAACAATGTAAAATTAAAATAAGCTCATACGTAACACAGCAACAGTGAACGGGCCACATGTACAGGATAAAACACTAAAGCTAAAAACACGGGGTGAGATAGGGATGGAGCAGATTGATTTGTGAGGGAGAAACTCTTCAGGAATGGGGTCAAGAGTCTTCGTCCAGGAGAGGTGGAGGTGTACTCTTTTAAGGACAAACATTAAGGGGTCACAGCAATATCAGGTTGTACCAAAGGCGTAACGGAGAGCCAGGTTTTGAGATTCTTCTTAAAACTTTCTAAAGTGGGGGCTCGCCTAATCCAGTGATTTTCAACCAGTGTGCCGCAGAACACTAGTGTGCCTTGAGAGATCATTAGGTGTGCCTCGCGCTCTCAGGCCACATAATCGCTCCCGCTAGCTCTGGGCTCTGTTCTATGGCGGAAGTGGGGCCGGAAGGAGAGGCCGTCTCCAACTCCCAGGGCAGCCTCCGGGAGGAAGTGGCGTCAGGATGTTGGACCGCAAAGAAGACCCCGCCCTTTCCCCCTGCAAGCGGGGAGCTGGCGTTATGCTATTGGCTAAGAGGAGTAAGGGGGCGTGGCCTCCGCTTTGGTCCTCCGGGCATGTTTGGACTTTAACTCCCAGAATTCACGTGCACTGACTTTATGACAGGTTTCTGGGTGATGAAGTCCAAAATGTGAAGAAGGTTGAGAAAGCCAGATGCCTGGCAAGTCCAGTTTCCTTTCTCACGAGCAGGTAAGTAGGGTTGCGACAGGTAGCATGCACTGGCTGGGTTGGGGGAGCATCTACACTTGTGGATTAATGCAGTTCGAAACCAATTTAATGCTATGGAATTATGGCACGTGTAGTAGTTTGATGAGCCACCAGCGTCCTTTGACAGCGAAGGCGAAATACCTAAAGTCACAACACCAGGAGGCCGAAGTTTGCCCAGGCCAGTTCTCTTGGACCATTAGAACTGCCATAATCCCATCCCAGTTGGGAGCTCTAGGCCACAAACATTTTTGGAGGACTATTTTTACATTTACAATATGCTGTCGGGCAAGCAGGACCGCAAAATGAAAGCATGCTGGAACAGAGAACTATGGAGTTAAGGAGTTGGAAGTATTTATACACTGAGTGTGAAACCTGGGCATTGCCAGGTGATTTTCTGAACACTATCCTGGGAAATCCAGAGGGGCCTGGAATTGCAACACAGCCCCCACCAAGAGAAAATACTATAAGAGTCCGGGGCATCCCCTGTCCAGAGTACAATACACTGTGTCTCAACAGTGTTTTTAACCAAACTTTGAATACTTAGAACTGGCCCTGTCCACAGTGTTTGATGTCTGTGTTTTAAATGTTGTGATTTTAATGAAGCATCCTGAACTCTTCAACAATGATGAGTTGGTATATTGAATTCTCAGCGAGAAAGACTGAAAGCTGTTGAGCAAGAGCTTGAGTTTGTGTGTCTTTCACCTACACCATTCCTCAATGTTAAAGTTGTTGTAGTATATTATAAGGATGGATCACCATACAACAACTATAACCACAAAATCGTTAGTGCTGTGTTTTATGGATTTATGCTGTTATTGTAGTGCCATGTCATACAAGGCCCATTTATTTTACTGTTATCACCAATCTTAAAATGTACTAAATAAATAAATAAATGTATAAATATATCAAATTCTGTATTTCATAATAGTCTATTCAGACAACAATATTACAGTGCATTATCTAAGCGCTTAAATTTATGTGCATCTTATAGTCCAAATATATTACTTAGCGTGGGATAGCACACTGGAGATCCTTCTATAAGTTATCCGTTAAAGTCCTTCTATAAGATATCTGTAATACACGGACTCACGGATTGTTGGAAACAGTCCTGCTGGCGAGCCGATGGAACAAGGCTGGCTGATGTGGCGCCTACGGCTGGAAGTACTCTGACGCCAAACAAAGATGGCCGTTTCGCATTCGCTAACGCTTCCTCGGGGCGTTCCGTTTGCAGGACACTCCTCTTGGGAGTTGTAGTCGTCTCCAATGGACCATACATTCACAAGAGTGTTTTCTATGTGCAGGCATAACATATAGTGAGCATACAATCACCGTGTATATATAAATGATTCCCGTACGATGCAGTACATACCGTTAGTTATCAGTCTATGTGGTGGGTACACACAGGGCAGAATGTGTTAATGTATTTCAGTGTTGATTATTGTTTCGATTGGCCATCTCATTCATTAAACTAGAACTGTGCAAATATATATATACACACTCTTGATTAGTTGTTTTAATTGTAATTCTTTTAAAGTGTTTTATTGGTTTTATGTTGTAAGTCGCCCAGAGCACCGCTGGTGGAGGGCGACTAAGCAAGTAATAAAAATTAATTGATTGAATTGATTGATCATTAAAGTGCAGTCCTCCCGGGCTGGAAGCAGCAATAGGCTCTTCAAATCGTTCTACTGTATCTGAGCATTCAGGTGAGCTTAATCTAAGGGGAGTTTCCCTCATTACAGTAGCAATTTTGTGTTCATTGAAACAGGCCCAGGTTTCACACTAAATGAGTGTATAAATACATTTAAAACATATTAACTATATGTATTACTGTGTTAGAGTGTCATTTTGTGTTATTTTGGTTGGTGGTGTGCCCCAGGATTTTGTAAATGTAAGAAATGTGCCGCGGCTCAAAAAAGGTTGAAAATCACTGGCCTAATCTATAGCAACACCAGAGGCACTCCAAGTGGCCAGCTTCTGGTCAAAGGAAATTTAGCATAATGCCAAGTTTTTAACTTTGTTTGTGTCTCTTTATACATTATAGCTATATTTTCAATTCGCTTCTCACACGAGAGATAAATAAATAAACATCAGGACTGCCCCCCCCCCAAACCCCCCATTGTGTTTATAAGGAAATGTGGAGCCATTATAGTGGAGTGGTTTGAGTGCTGAACTATGACTCTGGAGACCAGTTTGTGAATCACACTCTCTCAGCTTTCAGAGGCATACCTCTTTTGAACAGATTTTGGTTGTGATAAGTTTGCCTTCAGGTTGCTGAAGGCTTGAAGGCACACAAGGACATCAAAGACAAAGTGTGACATCTTGATTCTCTGTGTGCACAAGTCTTCTTTTCCAGACAGGCCACCTGTCTCCTTTAACAGCCAGCGTTTGCACTCAAAAGCATCTGGATGTGGGTTGCGAAACAAACAAAACCAGCTTGCAGAAGCTTCCCTGTTTCTCTCGTTTCTTTGCCAAGTTGCTTTCCTTGCCTACTGTTGGAACATTCCTCGCATTCTCTGAGTCACATTGGAATGCATGCGCTGGAGATTGATTGGGGGCAACAAGCTCCTCCAGCCTTCTTATAGTGTGCACTAGGCTGGTTTGATTTAAAAAAATGGTTCAAAACTCGTTTTGGATGTAGGGGGCGCTGCCGATTCAATTTTGAAATGATTTCCGAAATTTTCTGGAAAAAAAGTCTGAAATATCAGAAATTTCCAAATCACTTTGTTAATGGCGCAGTAGGAAAGAAACAGTACTGGCACTGGGGAAACTTCAGGGGATTGTCCCTCCCTCATTTTTCGACCAATCATGATGAAACTTGCTACAGTGGTAGAACACATGGACCACTGTTAGCTCACCAAATTTCATAACTTTTGACTTATCCATGGATTTTTGGCAAATTTTCAAAGTTTTTATAAAAAGTTTTTATAGATTGACCCAGCTTAAATACAAGTTCTGACTTAGTTTTACTACAGGGCTAGCCGGCCTAATAAACATCAGTCCGTGGGTTCAATCCCGCTCCCTTGCCAAGGAAATTTTTTCAATTTTTTCAAAGTATTTTTGAAATAATAAAAGAAATATGTTCCTGGTTTGAATTTTGAAAGTGTTTTTTCCTGTTTCTTTGTGTGGTCTTTACTTTGAAAGAAGTTGTTCTACTCCAGGAACTTTGTATGGCACAAACTGTGTTAATTTGGGGGAGAACAGAATCATATACGGCAGGGGTGCCCACACTTTTTCAGCATGCGAGCTACTTATAATAAAACCAAGTCAGAAAGATCTATGTACCTCCTCAAGGCTGCAGAGGGGCGGGGCGAGGCTGAAGCCAGAGGGGGCAGAGCCAGGCCGCGCCAAGCCCCACCCCCTCCCCTCTGGCTTTGGAGCTCCCAGCAGCTTCTCCAGGCTTGAGGGTGGCAGGGCCAAGCCAGTGGTGGCATAGCTAGCACAAGGCTGGCTTGGCCCTGCCCTCCTCAAGGCTGGAAAAGCTGCTGGGAGTGCCGGCCGGAGAGGGGCGGGCTTGGCGCGGCCTGGCTCCGCCCCCTCTGAGAAGAGCCCCATCCAGCTGGGATCGACCTCCTTCGGTCCCAGGATCGACTGAGCAGCCCTGATATATGGAGAAGACCCCGTCAAGGGACATCTAGACTGACCCCCTTCTTTGGGATCAAGAACACGGTTTCTCACCAAAGGGAAGGGAACGGGGTCTCAGGAGCACAAAACAATGAGACAACATTTTTGTCTTTTGAGGCAATTTTATATGCATGAGAGATGTAGTTTTCCAAAGTACCTTAGCAAGCCAGACTCCCCGGTGCAGCAATCCTAGGGGTCTCTAAAGGAATGGATGAAAGAAGGAATGTCTTCAAGTTTTGGGAGAATCGGGGATAGACTGACCCCACTACAGGAAAAAGAAGAACTGGCTTCCCACTGAAGTATAAATTCTGACTTGGTTTTACTACAGGGCTAGCGTGGCTCAGGGAGAGCACGCTGGCCTCATAAGCATTAAGCATTAAGCAGAAGTAGGTTCGATCCATGCCAGGGGAAAATGGCAAAAAGAAAATTGGTTCAAAAGTCCAAATTCAGTAGGTTTTTCCGAATTTTAGGTTTTTCCGAACTGAACCTAAACAAGCCTAGTGTGCACCTACACTGGGGAATCCATGTAGTTTAAGTTCCATGGCTAAAATCAATGGAATCAGGTGAGTTGTAGTTTAACAAGGCCTTTTTCTGCCAAAGAGTGCTGGTGCCTCATCAAACTACATCTCTCAGGAGTCCATAGCATTAAGCCATGGCATTTAAAGCGGTGTCGAATTGCATTCATTCCAAAAGTGCAGATGCATCCAGAGTGAAGTGTTTGGAACTAAGCTTATACTAAGTGGTAGCAAAGTTTGTTTATTTACCCTGCGACTGAATGAAAAATCAAAGCAATATTCAGAGGTGGCTTTGCCAGTTCTTTCCTCTGAAATATCGCCTCCAGCACTTGTTATTTGTTGGCGGTTTCTCTTCCAAAGTACTCACCAGGGCAAATTAATTTCCAAGCTCCTGGCACGTTTTGTGAAATACTCAACAAGCTTGTGATTTCAAGCCACCATTCCCAGTCCTGAAGGTTTTGCAGACCTGATGGAACAGTGTGTTTGTGTGTCGGCAGTACCAAAAGTGGCCAAAAAAGCTTTCCAATAGCCAGAAAGGTTCAGTGTCTTATCTTGTTTCCACCTTGTGGTTACTAAGGCAAGCAGGCATCATTCAGAGTGATAAGGATTAATAATGCCACATCCAACTTCATAAATATTGACATCCAGGTAAGCAGCTGATAAACAAATTTGTTCGCTTGTCGAGGGCTGGCAGAGGAAGCATGGAGAATTGCTATGTTATCCTTATATTTACTGTATAAGTTAAAGCAGTTTTGGGGTCAAAAATTATGGATTTTGATACAAACCATGGGTAAGTCGAGGATCATTCTACAGAGTGGAGAAAGCACCAATAGGCACTTCCATTTTCCCATCCAGACATTCAAAAAGGCCAAAAGTGGCATCACAATGAGGAGACTATAGGAACGGGTGCTTTTTTAGATCCTTCTGGGACAAACTAAGCTCTATCCTGTTACCACTATATTCAGAGTAGTTCACACACACACACACACAACTTACTTACTTACTTACTTAGGTGATCCCTCATTGTCCAAGTATGATGGTCTTTCAAACCTAGTGTCTTGACGGTGGATACATAGGTGATTGTGGAGCCCTATTCTTGACCCGTATGTTCTTCCACAGTGAGGGCATCGGTTTCCAGGTGGAAGGTCAGGGTTGGCTTGGCACGCCTTTCTCTTGGCATGTTTCTTTCTTTCACCCTCCATTCCTGCCTCTTCAAATTCCGCAGCACTCCTGGATACAGCTGGCTTCCAGTTAGGGCGCTCAAGGTCCAGGGCTTCCCAGTTCTCGGTGTCTACAGTTTTTAAGATTAGCTTTAATCTCTTTTCCTGTCCACCAACATCCCATTTTCCATTCTTGAGTTGGGAGTAGAGTAACTGCTTTGGGAGACGGTGATTGGGCATTCAGACAATGTGGCCAGTCCAGCGGAGTTGATGGTGTAGGACAGGGGTGCTCATTATGGTGATCGAGAGCACCTAGGTGATCTTCGGCCCTCTTCCAGGTGATCTTTGGGCCTCACCAGCCGGATGGCTGGTGAAGAGGGGGCTGCGGGGATGGAGACTCCACTTGCTGCTGCTGCTTGTGCCCTCGCCGCCTTTCTCCGCCTCGCTCTCGAAGGAGAAAGGCGGCGGCTAGGAAGAGCCACCCCCCTCTCTCCTGTGGGCATGGACTGCCACCAGTGGGAGGGGTCCTCCTTCCTGCCAGCCGTCCACTTGGGCGTCCTTTCTGAGAGACACCCTCGAAAGGAAGGAAGGGTGCCCCCCCCCCCGCTGCATCTGTCACTTTGGGGAAGCACCTCTTCCACTCTTCCTTCTCCTGCCCAGGTAAGGAAGCCTTGAGGGAGGAGGGAGGGGGGAGGCTGCCATGGGGGGGCTCCAGCCTCATGTGGGTCCCTCTCTCGGTTGAGTTTCCCGGCCCAGGCAGCAGCCAGGCGGCCCCTCTTCCCAGCCCTGCGCCTTCCAAGCCACCGCCGAAGCCATATCTGGCCGGAGCGCTGGCGGGTGCGCCTATAAATACTCTCCTGCTGCGTGCATGGGAGGGGCCTGCTGTGCACGCAAGAAGCAGGACGGAATGGGGACTTCCTGCTTTGCGAAAGCACGCAGCAGGAAGGAGGAAAGCAACGAAGACATTAAGAGAGAGCGCGCGCACAGGCAAGGAGGATCCCTTTCCCGGGTGCTGTGCGGCGGCGAGTTCGTGGGCAGGCAAGAAAGAAGCCCCGTGCGGATGGAAGGCTGCAGTAGGAGCGTGCGTGCGCATGCTCACATGCACAACAGGTGATCTTTTCAACTTGATTGTTCATATAGTAGCTCGCATGATGAAAAAGTCTGGGCACCCCTGGTGTAGGAGCATCGCTTTAATGCTGGTGGTCTTTGCTTCTTCCAGCATGCCAACATTTGTCTGCCTGTCTTCTTCTCAAGAGATTTGCAGGATTTTTCAGAGGCAACACTGATGGAATCATTCCAGGAGTTGAGTGTGACATCTGTAGACTGTGGTGTTTCAGCCTGGTTCTCAAGTTCATGATGTGGGTTTTAATGGGGATGTGGACATGGAATTCGAACCGCTGACCTTGCGGTCAGCAAGTACAGCAACTCAGTAGTTTAACCTGCTGTGCCACCAGGTGCACAAATATACGATTATGCAAACATTAAACCCTGTTCGAACCCTGGTCTCCTGAAGTGCTAATCTAATGCTCAAACCAGCCTGGCTGCAATCTAAGAAGATATATATTGTCTATGTCTTGAGAAGATGCGTCTCAAACCTTACTAGGAAAAGTTAAGTTGTAGGTGGAAGAAATAATGTAAATTGGTTGTATTTCATTTTGAGCAAAAGATGGGCATTTTTAATGCAATTGTACACAGAAATATGTAAAAAAAACCCACAAATTAAAGCAAATAAAGAAAAGGGGCAAGAAGCATAGGCAGAATTCTGCATGCCATTGCAGGTATTTCTGGTTCGTTTTGGAGAGCACACTGTGTCCTTTCCCAGACTCACGCTGTTTGCCTAGGGAACATTGCCTCTTAAAGTCCGGTGAGTTGGGTGGAAGTCGATCCCAAAAGGAGACTTTCCAGTGGCTCCTTGTGTCCATTTCCCCCCTCCACAAAAAAACTCTTGCAGGACGGAGTTTACTGCTCCCGGTTTCAGCCTGCCCAAGCCGGATATGTGTATGTGTGTGTGTCATTGCAAAGGTCCCGGTGTGTTTGCATTTGAGTAGCGGAAACTTGTCCAGAAGTGACGTCAGCTGGCTGGGAGAGCAGACGTGACTATTGTCGCTGCTGATGCAGGAAATGAATGAATGTAAACACAATGAACACACATTATCCTTTCAAAATCAATAACCCATCTATAACAAAATACATAAGAATATAGGGTGCATCTATACTGTGGAATTAATACATGTTGACCCCATTTTAACTGTTATGGCTCAATGCTATGGAATCATAGGAGTTGAGGTTTCGTGAGGTACCAGAATTCTTTGTCAGATAAGGCTAAAGACCTTGTATAATAACAACTCCCAGTCTTGAGCCATGGTAGTTAAAGTGGGTCAAACTGCATTAATTCTGTAATGTAGATGCACCTTTAGATAAGTGACACTGGTCCTGGTACTGTATATAGTCCTTGATACACCTTTAGATAGATGACATTGGTCCTGGTACTGTATATAGTTCTTGATGCACCTTTAGATAGGTGACATTGGTCCTGGTACTGTATATAGTCCTTGATACACCTTTAGATAGGTGACATTGGTCCTGGTACTGTATATAGTCCTTGATACACCTTCAGATAGGTGACATTGGTCCTAGTACTGTATGTACTCCTTGATGCCCTTTTAGATAGGTGACATTGGTCCTATATAGTCCTTGATGCACCTTTAGATAGGTAACATTGGTCCTGGTACTGTATATAGTCCTTGATGCACCTTTAGATAGGTGTCATTGGTTCTGGTACTGTATATAGTCCTTGATGCACTTTTAGATAGGTGACATTGGTCCTATATAGTCCTTGATGCACCTTTAGATAGGTAACATTGGTCCTGGTAATGTATATAGTCCTTGATGCACATTCAGATAGGTGACATTGGTCCTAGTACTGTATGTACTCCTTGATGCAATTTTTGAGATAGGTGACATTGGTCCTATATAGTCCTTGATGCACCTTTAGATAGGTGACATTGGTCCTGGTACTGTATATAGTCCTTGATGCACCTTCAGATAGGTGACATTGGTCCTAGTACTGTATGTACTCCTTGATGCACTTTTAGATAGGTGACATTGGTCCTATATAGTCCTTGATGCACCTTTAGATAGGTAACATTGGTCCTGGTACTGTATATAGTCCTTGATGCACCTTTAGATAGGTGACATTGGTCCTGGTACTGTGTATAGTCCTTGATGCACCTTTAGATAGGTGACATTGGTCCTGGCACTGTATATAGTCCTTGGTGCACCTTCAGATAGGTGACATTGGTCCTGGTACTGTATATAATCCTTGATGCACCTTCAGATAGGTGACATTGGTCCTGGTAGTGTATATAGTCCTTGATGCACCTTTAGATAGGTGACATTGGTCCTGGTACTGTATATAGTCCTTGTTGCACCTTCAGATAGGTGACATTGGTCCTAGTACTGTATGTACTCCTTGATGCACTTTTAGATAGGTGACATTGGTCCTATATAGTCCTTGATGCACCTTTAGATAGGTGACATTGGTCCTGGTACTATATATAGTCCTTGATGCACCTTCAGATAGGTGACATTGGTCCTAGTACTGTATGTACTCCTTGATGCACTTTTAGATAGGTGACATTGGTCCTATATAGTCCTTGATGCACCTTTAGATAGGTGACATTGGTCCTGGTACTGTATATAGTCCTTGATGCACCTTCAGATAGGTGACATTGGTCCTAGTACTGTATGTACTCCTTGATGCACTTTTAGATAGGTGACATTGGTCCTATTTAGTCCTTGATGCACCTTTAGATAGGTGACATTGGTCCTGGTACTGTGTATAGTCCTTGATGCACCTTTAGATAGGTGACATTGGTCCTGGCACTGTATATAGTCCTTGGTGCACCTTCAGATAGGTGACATTGATCCTGGTACTGTATATAATCCTTGATGCACCTTCAGATAGGTGACATTGGTCCTGGTACTGTATACAGTCCTTGATGCACCTTTAGATAGGTGACATTGGTCCTGGTACTGTATATAGTCCTTGTTGCACCTTCAGATAGGTGGCATTGGTCCTGGTACTGTATATAATCCTTGATGCACCTTCAGATAGGTGACATTGGTCCTGATACTGTATATAGTCTTTGATGGTCTTGTTTCTGGGCTTTATATTGGTTTGGTGACATTGGTCCTAGTACTGTATATAGTCCTTGATGCACCTTTGGATAGGTGACATTGGTCCTGGTACTGTATATAGTTCTTGATGCACCTTTATATAGGTGACATTGGTCCTGGTACTGTATATAGTCCTTGATGCACCTTTAGATAAGTGACATTGGTCCTGGTACTGTATATAGTCTTTCATGCACCTTCAGATAGGTGACATTGGCCCTGGTACTGTATATAGTCCTTGATGCACCTTTAGATAAGTGACATTGGTCCTGGTACTGTATATAGTTCTTGATGCACCTTTAGATAGGTGACATTGCTCCTGGTACTGCATATGGTCCTTGATGCATTTTTAGATAGGTGATATTGGTCCTGATACTGTATATAATCTTTGATGATCTTGTTTTTGGGCTTTATATTGGTTTGCATTTCCCCTTAACCTAACTTGTAAAAACACTGACTTCAATCCAGCCCCAGATCTGTTGTTTAACTGAAACAGGAAATTGCACAAATGGCAATTCAGAAGTGTGATGCGCCTGCCAGCCACAGCCTGGTTTCCTTAATATGTTTCTGTCGTTCTTGAAAATTATGCATAAACAAGTGAGGCCTGGGAAATGTCTCAGCAAGAACAGGATAGAGAGGAAGATGAAAGGCATATTTTTCTCTTGGTTTCCTTGGTTTCATCCCATACCTGGGAGGCAGGATAGGACATGAAACCTCCCTTTGCTATTTTTCTCCTGCCGCATCCTTTTTCCAAAGATATCAACAGGCTTTATTTGGATGCAGGATGGTGGCAAAAAGATGCTGACCAATGCATGCCATTTTCTACACCCCCAATTCACTGTTTTAGGTGTATAAGGTGGTATTTTGCACATGGACCCTTGAATTAAGTGAAGATGCATAAGGTGACACAATCCACACTCAGTGTCTGATGGTCAAGCAGGGATTCGAACTCTGGTATTCAAAGCCATAATCTAAAGCTCAAACCACAATATAATAAAAAGCGATTGGAAAAAGAGTCCTCCCTCAGACCTTAGTCAATTCTTCTTTTTGTTAGGACTGTAAGAAACTATAATTCCCAAGAAAACAGATAACTTCCCCTTCTCTTGTAGATGCTGATTGCAAAGAGCCTGACTGCTTTGCTCCCTGAAGTCGTTGGGAAACATTCTGTTGTCCGGTGTCAGAGGTGTCATTACAAATGTCACAATACTCAATAGCTATGTAATGATGGTTTCCAAGCCTGATTGGAGTACATGGATATTTCAAAAGCAAAGTAACTGTGTTCTCGGGCCATCCTTCTTTGGAAGGGACTTTGGCACCAGAGACAGAGAATCCATGGGAAGAGCAAGGGTAGGTCCCTACAGCAGAAAAAAAGAAAGAAAAGCAGCTGAACAATTTTCAGCCAAAGTTATTGTCCATAAGAAGAAACAATCATGCGCGAGATAAAACCAATGGGAAGGTAAAGCTTGGCACAAGTTGACAAAATGTTTAGAAAGAGTCTGCGTAAAGACTTCTTCCAAAATGAATCCAGGGATGACTTTTTTCCACTTTGTTTTGCTCTTCGTGCATGCTCAGTAAGATATTCTGGAGGCAGCTGTTGTTTACCTTGGTAGTTTTAGGTAGGCACATACAGTCACAGTTGAATTGAATAGAATTGAATCTGTGGAGAAAGATGAGCCTGCCAAAGTGGCTCCTCCTTCCTGTAGAGAAGTGACCAGTAGGTTGCCAAAAGGAACCAGTACTATTCAACATATTTATTATCCATGACTTGGATGATGAAATACAAGGTATGCTGGTAGTATTTGTTGATGACCCCAAATTGGGAGGGAGAGTTAATAACTTAGAGGACAGGATCATGATCCAAAGTGGCAAGGATAACAAGATTCAGGTGTAGCTTTGCTGTAGAGTAGAGTAGGCGCACCACATCCACTGAGGTTGATCCCGAGACCTCGTCCAGACATGGAAAAATGTGCATGGCCATGTGCCATATTATTAAATGCTCACCATTTCCTTATGTAGGGCTCAGTGATCTGTAGTCACTGGGAATTGCAGATTCAAATCCAGTTGATCTAGAGCAGGGGTGCCCACACTTTTTCAGCATGCGAGCTACTTATAAAACAACCAAGTCAAAATGATCTCCCTACCCACTACTCAGAGAGCAATAAAAGCAAAATATTTGGAAATTTATTTCAGTGAGAGCAATGTAATATATTTTAAGACTGAATTCAACTAAATGTGAATATAATAAGCCTCTGAATTTATTCATAATAATAATGATGATAATATTCATTCAGCCTCTGCTAATAATAATAGTAACAACAACAACAATAGGTTCCTAGAATAGGAGACCTCCAAGGGCCATCCAGTCCAAACTCCTTCTGCCATAAGGGAAAAACACAATCAAAGCATTCCTCACAGATGGCCATTCAGCCTCTGATAATAACAACAACAACAACAACAATGGGTTCCTAGAATAGGAGGAGACCTCCAAGGACCATCCTGTCCAACCTACTTCTGCACCTGGGCGGCGTCGGGAGCCTGTGGGGCGGGACTGAGCCTTCCTCCCACCCTGCCTGCGATCTACCAGGACGCCCTACGCGATCTACCAGTAGATCACGATCTACCTAATGAGCACCCCTGATCTAGAGGGCTGACTATATAGAAAAGGAGCCAGACATCTCAGTTACTGACCCAGTAAATATCGATTGTGATGCATTCAGTTAAATCTTTCAGCCAAAACTAGGAATGAATAATCGTCCCTTAACAGGGCAGTAGATTATTTAATAAACATAGTTCAGCCCAGTCACTTAGTGCAGTGTTTCCCAACCAGTGTGCCGTGGCACACTAGTGTGCCTTGAACAATCATCAGGTGTGCCGTGGGAAATTGGCACTCTCCCCCCTCCTAGCAGCCCCCTCACAGATTTCCAAGAAACAAATTGAGCCTCTCCGCTTGGAAATGTTTTTTTAAAAAACTATTTTACTGGATTCTTTGAGAGTTGCCTCCCCCCCAAGGAACTGTTTATAACAGCTTCATGGCATCCATAGTTAACTGGAAGCAAGTTTCACTCAGGGTGAAATTTCACAAAGGTCTGGAGAACAAGCTCTATGAGGAGCGGCTTGAAGAGCTGGGTATGTTTAGCCTGAAGAAGAGAAGGCTGAGAGAAGACATCATAGCCATGTATAAATATGTGAGAGGAAGTCATATATATGTTGTATTCATCGAAATGGGCCCACTGAGTGTATAAATACATTTAAAAACATATTAACTATATGTATTACTGTGTTAGAGTGTCATTTTGTGTCATTTTGGTTGGTGGTGTGCCCCAGGATTTTGTAAATGTAAAAAATGTGCCGCAGCTCAAAAAAGGTTGAAAAACACTGACTTAGTGTAATAAACACTTAATAAAATCAGTAAATACTAAGATGACTTTGTTTTCAGCAGACAGAGCCACCATACAGCTGCCTTTTTATTCTTTCTGTTCGAGAAAAACAAGCTGATTGTCTTAGACAGTATATAAGGACCAGACTAGACAAGACATCAGCCATATAATTGGCACTTGCATGAATGAGTGGGTGCTTCCAATTGAAGAAACAAGTGTGGGTCTCCAATATGAGAAGCGGTGGAGCTAGGATTTAACCCCTTGCTTCCTGCTGTACTCCCATCCTTTTCTCGTGTCCGTCATCTCTCCAGTTTGTAGTGAAAGAATGGCACAGTTTGTTCTTTATGGAAGCTGATTGATATCCTTACTTACTTAGGCGATCCCTCGTAGTTTGATGATGATGGTCCTCAAAGTGCAGGGTCTTGGCGGTGGGTCCGTTGGTGGCTGTGGAGTCCTATCCTTGATCCGCATGTTCTCCTGCAGTGAGGGCATTGGTTTCTAGTGGAAGGCGGTCCTGGTCACGGTTGGCTCGATGTGCCTTCCTCTTGGCACATTTCTCCCTTTTGCCCTCCCATTTGTGCCACTTCAAATACTGCAGCACTGCTGGTCACAGCTGACCTCCAGTTAGAGCGCTCAAGGCCAGGGCTTCCAAATTCTCGGTTGACTTTAAGCCTATCTTTAAATCTCTTTTTCTGTCCACCAACATTATGTTTCCCTTTCTTGAGTTGGGAGTATAGTAACTGCTTTGAGAGACGGTGATCAGGCATTCGAACAATGTGGCCAGTCCAGCAGAGTTGATGGTGTAGGAGCATCACTTCAATGCTGGTGGTTTTTGCTTCTTCCAGCACTGGAAGCTGACTGATACCCAAATGTAAGAGAGGAAAACATGCTTAAAAGCAAAACGTCTCAATGTGCCAATGGGTGCATCTACACCAGGGGTAGGGAACCTATGGCTCGGGAGCCGGATGTGGCTCTTTTCATTATGGCATCTCTCCAGAGCAGCCCGGGGCTTGGTTTCCCAGCATGCACCCTTTCCTTCTCCTTTCCTTCTCCTTTCCTTCTCCTTCTTTCCTTCATTCTTTCCTCCATTTCCCCTCTTCCTTCCTTTTTTCTCCTCCTTCACCCTTTCCTTCTCCTTCTCTCCTTCCTTCTTTCCTCCATTCTCTTCCTTCCTTCCTTCCTTCCTTCCTTCCTTCCTTCCTTCCTTCCTTCCTTCCTTCCTTCCTTCTTTCCTCTTCCTCCCTTTCTTTCTTCCCTTCATGCTTTCCTTCTCTTTCTCTCCTTTTTCCCCCTCCCTCCCTCTCTCTCCTTCCTTTCACCCATTCTTCCTCTACCTTCCTTCCTCTTCCTTCTTTTTTCTCCCCTTCACCCTTTCTTTCTTCTTCTCTCCTCCTCCTTTCATCCATTCTCCCTCCCTCCCTTCCTTCCTCTTCTATTCTTTTCCCCCAAGTCTTCCTTTCCTTCTCCTTCCTTTCTTTTCACTTCTCTCTCCCCCCTCTTCTTTCTTTTATTCTTTCCCCTTCATTAATTTACTTTTTCCTCACTCCCTTTCCTTTCTTTCCCCACCCTTTCCTCCCTTCCCAGTTCCTTCTTCCTTTTTCCCTCCTTGTCTCTCTCCTACTTTTCTTTTCTTCCTTTTCATTAGTTCGTTCTTTTCATTCTTCCTCTCCCCCTCCCTCCTTTATTTCCTCTGTCTTTCTTTCTTCCTCTCCCCCTCCTTCCTTTGTTTCCTCTGTCTGTCTGTCTTTCTTTCCCCCTTCCTTCCTTCCGTCTTCTCTTCCTTCCCAGAGTCCTGAGCATGACTTTTGCAGAGCCACGTCTGAAGTGTCCCGTCATTCTGCCGGGGGAATCCTTTTCTCATAGTATGTACGTATAGACTCACATTTAGTTGAATTCAGTCTTAAAATATATTATTTATATTACACTGAAATAAATTTCCAAATATTTTGCTTTTATGACTCTCTGAGTCAAAAAGGTTCCCGACCCCTGATCTACACTGTCGAATGAATGCAGATTGTCACCATTGAACTGCCATGGCTCAATGCCATGGAAGCTTGTGAGCTGTAGTTCTACAAGGTGTTTAGCCTTCCACCAAAGACGGCGGCTGCCTCACGAAACTGCAACTCCCAGGATTCCATACCATTGAGTCATGGCAGTTAGTGTCAGAATGCATTAGTTTGGCAGTATAGATGCACCCCAAGATACTAGGAAGGACACAAAAAGAAGAAGAGAACACATACATTTCCAAGCTATTCGCAACCATAGTCTCCTTCTTTCTGCTTTCCACCAACTCAGCTTTTTTCTTGCCAAAGTCTTCGGAGCTCCACCTGGCTGCTATGTTTGGCTTTGATAGTGGGTGAGAGAAACCCAAATTCAGAATCTGAAAAGAGGCCTCGGTTGCCTTGTTTAGCAGCCAAGCCTTTAAATTTAGTCTCTGCTGCCTATTTCTTTATCTTTAGGCCCCGAAGTATACGTTTTGTGGTTGCCAGAGAAGCAGCGGCAAGGCCAAATCATTCCTTTGCTCAGCAATGTTTGGATTCTCTGCCCTTTTTACCACAAAATTGCCACCTCGGGCGGTTGTGTCGGTCTATAAAAAGAAACGCCGGGCCAAACCGGGCCAAATGTTCTGCGAGTTTTCTCAAAATGTCATCTCTGATGACCGGGTGGAGGCCTCCAATAAGTCTCTCCTTGCTCAGATCGAAGAATATATATATATATATATATATATATATATATATATATATATATATTCCAGGCTGGTTTTGTGTCACCCTTTCATTGTGTCCAAAGTAGACCGTTTGACTCTCTTTTCCCAGTTTGTCCATCCTAGAGTTTCTCCAAGATTTATTTGAGTGCGGCATTGAATGAAGAGACTACAGAACAAAGAAAGGAATAGCTGTACCAACACTGTGAACCCATTTTTGGTGTCTTTTCTTCTCGGCAGGTTCCTTAGAAAGAGAGCTTGGACGGCATGCAAAGTAGTGACATATCTGCAGACAGCACGGATGATCCTCTTAGTAGTGGCCTACGGAGAAAGCGACAGCCGCGAATAGTAGTTATCGGCGCTGGGCTCGCGGGCCTCTATGCCACGAAAACTCTCCTGGACAACGGTTTCACGGATGTGACTATCCTCGAAGCGTCTGACCGAATCGGAGGACGAGTACAAAGCGTCAAGCTCGGTAAGGGCGTTTGACACCTTCTTTGGCTTTGATGGGTTAAACCCTGGATCCTTCCTATCCAAGAGTTGACGAATTGCAGTTGAGTAGATCTCAAGAGTGGTCAGCTAGCTGCCCGTGGGAAGCTTATTAGCCAAGAGGCAATTAAAGGGGAAATTGATGATTTTAGTAGAAATGATGTCAGGAGAGAGTGCTGCTCAGTATAGGCTTCAGAATACCGGGGTAGCTTGCCAAGTAATAATGACGAGAATAAGCTACTCTGATTGGTACAAAGGCACAAGCAGTGATTTGCCAGGGAACATCATGTGCCTTTTAGATAAGAGCGGCCCTGATTGGCCAAATGTTGGCAACGTGCTTTTGTTTACAATGTTCTTGAATGGTTATATGATGCGCATGGCAAATGAAAGCTTCCCCTTGGCAGATTTCCCGGGGAAGTGGCATAGATTTGTAACATTTTTGGGAACACGCTGCATCAGAGCAGATAATATAGCCTGAGAATCAGAATTAATACCTACGCCATGCCTTTTAACAAATAGGAGTGAGATGCTAGAGAATGCTTTGTTTAATTGGGCAGTGTAGTGTGAGTTCATGAATGCTAGCCAATGCAAGGCATGAAGAAGGGAGGGATCAAGGGTTTGCCACCATTGTTTGTATAAAACCTGAATGCAAGAATGTTCGGGGCTCTTGCCCTTCAGCAGCTTGTTCTGCCGGGCTGATCCCGTCAGCTGATGTCCTGCAAATAAAGTTGGCTTCATTGAACCGTAGTAAGAATTGTCGCGTGGTCCATCAGCCCCTGTGTTCGCACGGAGACGTCGCCTAAGGTAAAAAGGTATTGCCTAAGGAGTTTTGGGACTCCAAATTGCCGCTTCACAATAGCCTTAGCTTCAGGAAGAATGGAATGGAGTTTTGTGAAGGAAGGCATGGCTGTCTGATAGTGGCAGAAATCCATTTTGAATTTTGTTTCTAAAGTATTTCAAAAAATTTGAGGTGGGCATTTAATTTCAAATCCAAATTTCCAAAGTTGTGTCCTATTGGGGGAGGCTTGTTTATCTATCAGGATGAAACTTGGGACACTTGTAGGACAGATTTCTGATTGTAAGCCACTTGTGACACCGAGTCCTTGATGGAGTACTTCCTCAGTCTCTCCCCCGCTGCTTGAGATTTTTATGGCATCATAAATTAGTCAAATTAACCTTCCCACCTACATTTCTGACTTGACAGATGCAACTGACTTTCGGGCTGCAAAGGTCGACAGCAAGCTAGACAAATAGTCAGGAGCTTACTCTGACCCGGGCTGGCTTTGAACTCATGACCTTTCGGCCAGTGGTGATTTAATGCAGCTGACTCCTAGCCAACTGCGCCTGCGACCTGGAAATATTAAAATAACTTCTAAAGGTTTAGGAAAACTTAATTTTGGAAATAATGGATTTGTTACATCAATGGCCAACTTTCCTATCCACCAAATATCTCAAGATGTGCCGTGGGACTTGTACCTTTGTCATTGCAACGTGTGATTGTTTTGCTTTGCACATTTCAGTGCACAAACGTCATTGCGGGTTGTTGTGAAGTTGAATCTGGGAGGAAGCCTTTGTTTTCCACGCTTGAACTCCTTGTTACAGTCTGTTTGGGAGGCAAGTCAAAAGCTTGAGTTGGCCAGAATCACATCATTAAAAACAAAACAAAACAAAACAAAAACCCTCTCTTCCGCATTTGGGGTCCTATAAATAGCCCAAAATACCAGGCAAGGGGAGCTGCGCGAAGTCTGCTAGAACACAAACAAAGGAGCCTTGTGACCTCTTCAACTAGACTAAAAGATTTATGACAGTGCGAACTTTCATGGACTGCAGCCGTTCCAATGCACCGCAGTGTTCTCTTCCCTTGGCAGGGAAATTTATGGCTATGGGTTGTGTGTATGGGCGCAGCACCTGCAAACAGCGGGTTGAAAAGGCCAAATGTCTAATTGAGCTCTGTGGGGAAAGGTCAGAGACTGGACCTCCTTCATCGCTTGGCCTTTTGGCTTCCTTTACACTCCTGACCCCTCTTTCCATATACAGTAGAGTCTCATTTAGCCAACCTTCGCTTATCCAACGTGCTGTATTATCCAACACAGTCTGCCTCCTGGCCGGATCCACAGCTGTTTCAATACATTTTGATGTTTTGGTGCTAAATTCGTAAATACAGTATTTACGACATAATGTTACCGTGTATTGCAGTGTTTTTCAACCTTTTTTGAGCCGCGGCACATTTTTTACATTTACAAAATCCTGGGGCACACCACCAACCAAAATGACACAAAATGACACTCTAACACAGTAATACATATAGTTAATATGTTTTTAAATGTATTTATACACTCACTTAGTGTGAAACCTGGGCCTGTTTTGATGAACACAAAATATATAGTATATTATTATTATTATATTGCATTATATTAAAACATTATCAATATTATATGTATACACAATATACGTATATATCAAATACAACCTACTATGTCATTGTCACAGTACAACAATTACATACCACATTGTATTATAACAATTATATCGCAATATTAGTTGAAGTCCAAAACACCTGGAGGAAGGCCCCAGTTTGACCATATCTAGTCTAAACCTTCTTCCAAGCCCTTAATAAAGATACTGCCTGCCTTAATGTATAGCCAGAGTCTTCATGCCCATCTGTCGGAAGGGCTTGAGTGGTGCCTTCCTGCTTGGCTGAAGGGGGTCAGGCTGGATGGCCTTTGGGGGACCCATATTTCTCCCACGACTTCCCTTCCCTCCTTTCCCCCGTTAGCTGGCTGACTCCCTGCCTTCCTACCTGACCCTCCGGCTGCTTGCCTTCCTGCCTTCCTTCAGCGCTCAGGCTCTGCTGCTCTCTGACTCACACTTCCCATAGTGCCAACGGGGCTGGGCTGGACTGGACCGGAAGTGCTCCCTGCCGGAGCGGAATGGAAGGGAACGGGCCCAAACAGGTCCACCCTACTGCGCGGCCCTCCCGGAAACAGGGACCCACGTGTTGAGGTTCCAGAGACAGAGTAGTAAACTTTATACATGACATCAGATAGAAAAGAATCTAATTTCCCACAGCATACCTGATGATCTCTCACGGCACACTAGTGTGCCACGGCGTATTGGACTGCTTTTTCTGTTGATTTGTTGTAATACATGATGTTTTTGAGTTTAATTTGTAAAATCATAATGTATTTTGACATTTAATAGGCTTTTCCTTAATCCTTCCTTATTATCCAACATTTGCGCTTATCCAACCAGTTCTGCCAGCTTGTTTATGTTGGATAAGCAGGACTCTACTGTGTACACATTTATGTGCCGACAGAAGATGGCGTTTTATGCTCATGAGACAACAAACCTCTTGGTCTTTGTGGTGCTTCAGGTTAGTTTTGATGCAACTGACTTTATATGGAACCTCTTTAGGAAAGGAGACCATTGTAGATCAATCCTTCAGAAATTCAACTCACCCAATCCTTATAAAACTCTTCAAAGAGTGTGTTGTAAACTGCAGAATTAACTGCCATGGCTGAATGCTATGGAATCATGGGAGATGTGGTTCCACAAGGTTTTCAGCCTTCTCTGTCAACGTTTGGTGCCTCACTTTTATGATTCCATAGTTAGCCGTGGCAGTTAAAGTGGTGCCAAACTACATGCAAACTGCAGTTTACCACTCTCCAGTCCATCCTAAACTATCACCTGATTTAGATACTCCTATGCCAAGACATACAAACACAGATTTTCAACTGAGAAATGGATATATAAATTGAAGTGACTTCTATCCAGTTTTTGCTGGATTCAGCTTTTGGAGTTTTGCTTAAATATTGTCTTTTCTACTCCTAGTCTGCCAGAAATGTGAGATTCGAGATTATGGAAGAATTATCAGGGAATGGCTGAAATTTAGGACTATCTTGGATGCAGCTACACTGAAAAAATAATGCAGTTTGATTCAATTTTAACTGCCATGGCTCTGTACTATGGAATCGTGGGAGCTGTAGTCTTAAGGCAAAGGTAAAAATTTCCCCTTGACATTAAGTCTAGTCTTGTCCAACTTTGGGGTTGGTGCTCATCTCCATTTCTAAGCTGAAGAGCCAGCGTTGTCCATAGACACCTCTAAGGCCATGTGGCCGGCATGACTGCATGGAGCTCCGTTACCTTCCTGCCAAAACGGCACCTTTTTTTAAAAAAAGGTAATTTTAAATTGATTAAAGTATACATAAAAAGTGGGAGAACATTCGAGGTGATAGGAAAGTAGGAAAATACAAATCTCAAAAATTGAGGAGGGGAGAGAAAAAGAAAGAGAGAAAAAATGTTTAAAAAGTGTGTAAAAAAGAGAAAAAAATTAATTTTTAAAAGCAGTACCTATTGATCTACTCATATTTGCATGTTTTCAAACTGGGCTGGTCCATGAGATCATGAAGAGTCGGAAGCGACTGAACGAATAAACAACAACAACAACAAGATTGGCAGAAGCTGGGCCTAACAGCAGGAGCCAAGTAAAACACGAGCGGGCTGGTCAGTAAACAAAGTAACAACAACGGTGTAAATAGGCAATATCAACACCCAGAAAAAGGGTTAGCGGTGGATAAAATATCAGGTCATACATACGGTTCGATGGTTTCAGGTTTGTATTATAACAACATAGAAATATACTCAAGTCCGTGAAAGTCCGGTTCAAATTCAAAGCGGACTCAGTCCTTTCAGAAGTCCCATGCAATGTCCGTAAACAGTAATCCTGTGTTTCAAACGGAAGGATTCCCAAGTGTCTCTATGGACAATGATGATCAACAACGCTAAATTAGAAAATGAATGGATTCTCCGTCTGGATACAGAGTACCCACATGGTCTCAATGATCCCATCTGCATAAGCTCTATGCTTCCATAAATACCTTAATTCTCCCCCTTGTAATTACCTTTGGGTCACCCTGCTGAAAAGAAAGTAGGGTTATGATTGCCTCATCTTGAGATTTGGTATGTATATATAATGTATTTGGGCACTTTGGTATGGTGTATTCACCTATTGTGTATGTATATTTACTATATTTTTTGTTAAATGTAGATTGTGGACGCCAATACATGGCAAACGAGCCTTGAGAAAGTGAAAATATCCCGAAACGGTTTCTTTTGTGTGGCCGCTAGATGGGAGCATCCGCCTGCCATCGGCTCTGGCTTTCAGCATTGGCTTTCGCTACGAGGAGATGCTGATTTCTTTTCTCCACTGGGGATTTCCCCAAAGGAGTGAGCGACCTCCTTCACCTAAGTGTTAGCGTGTGTTTGTGATCATACCCTCTCCGTTCGTGAACCCTCACACCCATCCTAAAGATTTCCTTAGCGTTGTTGATCATCATTGTCCATAGAGACACTTGGGAATCCTTCCGTTTGAAACACAGGATTACTGTTTACGGACATTGCATGGGACTTCTGAAAGGATTGAGTCCGCTTTGAATTTGAACCGGACTTTCATGGACTTGAGTATATTTCTATGTTGTTATAACACAAACCTGAAACCATCGAACCGTATGTATGACCTGATATTTTATTCACCGCTAACCCTTTTTCTGGATGTTGATATTGCCTATTTACACCGTTGTTGTTACTTTCCTAACAGCAGGAGCTCACCCCGCTCCCTGGATTTGAACCGCCAACCTTCCAGTCAACAAGTTCAGCAACTCAGCGGTTTAACCTGCTGCACCACCTGTGGCTGGAGTCTTACAAAGTCTTTAATTTTCCCTCCCAAAGTGAGGTGGTGCCTTGTCAAAGCACATATCCCAGAATTCCATAGCTTTGAGCCACAGTCATTGAAAAAATTGTGTCTGACTGCATTAATTCCATAGCGTCAATGCACCCTTTGCTTCTTTCAAGATCTTTAGAGATGCAAAATCATAATGGATCAGGTCTTCACGGTGCTGCTATTGACATCCTTCTTGTCACTGCACAGTCTAGGTCCATTGCAATGAGCCAGCTTCCTTTACTTTGGCCGTACACTGTTAGGTTAACTCGGTTGTGTTTGTACGTTTGTGTGTGCGTGCCGGAGTTGCCTCCTCCTCCCCACCCCTGACATCATCCGCTCTAGCTCAGTTGATAAACATGCAACAGTAAATTAAAACGTGAACATCCGACAAGCTCTTTGGCTGGGAAGCAGATGAGAAAGGAAGCCCAACAAGTCCAGCGTCCGGCTTTTCAATCGCAAACTGCCGCTGCTGCGAAAGACTTGGCAGCGCCCTCGGAACGGGAAACAGGCCCTAGACGGCAAAGCCGCAATGTCAAAAATAGACCCTGGCAGCACATTGTGCCAGACAGGAGGGAAGTACTTCATATTCCAAGCCCTTGGGGGCCGTTGCATCCATCAACGCACCTGTGGAAGGTTTCCTGCTTGTGATTTTTATATAGAAAATGCTAAGATTTGGCCACAGAATGAGGGTTTACAAATCATGGGATGTAACATGGCTGTGATGGCTTAGCACGGTGTTTCTCAACCAGTGTGCCATGGCACACTAGTGTGCCATGAGTGATGATCAGGTGTGCCGTGGGAAATTGGAACCTCCAATACCCTTTCTTCCCCCTCCTGCCCACAGTGCTCTCTGTCTGCAGGTGAACTATAACTTCCAAACTCAAGGTCCATTCCCAAGCAAACACTTTCAGTACTTTCTGTTGGTAATGAGAGTTCAATATGCCAAGTTTAGTTCAATTCCATTGTTGCAAGAGTTCGTGATGCTCTTTGATTGTGTGTGAACTATAAATACCAGAAACTGTAACTCCCAAATGTCAAGGTCTATTTCCCCCAAACTCCATCTGTGTTCACATTTGGGCATATTGAGTATTCATGCCAAGTTTGGTCCTGATCCAGCATTGTTTCAGTCCATAGTGCTCTCTGGATATAGGTGAACTACAACTCCAAAACCCAAGGTCAATGCCCACCAAACTCTTATAGTATTTTCTCTTGGTTATGGGAGTTCTGTGTGGGAAGTTTGTGTCTTTCTGCCATTCCTGCCAGGATACCTATGTTGTGTTCATCGAAACAGGTCCAGGTTTCACACTGAGTGTATAAATACATTTAAAAACATATTAACTATATGTATTACTGTGTTACAGTGTCATTTTGTGTCTTTTTGGTTGGTGGTGTGCCCCAGGATTTTTTAAATGTAAAAAATGTGCCGCAGCTCAAAAAAGGTTGAAAAACACTGGCTTAGCATCATAGAATCACATAGTTGGGACCATAAGGACCATGTAGTCTGACTCCCAGCTATGGGAGATGGTCATCTAAAGATCTCCAAAGAAAGAGAGTTGTCGTCTCCTTCATACTGAAGGCCATCCTTTCCACCATCTACAGTAAATAACATATTAATGTTTAAATAGGTTCATCTGCCGGGGCCTAGCAAGTTGGGACGGTGGCAGCGAGGTCCTCAGGTCGTGGGTTTGGTTCGAGTTTCCTTCTCTAGATGGTTGACTTTATAGAGTTAAACGAGCACTATCTGCCCGGGTTTGAAATCAGAGTTTTCTCCTAGGATAATTGCCAAAGGCTAGAGAGCCTATCCTGCCCTTTGACGCTCTTTGTCAGACCCTTCGGTTGTGACCTGCCTGGCATGGGAGGCTCTACCAGTGGCTATTATGCCTCCGCCAGCATAGTTCACAACTTCATTAGGGTACGCAAGCCTCTTCCCCACAACAAGGGGGCACCAACAGAGACATTAAATGGTCTCTTCATACCTAAGAGACCATTTAATGCCACTCCACCACCAGAGACTGCCACGATCAGCTCATGAGAATCTTCTCTATGTCCCTGGCCCTAGAGAGGCCCGTTTGGAGTCCACAAGACATAGTAGATCATTCTCAATCGCAGCCCCAATCTTGTGACACTCCCTACCGCCAGACCAAAGAGCCACTCCCGATCGACATAGATTTTTAGGGGCACTCAAGACATGGCTCTTCAGAAGTCAATATCCTTAACTGAAATGTACTGTGTTCGAGGTGAGTTTTGAACCAAGCAGAAGAGATTGGCACTACTACCATACCTCCCTTGATTCTGGTGCACTCCAGGCCAGGAAACACCTCTGTACTTAACCACCACACTCTAGTCCAAGTTAAATCAGCAAAGCAGTTTATTGAAGATTATATAAAAAACACTTCAGCAAAAATAGTAAAAACTTCAAAGTCTATATTTATAAAATAGTCGACAAGGTTCATCCAGGATGCAATCCTTCAAATTCGGACGCATGAAACAGGAACAAAGACATGAAACTAGTTATTGATTCAGAAAGCTTGACTAGGATTTGGCACGAGCTGTTGTCTCAATTACCAACATTGACCAGACTGGCCAGGAAACAATCTTGACCTCTCTAATAAAGACATGAAATCATGCCTTCTCCCATGAGTTTCTGCTATGGGCTTCTTCTGTAAGAGGCGCTGTGACCTTCGGAGGTTCTGCCGAGCAGCCCAAAGTTTGTGAAAACTAGGCCTCCTATCTACCAGCTCATTATCTTGCAACTCATTTTCTCCACCTGGGATGTCAGTCTCCGAACTCTTTTCCTTAGAGAACAGCTTCTCTGCACTATGTGGAATGCGACCTTCACTGACTGTTGGAAGCGCAGACTGCTCATTTTCAGGACTTAAAATCTCACGATGGCTCGCAGACCCAGAGTCCTCATGACCTACGTCCACATTAACATGAGTACCAGGCACGATCATGGGCTGAACTACAACAGATTCAGCCCAGAATTAAATTGGCTTTTTTAGCTGCCGCATCACACTGTTGACTCATTAGCTTATAGTCTACTACAGGGGTGCTCATTAGGTAGATCGCGTAGGGCGTCCTGGGAGATTGCAGGCAGGACGGCTCAGTCATGCCCTGCAGACTCCCAACGCCGCCCAGGTGCTGCCGGCCAGTCAGCGCGGCAGTGGCGCGACCGGCCGGCATCACTATGGTTCCGACCTTGTGAAATCCACCAGACCGTCCTTGTCAAGGGAATATCTCCGCCAATCAATCGGACTGGTGACCTCAAGAACCGGAAACATGGACCAGTAGGCTTTTTGATCTTGGTGCTTCTGCGGTGAACATAAGTCTCCAAAGCTGGTTGATGATGCACATTATGGCAAAAATCATCATGCTGGTCCAACTGCTGCAAACGTTTTTCTAAGGAAAGGTTGGTTGTAGGAATCCAAGCTGGCTCAGCTTGCAATGTTAGGGTCTGGATGTGATGGAAAGAGCACAAAAACATTTGTGCATTTATGGAAAGGGAGAGATTTTTATACATAGAGTGGTAGGTAGTGTCAGTCGGAAGATTGACCTGGGTGTGGGGTTACAGCCTGTGTTGGATGGGGTCACATTCACCCTGAAGACACAGGTTCACAGTCCGGGGGTGATCCTGGACTCATTGCTGACCCTGGAGCCCAGGTGTCAACACTGACCAGGAGTACCTTGGCACAACTAAAAGTTTTGCGCCAGCTGCACCCATACCTTGAGACGCCAGATCTGGTCATGG
This sequence comes from Anolis apletophallus, assembly GCA_030556195.1. Taxonomy (NCBI): domain Eukaryota; kingdom Metazoa; phylum Chordata; class Lepidosauria; order Squamata; family Anolidae; genus Anolis; species Anolis apletophallus. The sequence continues at coordinate 107,708,637 of JARBWK010000012.1, read as the reverse complement.
TAGTTCACGCCTTAGTTACATCCCGTCTGAACTACTGCAACACTCTCTACATGAGTCTGCCTTTGAAGATAGTTCGGAAGCTACAACTGGTTCAGAGATCGGCAGCCAGGATACTAACTGAGCTGCTGTACAGGGAGAGAACCATTTCTATGTTACAGCAGCTCTTCTGGTTGCCAATCTGCTTCCAGGCTAAATACAAAGTGCTGGTCGTTACCTATAAAGCCCTAAATGTTTGGGTCCAGGTTGTTTGTCTAATTACATCTCCCAATACAAACCATCTCATGCACTGTGGTCAGCAGAGGAGGCCCTGCTCTTGGCCCCATTCCCATCTCAAGCACAGTTGGTGGGAACGAGAGACAGGGCCTTCTCCGTGATCACTCCCCACCTCTGGAACTAATGCGTTGCTATGGCCCAGTCTGTGTATATGTGTTTTGTGTGTGTATATATATGTGTTTATGTCTGTGTATATATTTGTGTATATGTGAATACTACTCTATGGTGAACTCACCACGGGTCAGCACAAGAGAGGCGTCCCCAAAAAGAGATATGACGACTCCCTGAAACAACATCTCAGGCTCGGCCAGATTGATCACCAACAATGGTCCACCCTGGCGTCACATCGGGAGGCACGGAGATGCACTATCCACAATGCTGCGGTCTCTTTCGAGAAGACACACCAAATGGGTCTCAAAGAGAAAGGACAACGCAGAAAGAACCGCAACTTGGAAACAAGATCACCCAAGGAGACCTTCTGCTGTGCCTTCTGCTATGCTCTCTGCAACCAACCTTGCCTATCTCAGATTGGCTTTTTTAGTCATCAATGCGCTTGTAAAAAGCATGGGATGAGTCGTTCCTAAGAATCTTCGTTTGCAAAGTAATGCCGAGAGAGATGTGAATATATGAATGTTTGTGTGTGTGTGTGTATTTGTGTGTATATATATTCGTGTATTTGTATATGTATATTGTGTATATGTGTGTGCTTATTTATATGCATATATGTGTGTATATATGGGTGTGTGTATTTGTGTGTTTGTGTATATGTCTGTATGTACGTGTGCTTATGTATATGTGTTGTAGTTGAGTCTGGGACTTCAGGTACTACTAGGAGGACAGGGCTGTGTGAAGAGGATACTACGGCATCAAACATTGATATGGATTTGGGTGGGGTTGCTTGCAATGATAGTACTGGCCTCAGGAGGGGAAAGAGGTTGACTCGTGAACAAAGTGAGGAAGATGTGCTCCAAAGTAAAAGAATCCGGCAGATACTTACGGAGTCAACTGACGAAGAATCATTTCTGGGATTTCCGGGGGAGCATGGGAGTCAGAGTGAGGGAGATTCCTCTGATGAAGAGACAGATATGGATGAGGCATTGGTAAACGAGGTCCAAGCAGTATGTGGGGAAACTTCTGATACTAGCACATTTTTGGGGTTTTCAGATGATAGGGAGTGGGCCTCGGGACATCTAGATGATTGGGGTGAGTTAAATGAAGACAGAAGATGGCGTGTTTGGCGAGAGAATCAAGAGAGCACAGCCGGGGGAGTTGCAACAGCTGGAGCTGCTCATAGTAGGGCGTATGCTAGTGAGGACGGATCTGACATGGAGGACTAATAAATAAAGGGCATCTGAGGGATTGCTTTCTGTGGCTGGCAAAGTGTTACGTCTGGAACTTTAGGTTTGCTGTGAAACGTGAGTGGGGTTTTGTTTTTGCTGCTGGAAGCTGGCTTGCTACAAGCCTGCAAAAGGGGAAAAGCAGGAGGGGTTTTTTCTTTGTGTGGGTTTAAATGCTATGCTTCTTTATTCAGCTGCTGCACACCACCCCTCCTTTTCGCTTGACTGGGGGTTTGTCTTCTTGCAAATTGACTGAATGAGAGACGCTGCCTTGATTCAAGATTGGCTCCTGCATTCATTCTGTGGACTACTGCTGTGATTCTCCAATTCCGACCTGGTTTGGAAATTTGACTCCTCTCCTTCTCTGCTGAAGACCTTCGAAAGTTCCTGTTAACTGGTTTTTTCCCTGTTTGTTTTCTGCTAAAGCTTAAACGACCACTTGTGTTTCTTTGTGGGATTTTTTGAGTGCGGTTTTGCCAAGAAGGCTTATTTTTGGTTTTTATCACTGCTGAGAAGTGTTTTCTGTTTATTGGTCGCCTTTTTGACCTAAAAGACTGTGGACAATAAAACTCTTATTACTCTTATTTCTGGCCTGGCTACTGTGTCGTGACAATATGAATATGTATATATGGTTTATTTTGGGGTTTTTTAAAGTCCGTTCTGCTGATGTTTTTTGTGTTTTTATGAGTGATGGCCTGATAGGTGTATTGCGCCCAAATTTGGTGTCAATTTGCCCAGTGGTTTTTGAGTTAAGTTAAACCCACAAACGAACATTACATTTTTATTTATATAGATTATTATTGGGAGGAGAGAGCAGGCTTGTTTTCTGCTGCCCTGGAGACTAGGATGCAATGGAACAATGGCTTCAAACTACAGGAAAGGAGTTTCCACCTAAAGATGAGGAAGAACTTCCTGACTGTGAGAGCTGTTCAACAGTGGAACACTCTGCCCCAGAGTGTGGTGGAGGCTTCTTTGAAGGCTTTTAAGCAGAGGCTGGATGCCAATCTGTCGGGGGTGTTTTGAATGCAATTTTCCTGCTTCTTGGCAGAATGGGGTCGGACTGGATGGCCCACGAAGTCTCTTCCAACTCTTGTGATTCTATGATTCTAAATTATATTCTGACGTGTACTAGAATATCAAACATAATTTTATGCCAAAGTAAGTTCTATATAGTGCATTTTGCGTTCCTAAAATTATAAAATGGGTTTCAATGTGTAAAAGGGCGGCGGCGGCAGGTGGGGTGTGTGTGTGTCTGCATGAATATTATATTTTTGTCATTTCCTCACTCAATTGTTTCTTCCCCCAACCCAGAAAAAATATTTCTCCTCCAAAGGCTTGACATTTCCAGTAATTTCAAATTTCTAAAATGGAAAAATGAAGTGTCATCATCCCCATCCTTTCATTTAATTCCAGTGTAGTTCAATTCCACCTTTTTTTCCTTTTGTTCTTCTTCCAAAGGCCAACCTCGTCTTCTTCTTCCTCCTCCTTGGGACTGACATGTTCTCTGCTTCCCATTGCAGAAAACGCGACTTTTGAACTGGGAGCCACGTGGATCCATGGTTCCAATGGAAACCCAGTCTATCATCTAGCAGAAGATAATGGTTTACTCGAAGAGACGCGAGATGACGAAAGGAGCGTGGGCCGTATCAGCCTATACTCCAAAAATGGGGTGGCATATCACCTCACCAACAGTGGTCAAAGGATCCCGAAAGATGTGGTTGAAGAATTCAGTGATTTATACAACGAGGTTTGTATTTGCACGGCTCCGAAGATCCCACACCTATTGCTCTTGTGCTCTACCCATTATAATTAAGGTAGCAAACAAACAAAACACAAATCTGTATATATAATAAAAGAGAATGTTTGTATGTTTGTATGTATGTGGCAGCTTTCCGATTGGTTGCCACTGTGAGATTATTTGTATAACGCCTCTGATTGGCCAGCACCACCAACATTCCGACACTCTAAAGTGGGGGGGGGGGGAGGAAAAGGCCTGAGGCAGTCAGCCATGGTGGGAGTTTAAGGCCAAAACACTTTGCGACAATGAGAGAACAAGACCAAACTTGGCACACAGAACCCCTAAGACATTGTGGTGCAGTTTGAGGGAGGATGGAACATGGGTGACGGCACTTGCAGTACTTTAACTCACTTGCTTAGAGCACTGTGGCCCACACCAATGATGGATCAGGACCAAACTTGACACACAGAGGCCCAATGGCCCACTTTACAACCTGGTTTAGGGCAGGATGGGACACGAAGGATGGGATTTGCAGTACCTTCACCAGATTCACTTCCCACAGAACACTGCAGCCCCTACAAATCACAGACCAGGGCCAAACTTTACACACAGAGTACTCATGACCCACTCTACATCCTGATGCAGTTCTAAGGGGGATGTTCCATGGATGATGGGATTTGCAGTACCTTCATTCACTTACTGAAGCCACTGCTACCCTCATCCAATGACCGGTAAAGACTAAACTTCGCACACAGTGCCCCATGACCCACTCTCCATCCTACTGCAGTTTAGAGGAGGGCAGACCATGGATGATACTCTTCAAGTACCTCTACTCATTCCCCAAGACCACTGAGGCCCTCAACAAAGACCGATAAAGACCATACTTGGCACACAGAGCCCCCATGACCCACTCTACATTCTACTGCAGTTTGGAGGAGGGTGGACCATGGATGATAGGGCTTGAAGTAACAAAAACCAACTTTAGCACACAATGCCTTTCACAAATATCCCGAAGACCACACTTGGCACACAGAGCCCCCATGACCCACTCTACATCCTGGTGCAGTTTGAGGCTGGGCCATGGATGATGGGACTTGAAGTACCTCCACTCACTTCACGACAGCGCTGCCAACCTCATCCAATGACTGCCCAAGACCAAACTTGGCACACAGAGACCCCATGACCCACTCTACATCCTGGTGCAGTTTGGAGAAGGATGGACCATGGGATTCGCAGTACCCTCACTAATTTCCAGAGACCACTGCAAGCCACATAAACAACTGATAAAGATTGAGAAATATTGGCCTAGAGCAGGGGTGGGCAACTATTTTTTCCAAGGGGCCACATGAGAGCAAAAAAATATTTTGCAGGGCCGCACCTAAAGGCAGAATTACATGCTAATCTGCATTATTTATTTATTTATTCACTTACTATATTTACCATATATTACACATCATTAATATTAACATATTAATATATCAAGAAATATTCATATATTATTAGTATTAATATCAGAATTACTATATTATAGTACAGGGGTGGGCAATAATATCCATGAAGCAATTACATTTATATTATATCTCCCACAACAAATGTATATCAATGAAGCAATCAATTTAATATTATATCTCCCAGAACACAATTATATCAATGAAGTAATCAATTTAATATTATATCTCCCAGAACACAATAACATACCTCTTCTTTCCTCCTTTGGAAGAGGAGGTCCGGACAGCAGCGCCTTCCTGGCGAAGCCAGGTAGCCGGTGGCAGCGCTGCCGGCTGAGGCGAAAAAGGAGGCCCGGGCAGGTAGAAAGCCACGCATAGCTTTGTTTACGGCAAAGCAAGCAAGGGAGCGAACGCGGGGTCCCCTTCCTCTCGCACATGCTTGAAAACAAACTCCGGAGGACACCCCGCCCCTGAGCGTCTCTCGCGATGACGTCGCAGCCGGCATCGCTAAACACACTCAGGGGTGGCGCTCCTCCGCAATTTGTTTGGCAATGTGAACGAGAGGAAGGGGACCCCGTCGCCTCCTATGCTTGTTTTTGCTTTGTATCTGGCGAAAAACAAGCATAGGAGGCGAACGCGGGGTCCCCTTCCTCTCGTTCACGTTGCCAAACAAACTGCGGAGGAACCGCTGCCCCCTGAGCGTGTTCGGCGATGCCAGCTGTGATGTCATCGCGGGAGATGCTCAGGGGCGAAGCGTCCTCCGGAGTTCGTTTTCAAGCGTGCGTGAGAGGAAGGGGACCCCACGTTCGCCTCCCTTGCTTGCTTTTGCCGTAAACAAAGCCACGCATGGCTTTCTACCTGCCCAGGCCTCCCTTTTTCGCATGGTACGCAGCGCTGCCACCGGCTCCCTCTCTCCCCCGGTAAGCAGCGCTTCCCAAGGCTCCTCGAGCCGGATGGGAGTGCCCAAGGGGCCGCATCCGGCCCCCGGGCCGCCAAATGCCCATCCCTGGCCTAGAGCTTCTTAGAATGTGCTTAATGCCACTTGAATGCCAGCTCAGAGTCTTCCTCCCTTTTTGTGGGCTTTGGAAATACAGGTTCACAGCTGCATGCGAGATTTAAAAATTATGCATTCTGCCCAAAGGCAGCAGGAAGAGCAATAAAAACAGCTAATTTCGCCTCTGCCCATTGGCTGACTGGGTTTTAGTGCGGTTTCGTTCGTCTTGTGAATATGTGATCTGCTTACAGTTGCAAGCAGCTTATGGAAGCTGAGCAGCTTTATTTACACTGAGGCCAGGGCTGGAGCAGCTTTTGAATATTTCCATTAGTTGGGATTTTGGCCTCATCAAGATGGGATGTCTGGGAATGGGATAGCCATCTATAGGAAGCGGGCTGGGGATGAAAATGTGATTGCGCGTAGAAATGTGTACTTGATGCTTGAGCCTCTGGATTGTTAACCCCTTATTTGTTTGCTCCCGCTCCTTGTCCCGGAGCAGGTCTATAACCTGACTCAGGAGTTCTTCCAGAGTGGTAAACCAGTCAATGCTGAGAGCAAGAACAGCGTGGGTGTCTTCACGCGAGATGTTGTGCGCAAGCGCATCCAAGAGGATCCGGATGACTCAGAGGCGATCAGGAGGCTGAAGCTTGCCATGATCCAGCAGTACCTTAAGGTAAGGCAGCATTACCAGCTCTTGGTGTTTGAGATGCTGTAAAGTTGAATAATTTTTTTGGCCTGGCAAGGAGGTCAAATGCGCTATTGCTTTAAGTACTTTTTTTCCAGATCGGTTTTGTGCCAGCATGGTTTCAGCCTTGGAGGCTAGGGTTCAGATTCCCACTCAGCCAGGGAAATTGATTGTTTATTTATTTATATTTCGTCCTTCTCACTCCGAAGGGGACTCAGGGCGGATCACAGAACACATACACGGCAAGCATTCAGTGCCGTTAAACAATGAGGACAGATAACAGATAGAGGTATATGTTGGCATTTACCCCCAACTTCCGCGTCCTGGAGGTTGTGCTCAATTCCGACCACAGGGGGGTGTTGTCGCTCCATCCTCTATGATGAAGAGCTTTGATCACAGACTTCCTCCTTCCTTTGATTGCCGGCATTTTCTGGTACTTACTATTTATTTATTTATTTATTTATTTATTTATTTATTTATTTATTTACAGTATTTATATTCCACCCTTCTCACCCCGCAGGAGACTCGGGCCAGATTACAATGTACACATACATGGCAAACATTCAATGCCATAGATGCACAACACATATACACAGACAGTCAGAGGCTATTAAACATTCCAACTTCTGGCCACCAGGGGAGCTGTCACTTCACATCCATCTGCGACACTGATGAAGTACTTTCCTCATTCCCCGCATACATTTTTATGGCCTCGTAATTTTTTTTGTTAAATTAGCCTCCGCACACATAGGTGGCACCTAAATTTCCTACTTGACAGATGCAACTGTCTTTCGGGTTGCAAAGGTCGACAACAAGCTACACAATTGGTTGGAAGCTCACTCACTTTTTATGTTGTCTTAAAATACTTCCCCGCTTAAGCCATGCCTAATTTCTCTACTCACAGCTGACAGCTGTTTTTGGACAGTGAGCTGGGCTGAAGTTCAGGTGCTCACCCCAACCCGGGCTTAGAACTGCCAAGCTTTTGATTGGTGTGATCTATTGCTGCTGGTGATTAACCAGCTGTGCTAAAGCCCGGCCCTGAATAACTTGGGTAAGTCACACACTCAACTCCAGAAATAGGGTTGCCATAAGTCAGAAATGACTAGAAGGGTTACAAAAACGACAGGTCAGTGTGCTTGCAGTTATGTTTGGCTTTCAATTTAACTCCAGATGACTGTATCCTAAGGTATTCTTAGTGAGATGTATTATTTGGAAGAGTGTTCCCTTTGCCTTCTTTTTAGGTTGAATGAGTGTGATTTGCTCAATGGCACCCAGTGGGTGTCCATGGCTCAGTAACTCCCAACTCGTAAGGGGTTTTGGCCAGATTATTTTGAGATGGTTTACTATTGCTTTAGTTTAAAGAAGAATCAGAGAATCATAGAATTGGAAGACACCGCATGGGCCATCTAGTCCAACCCACTACCATGCAGGAAAAGCACATTCGAAGCACCCCATGTATATATATAAAAAACTTTCCCAAGACACCCAGTTGGCGTCCATAGCTGAGCAGTGATTTGAAATTTACTGCCTTGGGCCCTTCTACATTGCCATATAATCCAGGTTATCAAAGCAGATCATCCACATGACCTGCTTGGAATTGGATTATATTAATCTAAACTGCCATGTAATCCAGTTCAAAGTAGATAATCTGGATTTTATATGGCATTCAATACCACTGTGCAATGCAGATGAAAATCACTTGAAGCAATGGAACATCACTTGAAGCATAGTAAAATGGGAGGGAGGCGAGCTGTATTTCTGTTCCCTTGCACTGCTTTCCTCCACATTATATGTAAATAAATCAAGATATGTAAGTAGAATACAGTTGGCTGTTGCAACTTATCTTATTTATTTATTTATTTTGTATCAAAAGCATTGCATACATTAGTACAGGGGTGCGCACACTTTTTCAGCATGCGAGCTACTTACAAAACAACCAAGTCAAAATGATCTACCTACCAATATTGACAGTTTGGGGTTTTGGGGGAAGGCCCATTCCCTCATCGCCATCAGATAGCATGCCTCGTAATAAAGCCTGAAATTTGGAAGTCCCAATCCCCCTCTTTTTCTCTCATCTGACATAGATTTTAAATTTATCCTTGGCCTTTTATTTTCCCAGATGAATTTCCTGGTGTCATTTTCCCACTTCTTGAATAGATAATCGTTTCTTAAGATTGGTACCGTCTGAAATAGGAATAGAAGTTTTGGCAGGATTGACATCTTGACTATCGTCACTCTTCCTAATAGCGATATTTTGTAGTGTTTCCATGACTTAAGAGCCGGATGGCACACTTACCTCTGGTTCGACAGAAGGAGGGTGGAGAAAAACTTCAGCCACCATTATATAAGGGCCTCCCTGATCAAGGTATGGGAAAAACACAAGCACAGATTATTTCGTCACACACCATTATGGATCTCCCCCACAGAGGCCCTGCAGAAAAAAGAACTCGCAGATAGCGAATGGCTCACCTACAAACAAATCCTTAAAAGGCAGAGTAACAACCAGTGGATTATGAAAACAATGGAAGAATTAAAGCAGTTACACCTGACCCTAACATGGCTACAATACCATCAAATCCATGAGAGATTCAAAATGGATAAGAAGATGGGTTTCGTGACAGACGACCTCTGGGAACCCGCCATTAAGAAGAAAAAGAAAAATATCAGCGTACTATACAGATTACTTTTAAGGTGGGCATCAGAGGAAGAACACATAAAGGAGTGTCACGTAAAATGGGCGCAAGATTTAGGACATAACATACTAATGTACCAGTGGGAAGAAATATGGGTTAAGAAACTTCAATATACCACTACCACCGAGATAACGGAGAACTGGATTAAAATGCAGTACCGTTGGCATTTATACCCAACGAAGATAGCCAAATTCCACCAGGGGCTTTCCAATAGTTGCTGGAAGTGTAGGAAAGAACCAGGCACCTACCTCCACCAATGGTGGAACTGCAAGAAAGTTAAAAGATTCTGGAGAGCTGTCCATGGGGCAACTCAAAAAATTTTAAAAACCAAATTTACATTTGACCCGCAACGCTATCTACTGGGCATTTCCAATCGAACCCTAAACAACAATCAGGACAAATTACTCTTCATCCTAGGAGCCAGCGCAAGAATAGTGCTGGCAAGATATTGGAAGCAGAAAGCAATCCCCACATTGGAAGAATGGCTATTGAAAGTATTGGATATGGTGCAAATGGACTCTCTCTCCCAGAAATTAAACAACAAAAAAGAGAAAACAGACTGGTCGGGATTTAAGACCTTTATTCAAAATAGAGGAAATATATTCAGGATAGACTTAAATGAATTATAAATTACTCTCAGAACAGCTCTACGAGAGGAAGAAACGTAGGCACTAAGAGACTACGATATTTATACTTAAAATACAGTCTTTGGGAAACCTTTGGGAAGTTCGCTTTTAACTGTTTTTTCCCCACCCCCACCCCTCCCTCGTCACACATTCTCTTCCCCATCACTTCCCCATCCCTAACCTACCCATCCATCTACCTACTATCCCACGTAAGTCTGTGTGTTGTACGTGTATATATTGAAAAACTAATAAAAAACTATTTTTTAAAAAAAGATCTACCTACCCACTACTCAGAGAGCCATAAAAGCAAAATATTTGGAAATTTATTTCAGTGAGAGCCATATAATATAATTTAAGACTGAATTCAACTAAATGTGAGTATAATAAGCCCCTGAATTTATTCATAATAATAATGATGATGATATTCATTCCGCCTCTGCTACTACTACTAATAGTAACAACAACAACAATAGGTTCCTAGCGTAGAAGGAGACCTCCAAGAGCCATCCAGTCCAACCTCCTTCTGCCATAAGAGAAAAACACAATCAAAGCATTCCTCACAGATGGACATTCAGCCTCTGATAATAATAATAACAATGGGTTCCTAGAATAGGAGGAGACCTCCAAGGGCCATCCAGTCCAACCTCCTTCTGCACCTGGACGGCGTTGGGAGCTTGCGGGGCAGGACGGAGCCTTCCTCTCGCCCTGCCTGCAATCTACCAGGACGCCATACGCAATCTACCAGTAGATTGCGATCTACCTAATGAGCACCCCTGCATTAGTATAAAACTGATTTAAATATCTTTTGGTCCAAAAATGGGCAACAGCTACCGCATTATCTGTAGCCTCCAACAATTCTTCCTTTGTACATAAAGCAGGACATCGCAGACAAGCATGCAGAGTCGGAGTTGTGTGTTCTGCTCCCCAATCGCACAAGGTGGAGGATTCTTCTTGGTCGTGCCATTTTGCCAGGTTGACTTTTGATCTGCCCACTCCACTTCTGGGCCTGTTCAGGGACTTCCTAGTTGCCCATTCTTGGTTTGCCCCTGGAGGCAGACCCTCGTGTGGGGCCATCCAGTTGGAATTGCTTGCTTTTGCTGCCCACGTGGATATTCTTGTTGTTGTTGGAGGGCCATTTCGAGGAGTGGTGATTCTCATGAAGCTTTTCCTTGATTTGAGTCTACTGGGAGGAGGTTGATAGACATATAGACTGGTTTAGGCTTAAGTTGTATTCCAAATTAGTGATTCTAAAACTCCCGGTCATTTAACTGTTTTGGACTTCAACTCCCAGAAGCCTCAGTCAGACAACAATCAACAATTCTGGGAGCTGAAGTCCAAAATGCTGAGAAACAGAGTTTGGGAAAGAATAATCTAAACAAAGAGTTTATTTCGCTGGTTGTTGGTGCTAGGCATGTAATATTAAAGTTACAGCATTTCTAGTACAACACACAATACAGGCCATGGGGAAACATCAGATATTTTCACTAAAAGAAATCACCAAACAGTTGAATCTTTAGTTGTTATTTTATGTCACGACCACCATGATGTTCTGTGACTCTTTTGCCCCAGGTGGAAAGTTGTGAGAGCAGCTCCCATAGCATGGACGAAGTCTCGCTCAGCGAATTTGGGGAGTGGACCGAGATTCCTGGAGCCCACCACATCATCCCGTGTGGCTTCATCAGAATTGTGGAGATCCTGTCCTGCTCCATCCCAGAGGCGGTCATCCAGCTGAACAAGCCGGTCAAGTGCATCCACTGGAACCAGTCCATCAGCAAGGAGATTGAGCCCGTGGCCGACCACAACAGCGACCGCATGGAGGAAGAAGCCGGGTACCACGTCCTCCTGGAGTGTGAGGACTGCGAGTTCATCCTGGCCGACCATGTCATTGTGACGGTGTCCTTGGGGGTCCTGAAGAAGCACCACGAGCACTTGTTCTCCTCGGCTGCCGGAGGAGAAGGTCCTGGCCATCCAGAAGCTGGGCATTAGCACCACCGACAAGATCTTCCTGGAGTTTGAGGAGCCCTTCTGGAGCCCTGAGTGCAACAGCATCCAGTTCGTTTGGGAAGATGAAGCGGAGGCAGAGAGCCTCACATACCCCGAGGAGCTGTGGTACAAGAAGATCTGTAGCTTTGACGTCCTCTACCCGCCGGAGCGCTATGGCCATGTGCTGAGCGGCTGGATCTGCGGGGAAGAGGCCCTGATCATGGAGAAGTACGACGACGAAACTGTAGCAGAGACCTGCACGGAGATGCTGCGTAAATTCACAGGTTTGCATATCCTGGCTTTTCATTTGGTGAGAATAGAGTTATGAAAAGGCTTGGGGGTAAGAGGAGGAAAGGAGTACGGTTGCCACTTTTTGATATAAGAAATAAAGCCACATTTACCTAACAATACAGGATTTTTCACTTCATAAAAACTTGAAAATCAAACGTTAGGTATAAATAGTTTTATTAACAGAGTAAGATAATGATTGAAATTCATAAAAGAAATTGACTTACACCCTCTTAACAGTACATAGTATGTTTCTGCATGTTTTGTCATACCTAATGCATTGTACTGTATGTACTACATACAGTATTACTACTACTACTACTATTAATAATAATAGCTTTATAATAGCAGTACAATGCATTAGGTATGACCAAACATGAAGAAAAAACATGCAGAGGCCCAGTTTCAATTTTGGAGAAGTTCGCAGGGACTGCATTACAGTAGAGGATGGGATCAAATATACCGGCAAATTTTACAATAAAGCACTTACTGTTGGCCTTGGAAGAGAGCACAAAAGGCAATAAGCCTCGCTGAACTACTCCCTGCTAAATTGAAACACTTCGAATGGAATCTTCTCTTGGCTCTGGGCCTGGCTCTCTCTCTCTCTTGCTCTCTTGGTGTCGTCCTGCTCTCAGCTCAGCCTTGTGCTGCTCTTGTCTCTCTCCCGTGCACATGCTCCGTGGTGGCCTGCTCTCATTGGTTGACCTGAGCGGAACCTGCCATAGGACAGGGGCAGGTCAGGAAGAAGGTGGGTGCTGGCCTGGCGGTGCAGCAAGGCGCCACCTGTGGCCGGGCACGCGCACCGTTGCTGGGGCTGATCTGCTGCCTGCCGTGCTTGCAAGTGAGTACGAGGCGAGTGAGTGAGTGCAAGTGCCGCAGAGAAGCTGCGGTGGGTGCGGTGACGCTCACTGCTGGCCTGGCCTGGCCTCCTGCTGCCACTTGTCCTGTCCTGTCAATACGGGACAGGAGCTGAAAATACGGGAAATGAAATTGAGAGCAAAAATACGGGACGTCCCGTACAATTCGGGACAGGTGGCAACCCTAGAAAGGAGAATACCCTAAAAATATGAATCACAATTTTTCCTTCTGCCATAATTTGGTCGATGGGTCTAGGAAAGCGTCTATGTTAGTTTCTGTGTCTTATACAGGCTGACCAATAAAGGTATCGAGCCTCAGGCAAGTTTCCATAAAACTTTTCCAGTCTTGTCTGGAGACATCTGCTTCTGTCATCCAAAACTGGACTGATTGTTAAGAAGATGTTTTCGTCTACCTCACCCAGACTATGGAATGGCCTGCTGGAAGAGATTTGTCATCTCCAGACACTATCTGAGTTTAAATCAGCAGCAAAGGCCAGACTCTTCTGGCAGGACTATCAAGATGGTTTTTAAATTGTGGTATTTATTGATGGATTTGAATGTGCATTTATATTGTATGGTCTTTTAACTGGTGATACGTGTTATTTGTTCTTCCACGCTTCAGTTGACAGGAAGAGAAATAAATAGTATTACAGTGGAACCTCTGGATCTGCATGATTTTGACTGCATTTTCCAGGCACATAGTTCCGCGTCTTATTAGTAAATGGCGGTGATACAAATGCAGGCACACTGAAATGTTTGATTGCCTGTGTGTTTCCATTAATATTTGTTTGTTTGTTTGTTTGTATCGCACTTGATGTCTTTTTAAAAAGGGGATTCAAAGCATCTATATCAGTGTTCCCCTACTTTCCTAATGGAATTCCTCATGTTTGTTCGTTCGTTTGTTTGTTTATTTATTTATTATTCTCTTTTATATACCGCTCCTCCCTGCAGACTTGGGGCGATTTACATAAAAACAATAAAATAAACGTAAAAACAGTTTGGATATATAAAAACACAAGGGTATGGACAGGATTATCAGGAGGTGCCTAGATTGAAAGCCTGCCTAAAAAGGAACGTCTTGCAGGCCCTCTGCCCTTCAAGGCATTGATGGAAACAATCGGGAGCATAGACCTTGAGTTTTAGAATTGCAGTTCGCCTACATCCAGAGAGCACCGTGGACTCAAACAATTATAGATCTGGACCAAACTCAGTTTGCCCAAATGTGAACAGTGATGGGATTTGGGTAAAATTGACCTTGACATTTGGGAGTTGTAGTTGCTGGGATTGATAGTTCATCTCCGATCAAAGAGCATTCTGAACCCCACCAACTACAGAATTGGGCCAAACTTCCCACATAGAACACCCATGCCTTGAAGGGACTCGCTGATGCGAGCCTCCCTCCAGCCTTGCAAGCTCTCCCTCACATGCACATGTGCACCACACTGCCATGTGCTGAGCGTGCCTGCTCTCCCCTCCCAGCTTGGAGTCTCAGAAACAGCCCTCCCCTTGACTGAGAGGCCGGTCAATCACAGCTGGGAGGATTCATTGTCTGTTTCCAAAAAGGAAGAGAAGGACAGGCAGAGAGATCTTCAGCCTTCTCTGTCAAAGGGGCTCCTAAGACCATTAAAAATACATGTTTTCTGATGGTCTTTAACGACTCCTCTGACATCCCCTTGTGACCCCCCTCAGGGGTTCTGACCCTTAGTTTGATGAATGCTGCTTTAGATGGTAGGATTTAGTGCTTGGCTTGGGAACATGTGCTTTCTGTCACTGGACTCAAGTCGGAAGGAGAGCTTCTTTAACTTGCATCCTCTCAAAAGTTCAAGGATTTGGGTGGCTCATGCTTTGACTCTCTCCTCCAGCACTCTTATGTTCGAAATTGCATGTATATGTTCCTTGGGCCCATTATTGGCAGAAAGAATTGCATGTTGGTCATGTAACTGTTGGTCATGTAACTCTCTCCGTGTCATGTGCGCCCACTTGATTTTCTCTGTCCTCTTCTGCGGCCTCTCTGGAAGCGTTATGTACTAGTTGGGGAAAACATGCTCCAATTTATGTGGTTTTTCACTGTTGTGTACCTTCAAGTCATTTCCAACTTGTGACAACCCTATCACAGGGTATTCTTGGCAGGGTTTCTTCAAATGAGGTTTGCCTGGCTTTCCTTTGAGGCTGAGAGTATGACTTGCAGAAGTCCACCCAATAGATTTCCATAGCTGAGCATGGATTCAAACCTTGGCCTCCCAGTGTCTTAGTCCAGTGCTCAAACCACCACACAATATTGGTGTAAGGGCGCTCTATATATAACTCTTTCAACTGTGGCTGGGTAGTTTTCTTATTCCACCCTTACCACCAATTTATATAAAGACTCCTTTTTAATCCCTCTTGCTGCCACCATATAATGTAATAAGTATTCACACAGGTCAGCTTTCCCACTGACCTTTCGATTACTGTGTCAGGGCAGGGTATTACTCTAACCCAAACTCCCACTGACACTATTTGTTAACTTTCGCTGCAACCATTCAATATACTTGGCTACCCACTAGGAAGAAGTTGTTTTTGAGACTTGTGGGAGAAAGAACTACGCGGGGAAATATCTTTGTTAAAGAACTGTAAAGTTTATTCAAACAGTGTTCTAAGCTTGGAGGTTTCAGAGTTTAAAGTTTAGGTGGTTACAGTATCTTCTTAGAGGCACGTATCTTAAGGTTACAATACACTAACAATGGAGATACAACTTGATACTATATAGCTGCACTCCTAGAACCAATAACTCAGCAGTCTTTACACTAACTGCTTGTCCTTAAACCTAACTGCTTTCCTAGCAGTTCAAACACAGCTTTTCTTCTACTCTCTTTCAGAGTAGAGTCAGAGTCTTTTTAAAAATCCACTGACAGCTAGCTAAAACGGACTCTCTAACTCTCCACACACCCTCTCTCCTTCGACTTTTGCTGTCAACTCCCAACTGCTAAAGTTTGAATCCGAAGATTCTAAGGCCAGTTGCAGGCTCCGCCTCCTGTTTCCACGGTAATGGAAACCCCTTGGAAATTCTGCACGTGAATATCTCCATTATGGTTTGCCAAGTTTTTACCCCTTCAACATATATACATATATATAAATATCAACCATATTTAAAACCTGTAATAAAGAAATGACTTCACCACAATTGGCTGCTCCAATTTATGTATGCAACACTATTTCCTCTACTATTGTGTTGGACTCATATAGTACACAAAGTCTTAGATAGTAGTAGGCTGTCTTTTCCATGATTTCTGAATCTTTCCAACTACAAGAAAACTTTATTTTGCTTGTGGTGAGGAATTCTGAGGATGTTTCACAATTCATTCATCTCTGGATGCATCCATTGCATGAATCATTCACCTTGAGAGTGTCTGGTGGATCTGCCCTCCAAGGAAACCTATCCAACATCCCCATTTGAAAACAGCTGCTTATGCTTCTCTCGGGGGGAGAGTTATGCCAGGGACTTTGCCTAAGCTCTGGGTCGGATCTAAATTCTGTGATGTTTAGCACTCCTGATCACACGGTTTTGGCGCCCCTTTCATTGCAGAAATGATTAATCTCCGGGGCTTTGATTTCCCATACAAGTTGGCAGAGTGGATTATTGGGATTTAGCTGTCCAAATGCACCGGACTTGAGCGGCCTAGGAACCATTGACCACTGCGGCTCTTTGTAAATCTGATTAAAGTGGTGCTCCATTCAAACAACCCGCCGCCTTGTAAACAAGGCTTTGTGGACTTAAGTCTGCTGCATTAGGTGCCTGGATTTTGGGGGAGCTGGGAGCTTTCCAGTGCTTTGGACTGTGATAGCTCTCGGCCTCCCTCCCAACACTCAGCAAACTCACAAATGTACTGTCTGTCTCTTGTCTCTTTCTGTTTTCCTGGGGAGGAATTTCACCGCCCTGTAAGTCTCAGCTCTTTCTTTTGATCTTCCCTTGTTGCTGCTTTAGACTGTTGCTCAGATAACTTGCATATTTGAGCACGGAGTTCGGAAGCCCTTTCAATCTGGGGCTGCTTTGACAGGTGCACTGTTTTTCCTTGACTTTGTGGAAGTTTGGAATCTAAGTAGTATCAAACCTGGTTAGTGCTTGAATTGTTGTTGTTGTTGTTGTTATTATTATTATTATTATGCATAACATAATACTCTACCAGCCCACACCACAGGAAGAACACCATCATCTCCACGTAGGCCTAGGCAAATCTGTGCTTAAGTCTATTCAGCAGTTCACCTACCTGGGAAGCATCATCTCTTCAGATGCCAAGATTGACAAAGAGATAGATCACAGATTAGCAAAGGCATAGAGTGCATTTGGAAGGTTTCACAAAAGAGTCTGGAGTAACAAGCATCTGAGGCAAAGCACCAAAATCAGTGTGTACAGAGCTATCATACTGTCTATTCTCCTCTATGGGTCTGAAACATGGGTCACCTATCGCCAACACCTACGACTCCTCGAACGCTTTCATCAGCGCTGTCTTCGCACAATCCTAAATATACACTGGACTGACTATGTGGCGAATGTTGCTGTCCTTGAGCAAGCAGGGATCACCAGTATTGAAGCCATGCTATTGAAAACACAACTGCACTGGGCAGGGCACGTCTCTAGGATGGAGGACCACCGCCTCCCAAAGATACTACTCTACGGTGAACTCACCACGGGTCAGCGCAAGAGAGGCGCCCCCCAAAAAGAGATATAAGGACTCCCTGAAACAACATCTCAGGCTCGGCCAGATTGATCACCATCAATGGTCCACCCTGGCCTCATATCGGGAGGCATGGAGATGCACTATCCACAATGCTGCGGCCTCTTTCGAGAAGACATGCCGAACGGGTCTCGAAGAGAAACAACAACGCAGAAAGAACCGCAACTTGGAAACAACATCACCCAAGGAGACTTTCTGCTGTGCTTTCTGCAACCGGACTTGCCTATCTCAGATTGGCCTTTTTAGTCATCAACTCACTTGTAAAAAGCATGGGATGAGTCCTTCCCAAAGAATCTTTGTTCGTGAAGTAATGCCGAGAGAGAGAGATGCATAACACGATTAGTACACAGCAAACAAGATCACTATGCTGGCTTTTGTAGTTGGTCACACGTTGGATGCTTCCCAAGTGTCTAGGACTGTGTGATGTATCAGCGAATAATGCGTGCAGATCTGGTTAGGGTGGCCTTTTGCAGCTGACATATCGTAATTTTGTCAGTGCCAATTGTTTTTAAGCGCAGGCCAAGGTCTTTAGGCACTGCACCCTAAATCCTCGTATTGTGTCAGCTTTTTCAGTTGCTTCTCATCAATTCTGCTGTTGTCTGGGATTGCAACATCAACAATACATCCCCCCACGATGGTGAGGTCAGGAGTATTGTGCTCCAAAACTTTTGTCAGTCTGAATTTGGAAGTCCCAGAGTAACCTTTTCAGGCTTGTGAACACATCAGGTCTTTGTCACAGGCAGATGGTATTTGTGGCCCAAGTTCCAATGGATCGTCTGAGCAACGGTGTTATGCCTCTGCTTGTAGTCTGTCTGCACAATCTTCTTGCAGCAACTGAGTAGATGATCTATCGTTTTGTCTGCTTCCTTGCAGAATCTTCACTTAGAATCTGTCATTGGGTTTTCAATTCTGGCTTTGATGGCATTGGTTGTAATGGCTGCAAGAATCAGGCCCTCTGTCTCCCTTTTCAAGGTTCCATTTGTGAGCCACATCCATGTTTTTTCCTTGTCGATTTTGCTTTCTATTTCCCCCAGGAACTGTCCATGGAGAGCCTTCTTTGGCCAGTTTTTTCTTTTGCTCTGCATTGTATTTTTACGGTATTCCCTCTTTGTCTTTTGCACTAGTAGTTTTGTACTATTGACTTCCAGCAATGTTGGTTCTTGACTGCCTTTCCCATCATCTGCCAGTGCATGTTTCTTCTTCTACCATTTGTTTCCCTTGCAGAAGCCCTCTTTCTGCCTCCAGATTTTTTGGGCAGGTCAAGTCTGTCGACATCACTACATGGACGTCAGTAATGAATTGTCATCAGTTTTTGTTGTTGTTGTTGTTGTCGTCATTGTCTCTCTTCAGCCCCTTCTACACTGCCATATAAAATCCAGATTATCTACTTTCAACTGCGTTATATGGCAGTGTAGACTCATATAATCCAGTTCAAAGCAGATAAAGTGAATTATTTGCTTTAATAATCTGGATTATATGGCAATGTAGAAACAGCCTTACTGTTCTCTCACCCTGTTCTTAAGTCTTTTCTAAGTTGAATGTTTGTAATTTGTGGACTGTAACATATGTCATTTGTGGGGTCCCTCAAGTTGTAATGTGGCCACTTGCTGGTCTGGTTCGAAGCTTTGGGCTGGAGTGTTATCAGTACGCTGAGGACATCCAGCTCGTTCTGAAAATGGAAGGCCGGCCGGACTCCGGACCTTCTTGTTTCCAACAGTGCCTTGAAGCCGTTACTGGTTGGCTGCATGCCAGTAGATTGAGGGTGAATCCAGCAGACGGAGATACTGTGGGTGGGCCGCCCGGAAGGTGGGGAGGCCCGACTGCCTAGCTTGGATGGCGAGGCATTATGCCCAACATCCTCAGTTAAGAGCCTTGGGGTTGTTTTTGACCCTTTGCTGTCGATGGAGGCCCAGGTCTCCACCGTCAGCAAAACCGCCTTTTTCCATCTGCGGCAAGCTAGGCGTCTGGCCCCCTACCTATCCAGAGACGACCTGGCCGCGGTGCTCCAAGCCACGGTCATCTCGAGTCTGGACTACTGTAGCGCCCTTTACATCGGCCTGCCCTTGTCAGTGATCTGGAAACTTAAGCTCGTCCAGAATGCCGCTGCCCGACTACTCACTGGGGCTCCAGTGAGATGTCATATAACACCCATCCTCCAGCAACTTCATTGGCTTCTGGTTGAGCACCGGATCACCTTCAAGGTGATGGTGTTAACTGTCAAGGCCTTGCATGGCCTGGGGGCCGCTGTATCTGAGGGACCGTCTTTTCCCCTACCAATCCCAGAGGTCACTTCGTTCCGAACAAATGAACCTCCTTGAAGTACTGACCTTCAAAGCAATCCGTCTTACATCGACCCATAGTGGCGCTGTCAATATGGAACACTCTTCCTAGCGATGTACGGGCCATGCAGGACCTTCTCTCCTTCCGCAAGGCCTGCAAGACTCATCTTTTCCGGCTAGCCTTTGATTGCTAGGCCATAAATCTTTTCTAAGCTAGTTTAATATGTATGCTTTTACCTTTGTGTGTTTTACCTGATTGTAAGCCGCTCCGAGGCCTCGGGGAGTGGCGGCGTACAAGTCCAAATAATAAATAAATAATATCCTGGAAACTCATTTATGTTCTGCAGATACCTTATACAATATATTTTAATAATTTTGGACATGAAATAAAATGTTTATACTCAACCTCCAGAAAGCAAAGGTCTCCCTATCTAAGCTGCCCATATGGTCGATTTCGGATTTTGAATATTTGAGATTATGGAATTCTGGATAAGGGATGATTTAACCTGTATTGAGCTAGATCAGACACGGGCAAACTTTCTAACTTGAGGGCTGCATGCTAGCATTCCCAGCTAGGAGGACTGGCTGCTGGGTGATGGGAGGAGAAGAAGGAGGAAGGAAAGAGGGAAGGAAGGAAAGACAAAAGGGAGTGAAGGAAGGATGGAAGGAAGGACAACGAGGGAGAGAGGCAAGGAGGGAAGAAAGAGAGAAGGAAGGAAAGACAAAAGGGAAGGAAGGATGAAAGGAAGGGAAGAAGGAAGGAAAAAGAGAAGGAAGAAATGAAAGGAAGGAAGGGAGAAATGGAGGAAGAGAAAGGTGGAAGTAAAGAAGGATGGAAGGGAAGGAGGAGGGAAAGAAAGAAGGACAAAAGGGAGGTAGGGAAAGATGAAAGGAGAAAGGGAGAGAGGAAAGAGGGAAAGAAGGAAAGACAAAAGGGAGGGAAGAAGGAAGGAAAAAGAGAAGGAAGGTACGTAGGAAGGAAGGGAAAACCCGAAGGATGGAAAGAGGGAAAGAAAGGTGGAAGCTAAGGAGGAAGGAAAAAGAGAAGGAAAGAAGGATGAAAGGGAGGTAGGGAAGGATGGAAGGACAACGAGGGAGAGAGGCAAGGAGGAAGGAAAGACAAAAGGGAAGGAAGGATGAAAGGAAGGTAGGAAGGCTGAAAGGAAGGGAAGGAGGAAAGAAAAAAGAAGGAAGAAAGGAAAGGTGGGAAGAAATGGAGGAAGAGAAGGATGGAAGTAAGGAAGGGTGGAAGGGAAGGAGGAAGGAAAGAAAGCAGGACAAAAGGAAGGTAGGGAAAGATGGAAGGAGAAAGCGGGAGAGAGGGAAGGAGGTAGGAAAGAAGGAAAGACAAAAGGGAGGGAAGGAAGGGAAGGAGGAAGGAAAAAGAGGAGGGAGGACCCAAAGGATGGAAAGAAAGAAAGGTGGAAGCGAAGGAGGAAGGAAAGAGAGAAGGAAGGAAGGACAAAAGGGAAGGAAGGGAGGGAAGGAGGAAGGAAAGAGAAAGGAAAGGCAAAACGGAGGGAAGGGTGGAAGGTCAAAAGGGTGGAAGGAAAGGAGGAAGGAAAGAGAGAAGGAAGGAAGGATGAAAGGGTGGAAGAGAAGGGGAAAGAGGGAGGGAGGGAGGAAAGAAAGAAGGAAGGAAGGATAGGATGGTGTGAGAGAGGAGGGCCTGAGAAAAGAGCCCAAAAGGTCGCATTCGACCTGCGAGCCTGGGTTTGCCCATACCTGAGCTAGATGGACCATCAATCCAATTCATTCTGGGTAGCTTCCCTGGTAATTGCACCTGCCCACAGTTTAGTATATTTCATTTCCTTAATTGAATGCATTAGATTTACATCCTGCTTTTCTCCTGGGATGTGTGTTTCTATCCCTCCTCTGCCAGCATGGGTTTCAGGGTGGTAAAAAAAGGTGTCAAACTGCATTAATTCTTTGGTACGCATCTGTGCACCTCAAGTTGACCTTTTCCTGACAGCTGTGTTCACTTTCTGACTTCCACAACCATAAATAGAAATGGGGAATAGTATTACATGGATGATTCTGACTTTGTTATTCATTTATCTTATCTTTTCTATCTTTGGTAATTAATAATTTATATTTGCACTTGAGGATTTGATCTAGTTCCTTCAAAGCTGCCTTTCTCGTTTTTAGCCCTTTGTGATTTCTTGACGGCAGTGTTTTGATTTACCGCTGAATCGCCGTACAGGAGATCGTCACTATCTCCATCTCTTTACCTATCACTTTAAAGTTATGCTAATCTTTTATTATCAGTATTTTTTAATCTCTGCAGCCTGAAATAGTTCTATTGCTGTGCGGGTTGTTTCTGATGATTTATTTCTTCCAAACGCTTGGAGAGAATCTTTCATGTCACTTGGAGTTCTTCATCAAAAGAGTATTTCTTGAAGGGATCTGACGTATTTTCATCCCTTTCATCTTGCTTTTGGTCTAAATATGTGTTTTCAATGCAATAGCAGTGCTACCCAGCTCTATGCACTTGTCGGAAGATTGATGTTGAATACAATTTAGTTGTGCGCACTTGCTACTTACATTGGGTCTCTATTCTGTTTGTGATTGCAGTCAGCCGCCTATATCTATGGAGTTTGCATGCATGGATTCAACCATCTACAGCGTGAATATATCTATACATATAATAAAATTGAAGATGTCTGTGTGTGCGTGCGTGCGTGCGTGTGTGGTTGGGGTGTCCACTTGCACAGGCAGGCTCCCACCTCCACAAACAGCTATAATAATAATAATAATAATAATATTTTTCTAACCCGCATCCATCTCCCCGAAGAGGACTCGGAGCGGCTTACATGGGGCCGTGCCCGAACAACACATCATAAAATATCAACAACATAAGAAAACAATAAACATAATAAAAACAATGAACACAATAAAATACATCTGTGAAAACAGAACAATACAGGTGAATCTAAAAACAAAACTGACACATGGACATATAGGATATTTAAAAACTCGGGGGAGATAACTGGAGTAGTGTCGAACACAAAGGGTCACATAGGGGAAAAAAGGTCTCACAGAAACGGGGGCATTTGGAAGGTTAATCTCCGAAGGCCAGGTGGAAGAACCAGGTTTTCAGTTGTTTTCTGAAGGATTCCAATGAGGGGGCTATGGCTCCCAGTACTCAGGAGACACCAATGGCCCTCTCTCCAATGACATTGCAGGTTATTGTGAGCATCGTAAACATGTCCAAGAACCCTGCCAATGTCCCCTACAAACACCATACCTCCCACCACCCAAGTGAAGGCTTTCAGCCGGGGACAATTTCATCCTTTATTTATTTAAAACTTTTATACCCCGATCTTCTCACCTCACAGAGGGACTCAGACCGGCAAACAGCAAGGATTCAACGCTAACATTTAAAATCTAAAAACATCACACATTCACAATAAATACAAATACAATAAAAAGCCATTTGCCAAAGTAAAACCAAGTCCAGCTCAGTCCGTGTATTCAGTCCATATCTAGTAGTCAGCGGCTTTAGTCAATTAGCGATTGGTTCTGTCTTTAAAATCGCCAATAATGAAATAATAACGAAATTTTGAAAGTTTTGTTAGAGTTCTGAAATGTTCACCACCAGAACTTTAGCAACACTATAGAAGCAAAGCACCAGCGCCACCTAGTGTTCACCACCAGAACTTTGGAACCATTTAGAACCATGATTGATCAGGCCTAGATCTAGCTTGATGTTAACCTCTGCATTTCCCTAACGGTTTTTCTTGCCTTGCTTCCCTTTCAGGGAATCCAGACATTCCAAAACCTCGGCGGATCCTCCGATCTTCATGGGGCAGCAATCCGTTTTTCCGTGGGTCCTATTCCTACACTCAAGTTGGGTCTAGCGGAGCAGACGTGGAGAAACTTGCAAAGCCACTGCCTTATACTGAGAGCTTGAAGACAGCTGTAAGTGTCACATGGAAGGGAACTCGGCTGTTTCTGGGAGAGGAAACACTTTTGTGTCTGAAAGCAACTCTGCAGTGATTAATCAGGCATCTTAAGGGGCATTACTTGAACCTCTAAACATGATCATTATCACTGAACATGAACCTCCTGGGACAAGGAGTATGCCATCACAGTTACACTTACATGGAGCCTGAGGGGGGTAGGAAAATAGTACAATTAATGCAGTTTGACACTGCTTTAACTAACATAGCTCAATGTATGGAATCCTGGCACTAACACTCTTTGACAGAGAAGACTAAAAAAAACTGTGGCAAAACAGCCACATTTATGATTCGACATACAACTTGTACAATCCCACAGTACTGAGCCATGGCAGTTAAAGTGGTGTCAGACTGCACTAATTTCAAATCTAGCAGTTCGAAAACATGGAAATGTGAGTAGATGGGTGGCCTCCTTTCTCCAATATCGGGAACAACGGGTGGAGAGGGGAGGGATGGTCTCGGAAAGGGTCCCCCTTAATTGTAGGGTCCTCCAAGGGGCTATCCTCTCTCCTCTATTATTTAACATCTATATGCGTCCACTTGCCCAGCTCGTGCGTAATTTTGGTCTGGAGTGTCATCAGTACGCTGATGACACCCAGCTGGTGCCGAGGATGGAAGGCCAGCTGGACTCTGTACCCGATTATTTCCATCTGTGCCTTGAAGCCGTGACTGGGTGGCTACGGGCCAGCCGGTTGAAGGTGAACCCGTCGAAGATGGAGGTCCTGTGGCTGGGTCACCCCGGGGGGGAGCTCCGGTTGCCAATCATGGACAGCGGGGTGGTTACCCCGTCACCCTTGGTTAAAAGCCTGGGGGTCCAACTGGACGCTCTGCTGACGATGGAGGCTCAGGTCTCCGCTGTGAGCAGAGCAGCGTTTTTCCATCTGCGCCAGGCAAGGCGGCTGGCGCCCTACCTCTCCGGTGAGGACCTGGCTACGGTAATCCAGGCCACGGTCATCTTGAGACTGGGCTACTGTAATGCCCTTTACATTGGCTTTCCTTTGTTGGTAATCCGGAAACTTAAGCTGGTGCAAAACGCTGCGGCTCGACTTCTGGCTGGAGTGACACTATCATGCCACATCACGCCAGTCTTGCAGCGTTCGCACTGGCTCCTGATTGAGTGCCGGATTGCCTTCAAAGTGATGGTGTTAACCTTTAGGGCCTTGCATGGTCTGGGGCCAGTGTACCTGAAGGACCGTCTTTCCCCGCACATTCCCCAGAAGCCACTACGGTCCATGGATTGAAATCTATTGGAGGTTCCCTCTCTCAAGGTCTGCCGCTTATCATCGACGCAGCAGCGCGCTTTTTCTGCAGTAGCACCTGTTCTCTGGAACGCCCTTCTCGAGGAGACCCGATCAATAACGGATCTGCAGGCCTTCAGGAGGGCCTGTAAGACCTACCTTTTTCAACAAGCATTTAATCTTTAATGCTGCATAGTCCACTCTGGTCTAAAGCTGTTTTCATTTTTTAATCTTTTACTGTGATTGTGTTGGTTGTTGTTGTAAACCACCCTGAGCCTTCTCGGGAAGGGTGGTTTATAAATTGAAATAATAATAAAAATAAATAAATAAATAGATCAATAGGTACTGCTTCGGCAGGAAGGTAACATGCATGTAGTCATGCTGGTCACATGACCTTGGAGGCGTCTATAGTCAACGCTGGCTCTTTGGCTTAGAAATGGAGATGAGCACCATCTCCCAAAGTCGGATTCGGCTAGACTTAATATTACCTTTACTCCTAAGATTGTCTATCTATACAGTTCATACAAGGACAGCTTTTGACCTTCCGGATGTTAGACAGCAGCTCTCATTAGCCCTAGCCAGGAAGCAATATGGGAATCCAGTGTCAACCTAGATAGATAGCCTTAAGTTGCCCACTCCTGGTATTGGATCTTTCTCACTTAGGGCTTATTACACCTGACATGGAATGAGATATTGAGGTCCCACATCTGTGCATAGTTCTCAAGTGCATCCTCCTTTTAAATGACAGTTGGCAGTCCCTGGAGTCTCCCAGTGTCTGTTGCCTATTGGTGGGGAAGGGAGTTGCAAGAGACCCCCAAGGGCCATCCAGTCCTATCCCCTTCTGCCACACAAGAGCACACGATCCAAGCCTTATGAACAGATGGCCATCCATTCTTTGCTTAAAAAACTTCCAAAGAAGACTCCATCAGATTCCAAGGCCAGAGATTCCCCTGCCAAAATTCCTCTTACCATCAGGAAGTTCTTCCTAATGTTTAGGTGGAATCTCTTTTCCTGCCATTTGAATCTATTGCTCTGTGTCTTTGTTTCCAGGGCAGCAGGAGATTCTGGCCCAGCTTACTTGTCCGAACGTATCTCCCCTTATGTCCCACCTCGAAATTTACGATCTTCCGGGGAGGCCCTGCTCTTGATCCCACCTTCATCGCAAATACGTTTAGTGGGGACGAGAGACAGGGCCTTCTCGGTGGTGACCCCCATGTGGAACTCGCTCCCCAGCGAAATTAGGTCAACATCTTCCCTCCTTTCCTATAGGAAAAAGTTGAAGGCATGGCTATGGGACCAGGCATTTGGTTAGATATTCTGGTAGCAGGCGGACAATACAGTGATGACAGTTTTATGAAAACGGACTATGGACTGGCCTCGGATGAATTTGTGATTGTATTTTTTATTGGTTTTTAATCCAATTAATGTATTATTTTTAATTGTTGTTTTTATTGATTGTATATGTGGGGCATTGAATCGCTGCCGGTTGTAAGCCGCCCTGAGTCGTCCTCGTCGTCCCCCTGGGGGTAGAGAAGGGCGGGGTATAAATATTTGAAATAAATAAATAATAAATAAATACATAAATAAAGCTGTCTCCCTCTTCAATAGGACATCCTCTCAAATATAAAAGCATGGCAATCATTTCCCCTCTCCGTCTTCTCTTCAAGTCAAACAGATCCCTCAAGCTTTTCTCATAGAGATTCATAGTTTCCAGACCATTTATTATTTTGGTTGACCTTCTCTGGACACCTGTCCTTGATCTAGACCAGGCATGGGCACATTTCAGCCCTCCTTCCATGTGTTTTGGACTGCAACTCCCACAATCCCGGCTGTTAGGCATTGTGGAAGTTGAAGTCCAATACACCTGAAGGGCCCAAGTTGGTCCATGCCTGGTCTAGACCTTACAAACAGAATCAAGTTGTGATCTCCTTTCTGAAAATAATTTTTTAAACAAATATGTTTCCTTTTCCTTTGTCTCCAGCCTATGCAGGTGCTGTTTTCAGGCGAAGCCACTCACAGGAAATACTATTCCACGACCCACGGTGCTTTGCTTTCTGGCCAGAGAGAGGCGGCTCATCTCATCGAAATGTACCAAGACCTCTTGCAATGCAAGAACTGAGAGGCCCGAACTTTCGGAAGAACCACTAACTCACAATTCCTTTTTTTGCAGGCATGCAATTTAAAGGATTTTTTTTAAATAGAAAAGGCTAATAATAAAAACATTTCTATCTTTTTATAAGAAAAAATAAAAACTAAGTCTTAACTATTTTAACCGGTAGTTGGGTTGATTGTAGCTTATTTCCACGTACTGTACCGTTCACGGGAGAAGGGCGTTCTTTTCTTTCTGTCTGGGTGAAGGCTTCTTTCTTTTTTGGTGTAATTTCATTTTCTGATTGAATTTTCTGGTGCTTCTTTTTTAGAGGCATTCTCCCCTTACCCCTGTCCTCCGGTATTGTAAGTGCCTTCTATATTTCAATAAATGTTGTAATAACCCAGTGTGGTTTTGTGCAGTGTATTTATTTATCCACTTACCATGCTAACTAATTTATATTTCTGGTTTATTCACTTAACATATGCCCTGCTTTTTTTGATGAACAGAAAAGTGAGGCCACTTTCACTCGAACTGGGCTTGTGCAATCCAAGTAAACCTTGACCTGTTTTGTGTTCCAGCTCTGGGATGCTGAAAGATCTGTTTTCTATCGGCCCATTATAGGGAGGGGTGGGTGGGTCCCAGGATCTCTTTTCCATCATTTTAGGCATTTAAGCTTTACTCTAGAGAAGAGGCACTCAGCTGCAGGTTTGCGCACACTTTAAGGAGGATTCCTACCTGTTTCTTACTCTATAGGAGATGCTCAGCTGCAGGCAGACGTGCGTGCTTTATGTACCTGCATGCTACATGCACTTTCCAAGCTGAGAAGGCAAGTTTACTCCAGAGGAGGTGCTTGGTTCCAGGAAGACTCACGTGTCTTCTAGACCTGCACGCCACACACAGTTTCCAAGTCAAGGAGGCAAGTTTACTCTAGAGGAGGTGCTTGGTTGCAGACAGACTCACGTGCTTTCTAGACCTGCACACCACACAGTTTCAAAGTCAAGGTGGCAAGTTTACTCTAGAGGAGGTGCTTGGTTGCAGGCAGACTCACGTGCTTTCTAGACCTGCACACCACACAGTGTCAAAGTCAAGGTGGCAAGTTTACTCTAGAGGAGGTGCTTGGTTGCAGGCAGACTCACAGACTTGCACACACTTTCAAAGTCAAGGTGGCAAGTTTACTCTAGAGGAGGTGCTTGGTTGCAGGCAGACTCACGTGCTTTCTAGACTTGCACGCCACATACACTTTCCAAGTCAAGGAGGCAAGTTTACTCTAGAGGAGGTGCTTGGTTGCAGGCAGACTCACGTGCTTTTAGACTTGCACGCCACATACACTTTCCAAGTCAAGGATCCAAGTGTACTCTAGAGGAGGTGCTTGGTTCCAGGAAGACTCATGTGCCTTTAGACCTGCACACCACTCACAGTTTCCAAGTCAAGGAGGCAAGTTTACTCTAGAGGAGGTGCTTGGTTGCAGACGGACTCACGTGCTTTCTAGACTTGCATACCACATATACTTTCCAAGTCAAGGAGGCAAGTTTACTCTAGAGGAGGTGCTTGGTTGCAGGCGGACTCACGTGCTTTCTAGACTTGCACACCACATATACTTTCCAAGTCAAGGAGGCAAGTTTACTCTAGAGGAGGTGCTTGGTTGCAGGCGGACTCACGTGTTTTCTAGACCTGCACCCCATACACAGTTTCCAAGTTAAGGAGGCAAGTTTACTCTATATTTTACGAGCATGCCGATGAACCTCCCCAGGCCTACTTCCATATCCTGAAATTATATACAGCTATTGTGCATTGGAAATAATGCACACAATCTTTACACATGTGTAAAGAAGCCTTAGGATTTGGGGCATGGAACTGCCATGACCAATAGACTCCATTTCCCCTGACCCAGGAATTTTTTCTCCTTTATAAAAGGCATTTATTTATGTTTTGAAAAAAGGACATCTTACAGCCATGGAAATTAAGGATAGTTAAAAGTCATTCTTGCAGCTTCAACTGAAATTTTGAAAAATAAATCCCGTGCAAAAGTATCACTATATCACGTAAGCAAAGACCACTCTTGCCTTGGAAGAATGTTGTGTTACTCCAACGTTTACCCAGTCTGACCTCGCTTGCCGCAGGAAGATCTAATTGAGTGTTATATTTCCTATTTTGCTACTGCATTCGAAATTGTGCTTTTAATGTTTTTATAGTCTGTGTGCATTCAGAAGACCCATAAGGCACTTTAAACACCTTTGCAGAAGCACACGAGAACCCTCTCATTGAACATAGAGGCAACCAAAGCTCTCTTCCAGCAGTCACCAGCCAATCCCTCTGCAATGCCAGAAATACAGCTCAATGGTGTAACAACAGAACACGTTGACCACTTCCACTATCTTTGCAGCCACCTTTCCACAAAAGTCAACACTGATACTGAAATACAACACCGCCTGAGCTCTGCAAGTGCAGCATTTTTCCAAATGAAGCAGACAGTGTTTGAGGACCAGGAGATCTGTAGGGATGCCAAGGTGCTTGTTTGTCCTGCCAAACCTGCTATATGCCTGCGAAACGTGGACTGTCTACAGATGTCACATTCAACTTCTGGAACAGTTCCATCAGCGTTGCCTCCTAAAAATCCTGCAGATCTCTTGGGAAGACAGGCAGGCAAATGCCAGCATGCTGGAAGAAACAAAGACCACCAGAACTGAAGCGATGCTCCTACCCCATCAACTCCGCTGGACTGTCCACGTTGTCCAAATGCCCAATCACTGTCTCCCAAAGAAGTTACTCTACTCCCAGTTCAAGAATGGGAAATGTAATGTTGGTGGAAAGGAAAAGAGATTTAAAGATGTGCTTAAAGCCAACCTTAAAAACTGTGACATAGATACTGAGAAGCATTGGCCCTTGAGCGCTTTGACTGGAGGTCTGCTGTGACCAGCAGTGCTGTGGCATTTAAAGAGGCACAAATGGAGGGCGAAAGGGGAAAATGTGCTAAGAGAAAGGTATGTCAAGCCAACCCTGACTGGGACTGTCTTTCACCTGGAAACCAATGTCCTCACTGAGTGAGAACATGTGGTTCAAGAATAGGGCTTCACAGCTACCTACGGACCCACTGCCAAGACACTACACTTGGGGGACCATCATCCTCAAGCTATGAGGGATTGCCTAAGTAAGTACGTAAGTAACGTTATTAATTGTATTGTTTAATTAAAAGTTGCATTGAATCCCATTTGTGGGAGGGAGGTGTTCTATAAATCACACGGCAAGCCAAAAAATGAGTGAACTAACTCAACAGCATTTACTTTTGGGGGAAAAAACTAGGACTGAGTGGCTCAATAAATGTCTTAATCTGGTTGTTGATGCAAAGCAGCAATCATGCAATGCTTTGCAGAATTCCTCCCATGTCTTCTTCCTCTTTGTTTCCCCATAGGCAGATGCTTGCTGAGACACAAATTCCTCATTCAAGGGCAAAAAGCAATGATCACCATGGGAATCCATGTTAGCTTAAATCAATATATACTGCTATAGAAATGCACTGAAGGAACAAGAAAACTGAAGGGATGGTGACTGATCTGAAATCATTCCTGTTGATCGCCAATATAGCAAAACCAAGGACAGCAAAATTGAAACCCTGCAGGGATGCATGTGATTGATATCCAAAGCTCATAATGGTATCTGCTGCACTTTCCCCATCTTCCTTGATCCTTCTGAGCTTAGCTGCAATTATCACAAGAGCTGGGGTAAACAGGCATTTTCCTGCTCAAGATGTATGGCATTATTGCAACCTACCTTTGTTGGCATGTGAAATATTTCAGAGTGATTTGGTCTTCAATGGGCAGTTAAGTTCCATTAGCTTTGCAAATGGCAAGTTCAAGATTTTCCATATTTTGACTCGATCATTAATCAGAATAGATAACAGGATTTCAGAAGGCTAGGACTTGGAAGGACAGCTCTGAAGGCACTAGACAAGGTCCCAAAGTGTAAAGATAATCATGCCAAATAATGATGTTAGGGTTGTCCATTCCACCGCACTTGACCATTTCTGTGTACAGTTGCAAAAGCTGGACAGTGAAGAAAGCTGATAGAAAGAAAATCCACTCATTTGAAATGAAGGGCTGTAGAAGGCTTCTGTGGATACCATGGGCCGCTAGAAAGACAAATCAGTAGAACCTAGAGTAGATGTGAGATGGCTACATTGGCCATATCATGAGAAGCAATGGCCTACTGGAAAAGATAATAGTAGTAAGATTGAAACCAGTAGAAAAAGAGGAAGACCCCATTACAGATTGATAGACCATCAAGGTAGCTATGGCTACCCTGAATCTGCAAGACCTGAGATCAGGATGTTGTGTGTAAAAATAACCCCAAAACATCCACTGGGTAGGTACATGATTTATAGTTCCTTACATCCTCCCTATACTGCACATGGGACTGCTTGTCTCAAGGAAAGTGGTTACCGATAGATCAAACCAAAACACCGCAGGGTCTTTTATCTGTAGTTAGCAGAGATTTACTGCACAGCCTCTGACATTGTTGCCCACTCACTGTTTAAAAAGACAGTTTAACTCTGGCTTTCATCCAAACTCCTTTGGAGGCTTTAATCTTGGCTCGTTGCTTTTGTACAGCTATATACACACATCAGGATCCCCTGATCACTTATTAGTATTTATTTATTTATTGACCATATTTATATCCTGCTTTTCTCACCCTGAAGGGGACTCCGAGTGGCATTACACACAGGTAACAATTCAATGCCACAGAAACAACATACAATTAAAATAAACATTTACATTAAAACCAAAAAGTTAAAACATCTAAACATTACACCAATTATTAAAACCACGCAGCTCATTGTAATCCGGAGCCATTCCAGTTGTCATTGCACATATATAGAGAGAGATATTGTTCCACTCCAGGACAGGAAAAGCCCTCTGACTTAAAACACACCACACGTTGAATGAAAAATCCAATCTTTTTTATTGAAGCTTATTAAAATAGCAAGTAGAAATAGATGCTTGTAAGAAAGTAAGAAAGTTCCAAAAAGTATTAAATCAGTAAAAATGCAGTAACAGAAAACAATGTCCACAAAAGAATCAACAGGATTCAACAGGATTCAAAGACAATCCAGGTGATGTTAGTCAATACAAAAAGGCTAAAAATATCCGCAGGAACAAGACCCCTTGAACAGGATTTCCATGGCACATGAACTTGATTTCCAAACGATACCTGATCTAACAGGTTTTCCCTTCAAGCGAACCTTATATCCCAAAACCCAGAAACTAGTTTTGTTTTCCCCCACTCTTGGCTCTTATCTGACGAAGACTTTCAGAGTGACGTAAACCTTGAGTTTGCTGTCGATCCTGGCTAAACCCCAGCCACCTATTTTTCAACTCCTTATCTGGCTGCTCATTAACATTCCCAGGTGTCAGATTGTTGTCCAAACCCAAATCTTGAGAGCTCACAGAGAGAGGGAGTAAACCATTGTCTCTGTCCAGCAGGAATATTCTCATGAGAAACTGCCCTTTGCACTGAGGCCTCTCTGTCCTGGTCTGCATGAAAATCATTGACCAAACCATCTCCATCTTGCACCTCAGCCTTGGCACCATCATTTCCCACACCATTAACATCATGATCCTGAAACACAAACACAGGCTGATTCCCAATAGATATACTCATGATAGATGTACAGCGAGAAGCATGGCAAGAGATGCATGAGAAGAAAGCAACATGGTGAGAAATTTGCATGGCGAGAGAGCATGCACATGTCTGCCACTTACATTTATACCCATAGGCTTCTCGTCATCAATGCTGAAATGCTGGAAATCAAATTGAATTATGTAGCTCTCAACATAGCTGTCCCAAGCTTATGTTTCAGCTCCTTTCCTGTCCCTCTATTTCCTCTTCACCTTTTCAGTGGATGTGAGTTGTGACCACAGGTCTATCAGAACTGTATTTTTGCACACAGTAATGCACAATGGAGTTAAAAGACATGCATTTCTATCTAATAGAGCATTATCTACTTGACAGAGGATAGGATGATTTGGTGGTCTCTCATTCCTTGGGGCCATCATAAGTCGAAGTTGAGAACATCTCCACAGTATCTGCTCCTGGCTGTGAAACTTGCTAGAAACATTGTTGATATACATCAAGGGTGGACATCTGTTGTGGCTTGTCGTTCTGTGTCTTCTTCAGCTTGGCTTTGGCCTAAGGCAAGACTATGAATGAGAGACCTTCAAGAGAGCCATGTTCTGAACAGCTCAGCTCAAGCCTTGCAAATTCAAGGCTGTGGCTTCCTTGATGGAATCAATCCACCCGTGTTGTGGTCTTTCTTTTCCCCTGCCTTCCATGTTTAGTTACATTATTGTCTTTTCCAATGAACCATCTTATCTCAAGAGGTGTGGAAAATATCGTAGCCCCAATCATTTAGCTTCAAGCAAGACATCAGGCTTGGTTTGCTCTTCTTCTTGTGTGCCTTCTAGTCTTTCCAACTATACAGTGCAGTGGTTTCCAACCTTTTTTTGACCAGGGATCACTTGACCAGGGACCACGCTCCAACAGTAGTATTAGAAGGGTTACAAATCAGTTTTTGGTCAACTTTAGATTTGGTTTGGGTATTTGGGGTGCTGATTCAGAAAATTGTATTGGATAGACCATATTAGCTCTAGTTTCTGATACAGGACATATGCCATGGTCAGTGGCAGTGGCAGGCGCAAAGGAGTGGAAATAAAATAAATAAAGAGGAAGGAAGCTCACATACCAGATTTTCATCCTCACGGCCACCGGTGGTCTGTTGCCCACAGGTTAAGAGCTACTGATGTAGTGAGTGGAATACATTGCTGCCTGGGGGTTTGACAAGGTATCCTCCTCTGGATTTTGGAATATTTGCATCTGCATCATGAGATTCTTGGACATGAGATCCAAGATTGTTTTTTTTAAAGCTAGCTGATATTTGTATGCTCATTATAATATAGCTTGAAGGCAATTTTATGCACAATATTTTTGAATAGTTTTGTGCATGAGACAAAGTTTGTGTAAATGGAATCACCAAGAAGCAAAGATTTCACTCTCTGAGTCACTGATGTGAACAGATTTGGGTCTTGTAGCATTTCAGAATTTTAGATATAGGATGCTCAACCTGTAATGATGTGGGCAGAACAATCACCCAGTAATGCCATGCAGGGGCAGGTCTCCTTTCAGGTATTGGGGTCACCAGCAATGTAACCCCCTATTTGTTGTCCTGAACCCCTTGAATCAGGATACATCAAGGCATCATTCTGGAGAGTGTTGCATATGGCTCCAAGTGATATTGAGCAAGAATTTGGGGGTCTTGCCATGAAGGCAGAGTCCTGTCAGACCCACTAAAGAGAATCCGATATAGCCCTGGTGAGATAGGAAGCAGCCAATCCAATTTTCCCTGAATTTCCCCAATAAAATCTCCCCAAGTTGAAGAAATGCCACCGAGTTGTTTATTTCGTTCCAGCTGGAGTGGATGTCAAACTGCAATCATTTGCCCTAAGTTAACATAAAGCGCAAGGCAATACAACACATTTTAATAGAAATACAGAGCTGTTAAAGTTCAGACTTCCCGCCCCTTTGCCGGCCTCATGTTGATTGGTTGGAGTCATCAGCTGGCTGGGAGGCGCATCAGCCTCAGCCAATCAGGAAGCCAGCACTGCTTCGGGCTCTCAGCTAATGAGAGCGAAGGAGGCGGTCCAAGCGGGAAACAATGAACCTGGAGGAAATTATGAGTGGATTAAGTGATTAAATGTTTGTCCAAGTGCTGGCGATTATTTCCAAGAGTCCTCAAGCTACCTTTTGTATTGTCCTGAGTGAAGGAAATAAATATTTTTGGTCTGGTGTGGATGCCAGTCCTCAGTAGTCCTTAATCCTAGATACGGATCTCTTGATGGTATCTGGTCACTGGTTTCGGCCAAGGGGATAAGACAATGAGTGATAGGAAATCCAAAAACTCCTAAAGGCAGGATGTTCCCGTTTGTGGGGCACATCCTTCAAATGGGCTGACTCCAAGATTTGAAGGAACATCCTTTGTTATTGTCCATGCAAGAGTTTTTGTTCAATCCTTTCTTTGTTTAGGGATTACTAACCCAGGAAATTCCTGACTCTTGGTATGCTGGGGTCACGAAAAGGTGGCATTTCATATTTTCATATAGTAACACATGGAAGGGGGAAACATATAGGGAATACATTCATATAGAAGAAAAATAGGAACCATATCATCTCATATCAGCCCATCACACCCACCAGAGTCCAATAGAATTCATAAATCCCAAAAAATTCTGAAAGTCCTTCTAAAGTAGGCAAAAGTCCCTTAAAAGTTCAAGAAAGTTAACAGGGGCATTGCCATGTGGGGCCATGGGGAGAGCCTTAGGTTCCCACATGGGGAGAGATAGGGGATTATGGGATCATTCCAGCCTGGTGTTCTTGGTAAAACTATGAATTCGTTGGTTTTGAACTATCTTTTACAGAGTCTGGGGGAGTCACCACCAATATCACAAGGTCATTTAAGATGTGCAGAAGCCCCAGTAATTTTTTTTACCCTCTGCCCTATATCAGGTCATGGTAGCTCTCTGAACCATCTGCCCCAAGGATCCAGGGTCACATTTCTCCCCGTAGACTAAATTTAGCAATTGTTTACAAGCAGAGCTGTAAATTTAGATGTGTTTGCAAACTGAGGAGCTGGGCAGGGTGCTTGTGGGATTGAAATAAACATATGATCTCAAGAAATGGCTTCACAGGCAGGAAGGACTGGTGATCATCTATATCTGGTATAGACAATATCCGACTATAGATGCATCTACTCTGTGGGAGTTGTAGTTTTACAAGGTCTTAAGTCCTCTGATCTGCCAAAGAGTGCTGGTGCTTCTCCAAACTACAACTCCCAATATCCCAAAGCATTGAACCATGGCAGTCCAATTGGTCCCACACTGCATTTATTCTACAATGTTAATGCAGTCCTAGTCCTGAAATGGTCCAATAAATCTAAATTGGGCTGAGTAAAGTATCATGCTGGAATGGCTTCTGGTTCCTAAATCAGTTTCTGCAACCTCTGAGCCACAGTATCTACTAGCTGCACTTCTACTGGCGATGAAAAAGTTGCATTTTTAAAAACTTCTTGTAGCCACAATGTACCTTTTAAATCATAGAGGTGGTAACTACATAAGGATGGACCAGGTGCAATTTCTCTCCATTCACTCCATGTGGGTCACGCCTCCTTCAGCAAAGCCCAGTCATAGAATCCTAGAGTTGGAAGAGACCCCGTGGGCCATCCAGTCCAACCCCATTATGCCAAGAAGCAGGAAAATCACATTTAAAGCACCCCAGACAGATGGCCATCTAGCCTCTGCTTAAAAGGCTCCAAAGAAGTAGCCCCCCACACTCTGGGACAGAGAGAGAGAGAGAGAGAGAGAGAGAGAGAGAGAGAGCGCACAACAATTTATTTATTTATTTATTTATTTATTTATTCGCTCTTATATACCGCTCCTTCCGGCGGGCTCGGCGCGGTTCACATAAAACACATAGCATAAACAGCAGTAAAATCTAAAATCTAAAAACATACAACATCTAACCAGGCATCTACATAACAATATCAACTACATTCCAGGGAGCGCTAACTCAAAGGCCAGCAAGGTTGAAGGCTTGCCTAAATAGAACTGTCTTGCAAGCAGGGGCGGTCTAAGGTAATTTTAAATGGTAGGCGAACATTATTTTGCCGCCCTCCATGTAAAACAAATATACAATTATAATATCACAATACCATTAGTAGTATTATATTGTATCAATGTATATACAATATATTATACCATACTCATACTATATTATATCATAATTATATTATACTACATTACAATATAATTATATTATAATATATTGACATTATAATATAATGTAACATTCTATTATATTATTATTATAAAAGAATAAAATTATTTATTTAAATAAAATTATCCTCTACTAAATATTTTCACTACTCGTATAAAACTCAAATAACCCAAAATAAAGTAAAATAAAATATTATATATTACTATTTTGTACAATACCACTCTACTGCAATATTGTTTGTAATATTACATGTAATATAAAATATATCATTATTCTATTGTTATATTGTTTTTGTATTATATTGTATGACAATATTAAGCAGAACTGTATAATAATCAACAAGAAATGCAATATAAATGCATCAAAATCAGAATATATTACCTGTCACCTGACTCATAATCCATAGGAGTCTCCCATAAGTCCAAAATTAGGATCCCAATGTCAATGTAAATAGAAAAACAGCCCAAATGTTCAAATGAGGTCGAATACAGGCAGCGCGGCCTGGGCACACGTGGGCCCGCCCTCCCTCCCTCTAGGTGTTTTGGACTCCAACTCCCACAACTCCTCATAGCCTCAGGCCCCTCAGGCCTAGACAGAAATAGAGCCAAGAATTTTCTCCTTCCCTGCAAACGCGCGCGCGCGGCGGACACAAAGGGAGAGGGGAAGCACTCCCTGCCTGCCCGATAGGGAGTGCTTTGCTTACAGGCTTCTGCGCAAGGGAGCTACTGGGCATGCGCGGAGGTTTTCGCGCATGTGCAGTTGCTCCTGCGCTCAACTTCAGCTCCAGAGCAACTGCGCCTGCGTGAAAACCTCCGCGCGTGCCCAGAAGCAGCGTCGGAGCGCACAAGGCCAGGGTCAAAAAGCAGGCAGCTGCAGCACTGTCTGAGGAACATCGGCAGGGCCAGGATGGTGCCCCATGCGGCCAGGATGGCGCCCCCTTCCCAGATGGCGCCCTAGGCGGCCGCCTACTTGGCCTATCTTGTAGGAGCTTGCAAGCTCTCCGAAATGGGCCCAACTCTCTAATAGCGCGGACCTCATCCGGCATGGAGTTCCATGAGGATGGTGCTGCTACAGAGAAGGCTCTCGATCATGTCGTCGACAGCCGACAGGACTGGATCGAGGGCACTACTACGAGGTTCTGTTCTTCTGAACGCAGTGATCTCGGGGGAACATATGGGGTAAGGCGGTCCCTCAGGTACACCGGCCCTAGACCATACAAGGCCTTAAAGGTCAACACCAGCACCTTGAAGACGATACGGTACTCAATTGGTAGCCAGTGCAGTTGTTGTAATATAGGTGTTATGTGCTCTCGTACCGATGCTCCCACCAGTAGTCGAGCCGCAGCATTCTGCACCAGCTTGAGTTTCTGGATCGCTCTCAAAGGCAGGCCAATGTAGAGGGCGTTACAGTAATCCGGCCTCGAGATGACCGTCGCCAGGATCACCGTAGCCAGGTCGCCTCTGGATAAGTAGGGGGCCAGCCGCCTAGCCTGTCACAGATGGAAGAATGCGGTCTTGCATACCGTGGAGATTTGCAGCTCCATCGATAGCAACGGGTCCAAATGGACCCCCAGGCTCTTTACAGAGGACGACGGGCTTAAAGGCTCGCCATCCAGGTAGGTAGCTGGCATCCACTCAATCCAGGGCGGCCCAGCCATAGGATCTCCGTCTTCGACGGGTTCACCTTCAGCCGGCTAGCCCGCAGCCATCCAGTCACGGCTTCAAGGCATTGATGGAAACAATCGGGTACGGTCTCCGGCCTGCCTTCCATTCTCAGCACCAGCTGGGTGTCATCAGCGTACTGATGGCACTCCAGACCGAAGTCGCGAACCAGCTGGGCCAGTGGGCGCATGTAGATGTTAAAAATAGTGGGGACAAGATGGCACCCTGGGGGACCCCACATGTTAATAGGAGTCTCCCGGACACCATCCCTCCCACCTCCACTCGTTGTCCTCGTTCTTTTGTAGAGTCAACAGCTCAATTTATCTGTCAGGCGATTTGTCTGCCTTTCATTAGTTTCAGTTCAGCTTGAAGGATTAATAAAGATGCCAGATTCCATCTTATCATGGAACCTAAGCAGGGCCTTCCCAATTACTACTTGGATGGGAGACCACCAATGAATATCAGATTTCTCTAGGGTAGGGGTCCTCAAACTAAGGCCCGAGGGCCGGATACGGCCCTCCAAGGTCATTTACCCAGCCCTCACTCAGGATCAACCTAAGTCTGAAATGACTTGAAAGCACACAACAACAACTCTATCTCATCAGCCAAAAGCAGGCCCATACTTCCCATTGAAATACTAAAAAGTTTATATTTGTTAAAATTATTCTTCATTTTTATTCTTGTATTGTTTTTAAGTGTTTTTTTGCACTAGAAATAGGATATGTGCAGTGTGCATAGGAATTAAATGATGCTTTTTTCAAATTTTAATCCGGCCCTCCAACAGTTTGATGGACTGTGACTTGGCCCTCTGGTTAAAAAGTTTGAGGACCCCTGCTCTATGGTCTCTAAAATTCCTGGAGTAGCCAGCCAGCCACAAGTTGACAGCATAGAATCACAATTTTAGATTTAAAAGTGGTGAAATGCTGCCATCTTGTGTATAAAGGTAGAAGGAATGAAAGAATTCTGCACAGAATGAAAGAATTGCGGGAGAGACAGGAGCAAATAAATAAATAGTTTCATAATTTCAAATTTCAGTGTTTCTAATTTACACCTTTCTTTACTCTTTTTACTTCAGGGGTTGCCTCTGAAGACTGCTCGAAGCTGCGGTTAGTCAACATTCGGCAGCCAGGTTACTAACAGGAGCGGGGCACAGGGAGCATACAACTCCCGTGCTGCGCCAGCTCCACTGGCTGCCAATTAGCTTCCGGTCACAATTCAAAGTGCTGGTTTTAACCTACAAAACCCTATACGGTTCTGGCCCAGTTGACCTGTCCGAACGGATTCTCCCCTACGAACCATCAAGAACATTAAGATCCTCCAGAGAGGCCCTGCTCTCGGTCCCGCCGGCCAAGCGCTGGTGGGGACGAGAGACA
The DNA here is from genome assembly GCA_030556195.1 of Anolis apletophallus. Lineage (NCBI taxonomy): Eukaryota > Metazoa > Chordata > Lepidosauria > Squamata > Anolidae > Anolis > Anolis apletophallus. The sequence continues at coordinate 107,668,579 of JARBWK010000012.1, read as the reverse complement.
GAGCCCCTTCTCTGTGGTCACCCTCGGCTGTGGAACTATCTCCCAAGTGATGCTAGATCTGCCCCCGCTCTGTTGTCCTTCAGGAGGCTGGTGAAAACCTGGATGTGGAACAAAGCCTTCCCAGACTAGGCTGAGATTGGCTATTGTCCGAATGTACGACCACGTTTACAGATTGAGTGGAATTGTTTTAATGGCGATGTGTTTTATGCTGGGTTTTATGTATTTTAATATGTTGTTCTAGTTGTTTTTAAACTGTATAGCATTGAATTTTTGCTGTTATGCCTGTCTGAGTCCCTCGATAGAGGTGAGAAGGTCGGGGTAAAAAAGTTTTAAATAAATAAATAATAAATAAATAAATTTCTTTACACCGGCTGGGAGTCAGCTGCATAAGATCCCTACTGACCAGAAGGTCATGAGTTCGAGGCCTGCCCAGGTCGGGGTGAGCTCTCAGCCAATTGTGTAGCTTGTTGTCTGTCTATATATGTTGTATGTCTATGGCATTGAATGTTTGCCTGTATATGTGCATTGTGATCCACCCTGAGTCCCCTGCGGGGTGAGAAGGGCGGAATATAAATGAAGTGAATAAATAAATATGTTTTACAAAACAGGTAGAAACATTAATACATATATCTTTCTGCTTAATTGCTATTAAATTTTTTAAAAATTAATTTCCAGGGTGGGGGGCGCTGAGTAATTTTTTTTCTGGAAAGGGGGCGGTAAGCCAAATAAGTTTGGGAACCTATGGTCTAAAGCAGTGTTTCCCAACCGCTGTGACGCAGCACAGGAGTGTGCCATGGCGGACCTCCTGCTGTGCTGCCCCTCTCTGCCCCCATTCCTTCCCCTCCTCCTGCTGCTGCTGGGGGGAGGAGGAAGGACCGGGCGGCGCGAAGAAAAAGAAGAAGGGGCTGGGGCGCTGCCTCCTTCGGTCATTTCACCAGCCAGCCTCCAATCCGCCAGACTCCCGCCATGACTCTCGCCCCTCGCTCACTGAAGCCATGCGGAGGAGGAAGGCAGGGGGAGGGGGCTTTGCCACCGCTGGCTTGGCATTGCCCCCTCAAGGCTGGAGAAGCTGTGGGAGAGTTGAAGCCAGGGGGAGGGGGCAGGGCGTGGCCTGGCTCCGCCCCCTCCTCCGGCTTCCGCTCTCCCACAGCTTCTCTAGCCTTGAGGGGACAGTGCCAAGCCAGCATTGTGCTGGCTCTGCCACCACTGGCTTGGCATTTCCCCTCAGTGCTGGAAAAGCTGCGGGAGAGTGGAAGCCAGGGGAGGGGGCGGGGCATGCCGTGGCCTGGCTCCGCCCCCTCCCCTGGCTTCGGCACTCCCAGCAGCTGCTCCCAGCAGGCCACCATCCCCCAGCTGTTCTTTACTGTGTTAGAGTGTCATTTTGTGTCATTTTGGTTGGTGGTGTGCCCCCGGATTTTTTTAATGTTAAAAGTGTGCCACGGCTCAAAAAAGGTTGGGAAACACTGGTCTAAAGTATGTTGTGCATCGGATCCAATATTCACAAGACCCATAGATCAATGTAGCATTTGCTTCTGAGCCAGGGATATAGAATCTATATTGATATATTATGAACTGGGTTTCTGTTGTGAAGGTCGTCTGTTTTAGAATCGATTTTGTGTTCTTTTTCGGGTCTCAAATCACTACATCCATCCAGGACAGGCTGGGATGGAAACAAATGCTGTAAGGCATCCTTTATGACAATACATTGCTTATATAACCCTCTGTGGGAACAACAACCCCCTTTATTTAGCTGTTTTAAGGGCAGTGACATTGAGCGAGTACCATGGGGAAGGAACGGAAACCTCAGCAGACTCCTCTCTCTTTGGGTTGTCCAGATTCCAAGAGCAGCAAAGGAGAAGCGGCCCATTTATTACTCTTCCACCCAAGGGATGCTCTCACTTCATTTAACACCATCCAGACAATTTCATGAGGTTCATCTCTGTTTGGATTAACGAGATCTTTAATGCCTTGTTAATATCAGTCACAACAAGGGAGATCAATGGCTTTCTACCTGCCGTGATTGTGGCTTCTGCAAGCAAAGGCAGGGCTGAGATTACCATGCCATAATTAACAGCTTTATCATAATGAGATGCTGGTTGTTCCCCCGGTGCCAGTGAATCTTGCAGACAGTTTTCTTCTTCTCAGATCCCCCCTCCACATACACTACAATAAAGGGGTAATGTTCCCCCTCTATTCTGCCTTGGACAGACCACACCTGGAATATTGTGTCCAATTGAAGGGAGATGTTGATAAGATGGAATGTGTCCATAGGAGGGTGACTCAAAGGATCAAGGGTCTGGAGAACAAGCCCTATGAGGAGCGGCTTAAAGAGCTTAGCCTTCAGAAGAGAAGGCTGAGAGAAGACATCATAGCCATGTATAAATATGTGAGGGGAAGTCATAGGGAGGTGGGAGCAAGCTGGTTTTCTGATGCCCTGGAGACTGGAGATGAGGAACAATGGCTTCAAACTACAGGAAAGGAGGCTCCACCTGAACATGAGGAAGAACTTCCTGAGAGAGCGAGCTGTTCAGCAGTGGAACTCTTTGCCCCAGAGTGTGGTGGAGGTTCCTTCTTTGGATGCTTTGAAACAGAGGCTGGATGGCCATCTGTCAGGGGTGCTCTGAATGCGATTTTTATGCTTCTTGGACTTTGTGGCCCACAAAGTCTCTTCCAATTCTATGATTCTATGATTCTAATCTAATAGAAAGACCATGAGAATTAATGGAAACATCTGCACCATCAGAGTTGGACTTTGGGGTGTCCTTTCCAAGTCTCCACTCAACACAATTGGTAGATCTGGCTTACCTGATTGTGAAGGAAGTAAATAATATGTGCTGATACACAGTGTGTGCAAGTACAAGATTATTAAACCCATGTGCACATTTATCTGGCTGCATCACTGCCCTGGTGTGTTAATGTTGGTGCACTCAGATAAAGTGAATAGGAAACAATGTGTTTCCAACTTATGTGATTTGAATGGAAGTTCACATTTTCAATATTAAGACATGTAAACATGGTATTTTGAGGTGTGTGTGTGATGAGCTAGCATATCATGTAGTAAACCTTCTTATAAAATTGGTATGTAAATTAGCTAACAACACACTACTGTCTTGATAGGCTCGTTTTCTTGATGCTGAGACACTTGGATGTTGAGGAGCCTCAAAAAGCAGACCATCATTTGGTCTAGAGTTGTTCCTATGAATTTCCAACAGCGTTACAAAAACTCTTTTGGGCTTTCCTTGCTAGGCCTTTAATGTCTTACCTGTGCCATTAATTCCCGCTACTGCTGCTACTGTCAGGTGAGTTCAAGTTCCCTTTGATTCATGGTGACCTATCAAAGGGTTTTCTTGGCCAGATTCAGGGCGGTCCTACAGGTAGGCCAAGGAAGCAGCCGCATGGGGCGCCATCTGGGAAGGGGCGAATTCCCCCGCCCGCCGGGCGCCGGCGCCAGACAGCGTCCTAGCCTTGCTGATGCTCCTCAGGCAGCGGCACGGCTGCCTGCTTTTGGGTCTCGGCCTTGTGCACTCTGGACGCCACTTCTGGGCATGCGCGGGGTTTTCACGCAGGCGCAGTTGCTCCGGAGCTGAAGTTGAGCACAGGAGCAACTGCACATGCGCAAAAACCTCAGCGCATGCCCAGTAACTCCTGTGCACAGAAGCCTGTAAGCAAAGCACTCCCTATTGGGCAGGCAGGGAGTGCTTCCCTCTCCCTTTGTCTCCGCTCTGCCGCGAATACGGTGACCCAATTGGGCAGGCAGGGGTGGAGACAAAGGGAGAGGGAGTGGAGCCAAAGGGGTATTGGCGACGTATTGCCTCCTGACAGCCGCCACCGGAAGTAGCCGCCGCGCGCTGAGGCAAACTCCCTCGCCAGGCCCAATCACGTGTGAACCCTACCACACCCGCCCACCTCCCCGCATGCGTGTGCCAGCCGGGAGCATCAAGGAGAGACAGGCGCAACTGCGCAGGCAAATAGTAATATGTAATATTTTATTTTACTTTATTTTGGGTTATTTGAGTTTTATAGGAGTAATGAAAATATTTAGTAGAGGATAATTTTATTTAAATAAATAATTTTATTTATTATTTTATTATAATAATAGAATAGAATGTTATATTATATCAGGGCTGCCCAGCTGGCGGCCCGGGGGCCGTATACGGCCCCCAGCCCCTTCCCTCCGGCCCCCTAAGCTTTTTAATGAAAAATAAAAATTGAAAAATAAAATAAATAATAATTTTTTTTAAAAAAAACCTACTTCAGGTTCGGCGCAAGTATCGCGAGAATACGCAATCCACACGGGATTTCGCTGCCGGCGTTGACAGCGAAATCCCGTGTGGATTGAGTATTCTCGCGATACTCTTCGGCTACTCTACTACTGGATCGCTGAGGCGATTAGGACCTTCTTCGACTCAGTCGGTCGTCGCCTCTCTCGTCATCCGGGTACTCCTGGATCCTGCGCGTTTGGAAAAGATAGGCCGAAGCAGGGGGCTCCTCAGGGGGCTCTTCATTTCCTCCCCCCATCTCCCCTCATGTATTAAATATAAAATTAATTATATGTAAAGATGAAATAAGGGGAGATGGGATACATTAAGGGGAGAGGGGAGGATGGAATTAAATATATTTAATATTAAATTAAAATAAGGGGAGAGGGGAGGATGGAATTAAATATATTTAATATTAAATTAAAATAATTTAATATCTTATCCCTGCATTTTATCTCAGTAAAATATTATATTTGACTGTATGCATGCAGGGGTGGGGGCGGGGCGGGGCGGGGGCGGAGCCGGGGAGAGGGCAGAGCCGGGGCGGGGGTGGAGCTGGGGGCGGGGGCAGACCCTACGGCCCCCCAGGTCATCAGTGACCGGAATTCAGGCCCCTGGACTGGTAGAAGTTGGACAGCCCTGTATTATATTATAATGTTGATATATTATAATATAATTATATTGTAATGTAGTATAATATAATTATGATATAATATAGTATGAATATGTACTATAATATATTGTATATACATTGATACAATATAATACTACTAATGGTATTGTGATATTATGATTGTATATTTGTTTTACATGGGGGGCGCCAAAATAATGTTGGGGGGGGGCAAAATAATGTTCGCTTACCATATAAAATTACCTTAGACCGTCCGCCCCTGGCCAGATTGATTCAGAAGAAGTTTGCCATTGCCTTCCTTTAAAGCTGGGAGAGTGTGACTTAGCCAAGGTAATCCATGGCTGCGGGGATATTTTAATCTTGGTCTTCCAGACCACTAATCCAATTAGTAAGCCACTACACCATGCTGACTTTTACGACCTCATCACATTGAGATGGGAAAGCATGGTGACCGTCCCTTTAAGAGCAGAGAATCGCCCCTCTTATATCATCAGTCCCATTTGTAGTTCTGCTTCCCCATCACACTCACATGTGGAAACCTAAGAGCTGGCAATACATTCATTTTACATTCATCACATGGTCAGTGTGATGGTCAGTGTGAATCAGCAGAAACAACAATATCCAAAAGCCAAGAGATCCCATGCCCTGCTGAAGGCTGAAGTGTCCTAGGAAGGGAAATGAGGCACAGGCGTTGGCGGTGGCTGGGAGCGCCTTCACACAATTAAAACTTGTGTGCCAGCTGCGACCATACCTCGTGAAGTCGGATCTGGCCATGGTGGTCCACGCCTTAGTCACCTCCAGATTGGATTACTGTAATGCACTCTACGTGGACCTGCCCTTGAAGACGGCCCGGAAGTTTCAATTGGTCCAATGGGCGGCAGCCAGGTTACTAACATTTGATGCCTGAGTCGTTTACTTGTTTTATGTATTTTATTGTTTTATACTGGGCCTTTTAATCTTTTAATCTATTGTTGTAAGTCGCCCCGAGCAACTTACAGGAGCATCCTACAGGGAGCGATCAACCCCCCCCCCCCGTTCAAGGAGCTCAATTGGCTGCCGTTCATCTTCCGGTCCCAATTCAAGGTGCAAGTTTTGACCTACAAAGCCCTGAACAGTTTGGGACCTGCCTATCTATGTTACCGCATCTCTGTGTACGAACCCAGGCAATCTCTCCGATCATCTGGAGAGATATTACTCTCTCTCCCACTGGCCTTGCAGGCACGGTTGGTGAGGACGATGGAAAGGGCCTTCTCTGTAGTGGCGCCCCGACTCTGGAATGTGCTCCCCAAGGATATCAGACAAGCCTCCACTCTGGCAGTCTTTAGGAGGAACCTGAAGACCTGGCTGTTCCAATGTGCCTTCCCGGAATGAAGTAAATGATGCCCTGTCATGTTCATTTTCTGCAAAGTCCTCAGAAGCACTTTAATTACCTGTTGCGTGCCTGCCCATATTGCCCTTCCTGCTATATGCAAACTACCTCTGTCGGCACCCAGTGCTTATTTATTTTAAAATTTTAACAGTCACATATGGCCCACCTGAAATGGTTTTAAATTATCTGTTACTGCTTGTGTTTGAGTTTTATTGATTGTATTGTTTTTATAATTTACCTGGTTGTTGTGTGTTATTGGGCTTGGCCCCATGTAAGCCTCCCCGAGTCCCCTAATAATAATGTCTCCATGTGATGAAGTCAATTGCCAGCATTCCCTCCTTTGAGGACACTTCTGCCTCTTTCCAACCACAGAGGCCTATGCATCATGGCCAGAAGTTGTTTAACTCATATGAAGAGCTTTGTGCCTCTCCATGCTTGAAAAGAGGCCGAAGTGTCCTACTAGGGGGAAATGTCTCAACGTGATGAGGTCGATTGCCGGAGTTCCCTTCTTTCAGGACAGTTCGTGAAGGGCTATGCATGACAGCCAGAAGTAGTTTAACTCATGTGAAGAGCTTTGTGCCTCTCCATGCTTGAAAAGAGGCCGAAGTGTCCTACCAGGGGGAAATGTCTCAATGTGATGAGGTTGATTGCCAGAGTCCCTGCTTTCAGGACACTTCTGCCACTTTTCAACCATGGAGGGCTCTGAATGATAGTCATAACTAGTTTAACTCATTGGATGAGTTCAGTGCCTTTCCGTCCTAGGAAAGAGGCCAAAGTGTCCTACAACTAGGAAATTGTGATAAGGTGGTTAGGCACCTATAGGTTTGCTTTGGATTTCATAGAAAACGCTCATGTTAGGAAAACTTCACAGCTGCATGGCTGATAAAGAAAATAAAAACACCACACATTTTAAACAATGCATTTCCTTAGGCGGACTCGTCTGTGTATTTGGTACAAATAAACAAAAGATAATGTGCATTCTGGCTTTGCAAAGGTTTACATAAATCGACCCAGCAGAATTTGCATCAAGCCATAGGAAAGAAAACCTCACTCCAGCTAATAAATACACTTGCAGATTTCCAAAAAGAGAAGGGGAGGGGGAAAAAAAGATAATGAGACATAAAATACCCAAAGATTCATTAAAAGGAAATGTACACCTATGTACATATCTGTAAACCATAAAATAGAAAGGTTATAAAATATCAGTCCGGCAGAACTGCAGATGAAGTCTTCTTACATCTTTTGTGTTAGTTGCGAGATCGGGCTGACGCATGGACTCCAGCCAACTGTACCGATCCGAACCTTATATAACAGAAAAGGAAACATTGACTATTCCACCCTGTTATTTCCATGATGGAAAGCAGGGCCCTCAGTTGGTCTTTTCTTTTGATCCTATTGTCAAAGAGGCAAGCCTTTTGAAGAACGGAGAAGTGGCTTGTCTCTTCATCAAAGGAGGACCAAGAGAAGGTCTTGCTTAGTGGGTGGTTCTTTCCTACTTTGTGAGTGACACTTCTTTTGGATCGGGACCTGAACAAATGGCCACGGATCCCTGAGCACACTATCAATACAGATTGGGCCTTAGATTCAGTGCAGAATCATGCCAAGTGTTTATTGTCAACCTGTTGCTAAAGGTAAGAATAAGTACTGTTTCTCAGTTGATTTTGGTTGGACTGTTATACGATCCCTTTAACCTCCTGCTTTGATGGGCACTGGTTCCACCAATCTATTCTGCAGTGAGTAGTTTTGTACATTGGTCTCTTATGATCCGGGAGCATTCACAAGACAGGCTTAACACGACCATCTCACGAGAAGCTGGGAGCCCTGCCACTTTTGGCGCACGCACAAACACACGCAAAAAAAGCCATAGCTGGATGTATTGGAACGAGTTGCAACCTTGTGATCTCCTGGTAAATCGTGCATGAACGTCTCATGAATTTGGCCACCCATGACGAGGAGGGGCATTGGGTTGCCCAACCTTGTTGACCCAAATGGTTTGGTGGCCCAGTGAGAGGGGTCCTTAAGAAAACCGACATCTGCCTGCATATAAGCATTGGCTCTCATTTTCCATGGAAGTGTTTACAGGCATCTCAACTGCCCATTGGATACCAGACATGGACAGGTCCTGGCCGCTTGGAATTAAATGGTGGTTGTTATACTCTGGAGATATCATGAGATGGTGTGACTCATTGGAAAAGATGATAATGCTCGCTCAGTAGAGTGGAAGGCAGTAGGAAAAGAGGGAGACTGCACTGGAGGTGGGCAGACTCTATCAGGGAAGCCTGAGTTTGCAAAACCTGAGCAGGCCATTGATGTCAGAGGCTCTAGCCAGGAGGTCTGTCATTCTTAGGCTCATCATAAGTTGAAGCTGACCTGATGGAAAGCAATACCATCATCATAAAAGGATAATGACCCTTGTAGTAGGGTACTGCAGGGAAACCAAAGAATATAACCTTTGGATCTGTCTCTGGATAATTTATGTACACCTTCAGGTTCTCCACGTACTACGACCCCCATAACAGCAGGGGATAATATGTTTCTGAACTGACTGTTCTTACCCAAAGCAGCAACAAAGGCCAATCGCATTGGGGGATGGCAAAAATGAATTTCATTCATGAGTTTAAACATATTTCTTCATCGTTATGACCCAAACTTTGTATATTTCAGAATCACAATGCACGTAGTGGTTAAGGACTGGAGGTGGGCCTCGTTTCCCATTGCTTTCAGGAGTTAGCTATTGATTTATTTATCCTTTGCCGGTCCATTGCCCAAAATGACATGTTTCTCACTTCCTGAGTTTGCTTTATACCAAAGGCTGCTGCCTGGACAATTCCAGATAATGTAGTAAATCTTTACTCACATTTCATTCTCGCATGCAAGAGTAAACGATTTCCAGAATCACCTACACGCTGGGTGGATACATAAGAGGCTTTTGCTCCCTTTTTAATGAGATTTAGCACGTTGGGGCCTTTTTGGCAAAATAAGATGTTTTGTGTAACACTCCTGATATCTTTTGGAAGAAAACAAAACACGAGACACAGAGAGAAGTCTATTCGTATGTGTTTTGTTTCCTTCTCAGTCAAAGCCAGAGCCGACTGGATTAATTTCAGGCAGCTTTTCTGTTGTTTGTCAAAATATTTTCCCAATAGTTCTGATAACATTGGCCTGGCACAACCGTCTCTGGTCCACCATTCCTCTGTGTGTGTTTTAGAGAAAATGGGCAGCTTTATCAAGTAATATTCAAAGGCAACAACCAGAGGATAAGTAAACCCTGAGAACCTCATGTTGCTTAAGCCAATGGCCACATTTCCTCTTGATGGGAACTCTCCTTCCAGCCCAACCTCTGCTATGTATCTGAACTTGGGCAGGAGCCAGCAAATTAAGTCGTATGGAAACTGTGCATCAAACCCGAGAGCTGGAAATAGCACCAGGGTCATTGAACATCGCCTGTAGATGTTTTCCTGGACAAAGTTTTCGATGGGCTATTGAAATTGCACTGGCCTCTGGCCAACATTTTGCATGAAACCACTGGGAAGTCCTGAGCAAGGAGAACATTTCTTTGAAAAGGTTTGTTTGAATGACTATGAAAACCACAGGCTTTTTGCTGAAGAGGGTTCAAAATGTGCAACGTCTATGTTATGCAGTGGCAATGCCTGGGTGGGTGATACACTGATATAATGCTACAGGATTTGATTGCAGTGGATATTCAATAGTTTTCAGGGGTTTTTTTTAATGGCCATTTTGGGTGAATCAAACAATTGCTTTCCTCAAATTTATGCAAAGAGTAAGTTTGATTCCAAGCCTATGATTCTATCCACTTCATCACACTAGCAAAACAAATCCACTGAAAATCTGGTTTCTGCCTCCTGCAGAATTCTAGAGTTTGTAGTTTAGGGAGGAGCCTTTAAAAACCTCACTAAACTACAAATCCCAGAATTCTGCAGGTGGCAGAAACCGGATTTTAAGTGGGGTTTTTTCTCTCTCTAGTGTGATTCGAATAGCTAAATGCTATGGTGTTGTAAAAGTTGCAGTTCTACAAGACCTGGCCCAGCTTACTTGTCCGAACGTATCTCCCCTTATGTCCCACCTCAAAGTTTACGATCTTCCGGGGAGGCCCTGCTCTCGATCCCACCTTTGTCACAAACATGGTTGGTGGGGACGAGGGACAGGGCCTTCTTCGTGGTGGCCCCTCGCCTGTGGAACTCACTCCCCAGTGAAATAAGGTCAACTTTGGCTTTGGGACTGGGCGTTTGGTTGATGTGGGGCAGTGGACGGACAATTGAATAATGACAGGATTGCTGAGGCAGACTGTGGATTTGGTTTTGGACAGCCTAGGAGTGCAGAATGGGGATCATGTGGTTAATTATTGATATTTGATTGTTTTAATCTCTTTTGTAGTATTTTATGATGTGTTGTTGTTCTGTCTCCTGTGTATGCAGCATCGAATTGTTGCCTTTTTGTTAGCCGCCCTGAGTCCCTTTTGGGGGGTAGAGAAGGGCGGGTTAGAAATACATGAAATAAATAATAAATAAAATTAACATTTTTACAAAACATGCTGGCGCCTCACCAGATGACAACTCCCACAATTCTATAACATTGAACCATGGCAGTTAAATGAAAGATGCCCATGAAAACTCTGTTTCAAGGTCTCCAGAGAAGGAAGACCCACTTCCCCACCTCTCCAAGGAAGATTACTCTACTGGTCTTATAGTAAGAAAAAGTTCTTCCTAATGTTTAGGTAGAATTTCTTTTCTTGTCTATTAGTTCATGTTTTAGTGTCTGGAGCAGCAGACACCAGGTTTGCTTAATCTTTTCCCTGACATCTGTGGGCTCTTTGTAGAGCATGGATAGCATAAGGCATTTTGCTGCCTGAGACAAAGAACAAAACAGCACTCTTGGTTCTTTCCTTGTACAAAAACGCAGAGTGTTTTCTGCAATACTGGCAAGGAGAGAACATTCTGGACCATAGCTGAAGGCATCAAGCGAGCATTGGTAGCAGAGGGCAATCCCAACAGCTTACCACCTCCTCTCAGCATTTGACTTTACTCTGTCAACAGGTTGGATTTGTTCTATTCTGGATATTGTTTCGAAGGCTCAGGTTCTATACTTGAAATATGTGCTTTAAAATATAACATGTGCAGAGCGTGCTCCCCTCTCCACCAGGGAAACGTCGGTTTCTACATGTTCAGGAAACAGGGAGCAGAACTACAAACAGTTCAATGGAGAGATGTTGGTTTGTTGTGTCCAGTCACTGGGCTGAAATGAATTCTTCCACATTTCTGCAATTGGGTGTAAATGCTGGGAAGTTTTAGAAGGATAATTAATGAATGGGATCTTGGTGACATGGGTAAATCCTCTCTATGAAGTCTCCAGTGTTTTTGGCTCCTGTCCTTTTCGATGCATGATTCCTCCTCCTTATATTTTCCTTTTAAAACCTGTGGCCACAGTGGGTTCATTCTGGCTGGATTGCCCTTGATTAGTGGTTCTCAACCTAAGGGTCTGTTTTGGTCAACAAATGATAGAAATCCCAGTCAAGATACTGTTAGGACAATGGTTCTCAACCTGTGGGTCCGTTTTGGTCGACAAATGATAGAAATTCCAGTCAAGATACTGTTAGGACAATGGTTCTCAACCTGTGGGTCTCCAGGAGTTTTGGCCGACAACTTCCATAAATCCCAGTCAGTTAACCAGCTGTTAGGATTTCTGGGAGTTGAAGGCCAAAACATCTGGGGACCCATAGATGGAGAACCACTGTGTTAGGATTTCTGGGAGGTGAAGGTCAAAACATCTGGAGACCCACAGGCTGAGAACCACTGCCCTAGATAGTTGGACCTCCACATTTGTAGGTTTACCTTTTGTGGATTTGATTATTTGAAGATTGGATTAGTAAGTTTTCTTTCGGTATGTATCTCTAGGTCCCCCAGAGAAGTTGACCAGAGTCTCATTGGAGTACCTAAGGATTTCTTGATTGGTGTTCTTTCTGGTAAACAGAAGTTTTTTAAATCCATACTTTCCCCATTTTCAATGCGGTCCTGAACCCCTAACCCATGCAGAAGTGGGGGGGGGGGGATCTACTGTTTTTCGGTATTTAATAAAAAAAGTAAATTATAGTCATCATCACCTATGGATTCCTGAAGACTTGAATCCTCAAAACAAAAAAATCTCACACACATTTCCAGCCCTTATTCCAAAAACAGGGGGTTCCAGCCCTCATTGAATAATAGTAATGATTGAAATATGAGTTATGGTTATCTTCAAACCATGGGGAGTTCTGCTTATTCTTCAAGAACATACCTTCCTCTCCTAGTGATCTTTATAAACAACAGCAAAATCAACAGGGGTATGTTGTGTTAATTGAGAAACTCATTACTCATCATCACAGAAATCTAGCAGTTTGATCAAATACATGGTGTTCTGATTACCATAGTTATCTATACTTGAAGTCCTCTCGTTGGCTTTCTGCTCTCCCATGACCTCGGATCCAGATTTCTGCAGATAACTTACTTCTTAATAATCATTGTTGTTGGGTGGGTTTAAGCAAACCCTCATTTATGAATTTGCATCATTTATTGTTGGACATCTCAGAACATCATTGCCAGATGTTCCTGTTGAAAATAAAATGGGGACTTTTGCCTGGATACCAAGACTTCACCTTTATCCAAACCACGAAGGAACGAGACATTTCTCATTGCTTTGTAGTATACATTGGTCTACCTCTTCGACATACTCATTGACCAACCCCAGAATTCATAGAATTCTTGCCTATTTCATGGCCAATAGCACTTTGTCCTCCATGAGGTACATGGCCATATACGAAGTGCTATATCATGCTCCCCAAAAGCCCAGAGGATAGTGCTCCATATTGAGTCGGACCATGGGTCTTTCCAGCTCAGTATGGTTGACACTGATGTCAAGTAGTTTTTGGAGGTCTTAGCAAAGGGGATTTTCTACTCAGCATCACTAGACTGAGCCCTTTTGTTGACTGGAGATGTTGGTGATGTTGGCCTTCAACTTTGTGTAGGCCAAGCCTGAGCTCTCTCAAGTGAGCTTTAGGGCTTCTCCAGCCTACCTGTCTCAGGTATGGACCCCATCCACCTCTGACAGCTAACCCGCTTGTTAAGACACAGACACAACAAAATGAAACCCCAAGGGGGTCCTAAAGTTTATCCCTGCTAATGTTAAATATCTGTTTCTTTCAGCCCAGAGGACTCAGAGTCTGTTAAGTCATCGTAGACTTGATAGTCAATGCACTCCATGAACTCGTTTGGGATCCCTATGGAGACTGACTCCACCTCGGTCTTGTAGGAGGCTGACACACCGCCTTTGACAGACCCTCCCCGGATCTTGTTTGAGAGGCTGTTCATTTTCTCTTTCAGCTGCGTCGTCGGCTTTTGGAAAGGGGAAAACATCCTCCACCGCTTGAAGTTCAGAGTTCTTTTGCTCGAGCTCTCCAAGCTGTTGGAGTTCAATATGAACGACCCGTTGATGGTTGAAACTCTCGACTGCAAATCCCTCTCCGAATCTTGGCCGGAGCCATTGACGGAGGCACCTCGCCAATGGTTGTCGTAGACCCTCCAGATGGGTCTTCTCCTCCGGCGACATTGACACTTCAGGAGGCGAATGAAAGCTCTTTTGAACTCTTTGCTCGAACAAGGGTAGATGATAGGGTTTACGCAGCTGTTGAAGTATCCCAACCAGAAGATGATCTTGAAAGACATTCCTTCGGGCTTCACAGAAGGGAAATAGGAACCTGAACAGAGAGGAAAGCAAAAGGATATAATGTAAGAAGTGGATTCAGGTGATGGCCACTTATCCCTTTAGTTAGTGTGAGTACCAATTGAGAATATTTATAGATATTGACAAAAAGTCTGATTAGGAAGGCAAGGAATGTTTAGAAGTATTCACAAAAGCCTGATTAGGGAGGTAAGCAATATTCATAAACATTTACTGTACAAAACACACACACACACACACACACACACACACACATTAGGGATTTTAGGTATATTCACACAATGCTGACTGAGGTGTACAGAATATTATTACCATTATTATTAATTCATTTTTATTCCGCTTTTCTCCCATAGGTGGGATTCAAAGTGACGTATAGTGGTTAAAAAGCAGAGATTACGTAAAATAAACATTCAACAGACATCAAATGCAAACTAAAGCAGACAACCCATTAATTAAACCCTATAAAAGAAATCAATAGATTACCACATATAACATTAAAATTTCCCTAACCTCAGGCCACTGAGGGCATCAGTAAAACAGATTATACAGAGATTCTGAAATACTCCATTTTCATTAGGCTGTGTCCCAACATTGCCAGGTCCAATGTAATAGAGGTAGATATTACCAGCAATTTGAATTGTGGTGTTGGAGGAAAATTCTGAGAGTACCTTGGACCACAAGAAGATCCAACCATTCCATACTCCAGGAATAATGCCTGGCTGCTCACTGGAAGGAAGGATATTAGAGGCAAAGATGAAGTACTTTGGCCACATCATGAGAAGACAGGAAAGCTTGGAGAAGAGAATAATACTGGGTAAAATGGAAGGGAAAAGGAAGAGGGGCCGAGCAAGGGCAAGATGGATGGATGGTATCCTTGAAGGGACTGGCTTGACCTTGAAGGAGCTGGGGGTGGCCACGGCCAACAGGGAGCTCTGGCCTGGGCTGGTCCAGGAGGTCACGAAGTGTCGGAAGAGACTGAACAAATAAACAACGACAACAGCAGTCTGACAACTGCCTATTGAGCATCATCTGAGAAGGTCTGGCTCCACAAAAAGGCCTTAATGTCTCATCAAAAGGTCAGCTAGGAAGAGGCCAAACAGACCTCTCTAGGAAGGGAGTTCCAAAGCCATGGGGCCACCACTGAAAGGCCTGCTCCCTTTTCCCCACTAAGTGCGCTTGCAACAGTGGTGGGATCAAGAGAAGGGTGTCTCCTGATGATTTCAGGGCTTGATTAGGCTAGTAGGAGGAGGTACAGTCCCTCGAGTAGGCTGGGCCCAGGCATGTAGCCAGGGGGGCTAAGGGCCTTCTCAGGGTGGTCCCCCTTACTGGTAAATCTGATCACCATGCTCATTATATCCCACATTAATGGGGTTATTGGGATAACAATACAAAAGATTTGCTAGGGTAGACCCTCTTCCACCCAGTCTCAGCCCCCCCCCCCCCCTAGCCAAACTCAGCCCCCTCCGAAACAAAATCCTGGCTACGGCCTTGGCTGGGCCCAAACTGTTTAGGACTTTATAGGCTGAAGCCAGCACCTTGAATGTTGAATATCCATCAACACTCACAAAAACCCAATTAGGGCTGTAAGGATAGCCGCAAATATCTACAAAATCTAAATCAGGAGTGTTGGGAACAATATCTCATAAGCAATATTATAATTTTCATGACTAGAAATGACATCACAACATATTGAGATGTTGCACTTAGAAAATGGATCACCCTCTGAGATTTTGTTTTTGTGTGTGTGTTTCAGAATTAGTTTTGCTAAAAAATGGTGGAACTCCAACTTGTCCAAGCTCTCTATCTCATACGTTTAGTCCTGCAGGCTGAGGGACTCTATGTTCATCCCAAAAGCAACTTTTCCAAATTTCAAACCAAGTGTCTAGAGCATATGTTCCCATTGCTCCCTTTGGTTGCAACATTTATCTGACTGTGTTGGAGAGGCATTCTAGGACACACAGGCCAAAACTTTCCCATCCTTGAAATGTTGTCCATCTGAACTGCGAGGCAAAAGTAATTGAGAGAACTCGGCTTAAATAGTGTTATCCTACCAGAGCTTATCTTCAGAAAAAGGAAATCGAAGCTGCAAAGCCAATCTTTTGATTGCGGCACGATATGCACAGAGAAATTTGGAATGGTTTCCCTGGGGAGGCTAATCCTCATTTGTCCCTCTTAATCCGCGCTCATTAATTGCTTCCTTCCTTTGTGTGCCGTTGCCCCACACTTTCCAGCAGGGGGCGCTCTAATTCTCTCTCTCTGGAGCCGAATGGACCATTGCCCAGAGAACTCTAAGAATAACTGTCTGACTCAGACCTCGGTATCTTTTAATTTTAGATGAATCATGACTCTGCGTGACTGGGGTGATAATTTGTATTATGGGTAAATAACATGTGCTTCCAAGGGATCGGTGCAAAGACGAAGAGTCAAAACAGTGTGGCAAGAGCATTGGCGGGCACGCAAAGATAAAAGTCCGAAAGGCAAGACTGAAACACACATGCACATAAAGATTTTGGATGCTTTAAAGAGAAAACAACATCATGGCTTAAGATGCCCTCGACTCCACAAAGGCCATAACTATTCACCGCACTGTAGAAGTAATGCAATTCGACACCACTTTTATTACCATGGCTCAATGTTATGGAATCTGGGGAGCAGTAGCCTCATCAAACTATAAATCCCAGGACTCCATAGCATTGAGCCATGGTAGTTCAAGAGGTTTCAAACTGCATTTATTTTACAAAGATTCTAAAGCAGTGTTTCTCAGCCTATTTATTTATTTACTTACTTACTTACTGTATTTGTATACCGCCCTTCTCAGCCCTCAGGCGACTCAGGACAGTTTACAGAGGCAATGATTCGATGCCCAATACACCATAAAACATTTAAAAGCACGAACACGTAATATAAAACCATAACAATAGTATTAAAAACATGCATCGATTACGTCTCCTAATAAAAACATTGTCCAATCTCGTTGTCCAGTCGTTCCAATTCCTATGTCATTTACCTTGTTGAAACAACCAAATCTTGACTCTTTTCTGAAATGTGAAGAGGGAGGGGGCCGATCTAATGTCCCCAGGAAGGGCGTTCCATAGCCAATGGGCCACCACTGAGAAGGCCCTGTCCCTCGTCCCAACCAAACGTGTTTGTAATGCATGCGGGATTGAGAGCAGGGCCTCCCTGGATGATCTTAAAGTCCTATCAGGTTCATAAGGGATGATACGTTCGGACAGGTAAGTTGGACTAGAACCGTTTAGGGCTTTATAAGCTAAAGCCAGCACTTTGAATTGTGCCCGGTAGCAGACTGGCAGCCAGTGGAGCTGGCACAGCAGAGGAGTTGTGTGCTCCCTGAGCGCCGCTCCTGTTAGTAATCTGGCTGTCGCCCGTTGGACCATTTGAAGCTTCCAGACAGTCTCCAAAGGCAACTCCACGTAGAGCGTGCTGCAGTAGTCTCTATGGGATGTAACCAGAGCGTGGACTACCGTGGCCAAGTCAGACTTCCCAAGGTATGGGCGCAGCTGGCGCACAAGTTTTAATTGCGCAAATGCTCTCCTGGTCACTGCCAAGACCTGGGGTTCCAGGCTCAGCGATGAGTCCAGGATCACTCCCAAGCTGTGAACTTGGGCCTTTCGGGGGTGTGCAACCTCATCCAGCACAGGCTGTAACTCTATGCCCTGTTCGACCTTGCGACTGACCAGGAGTACCTCTGTCTTGTCTGGATTCAATTTCAATTTGTTTGCCCTCATCCAGACTGTCACAGTGGCCAAGCACCTGAACAGCCTCCTTAGTGACAGGTGGGAAGCAGTGACAGAGCTGGACGTCACCTTCATACAGGTGACACCACACCCCGAAACTCTGGATGATATCCCCCAGCGGCTTCATGTAGATGTTAAACAATGCCACGACTCCTTAATACAGTTCCTCATGTTGTGATGACTCCCAACCAATACATTACAACACTTTAGGAAAGAATTAAAAACTCGGATTCTCCAGCAGGCATTTGATAATGTTTAGACCAGGGGTGCTCATTAGGTAGATTGCGATCTACTGGTAGATCGCGTAGGGCGTCCTGGTAGATCACAGGCAGGGCGGGAGGAAGATTCAGCCCCCCCCGCAGGCTCCCGACGCCGCACAAGTGCTGCCGGCCCTGGGTTATCTGAGGTCCTTTCCACACAGTTGAATAAAATCCCATGTTATCTGCTTTGAATCAGATTATATGGCAGTGTGGACTCAGAAAACCCAGTTCAAAGCAGATATTGTGTTATATGTTTCACATTTTTGTAGTGGGTAGGTCGATCATTTTGACTTGGTTGTTTTATAAGTAGCTCGCATGCTGAAAAAGTGTGAGCACCCCTGGTTTAGACAGTAACTGATTGCCAATCACTTAACACTTCATATCTACATTCTGTGCATTCAGCCGGACTGCTATATGCATTACATGGATCTTTACCTCAGGGCTGTCATGGATCTTTTTTGGATTTAGAAATCCAGCTGGTATACTGGCTAGGATTTCTGGGATTTGAAGTCCAAAACACCTGCAGGGCCGGCAGTTGGACAGCCCTGTTTTACCTGATTCTATTTTAATAGAGGTGGTTTTCTCCAATTTATATACTTGGTTTATGTAATGTATTATTGTTTTCATGTTGATGTGTTTTATGCATATTATGTATAGCATCTCCGTGTGCTATTTTGTAAGCTGCAACGAGTCCCTACGGGAGATGGTGGTGGGGTATAAATAAATAATTATTATTATTATTATTATTATTTTCGTTGCTACTTCATAATTGTAATTATGCTACTGCTACAAATCGTAATGTGATATGCAGGATGTATTTTCATTCACTGGATCACATTTGGCACAAGTACTCAATACGCCAAAATTTGAATACTGGTGGGGTTGGAGGGGGATTGAGTTTGTTATTTTGGAGTTGTAGTTCATGGGATTTATAGTTAACCTACAATCAAAGAGCATTCTGAACTCCAACGATGGAATTGAACTAACCTTGGCACATAGAACTCCCTGACTGACAGAAAATACTGGTAGTGTTTCGTGGCATTGACCTTGAGTTTTGGAGTTGTAGTTCGCTTACATCCAGAGAGCACCGTGGACTCAAACAATGATAGATTTGGACCAAACTTGCCATAAATAATTTGCCCAAATGTGAACACCGGTGGAGTTTGGGGGAAATAGACCTTGACATTTGGAAGTTGTAGTAGCTGGGATTTATAGTTCACCTACAATCAAAGAGCATTCCAAACTGCACCGATGGAATTGAACCAAATTTGGCACACAGAACCCATGATCAACAGAAAATACAATGTTTTCTGATGGTCTTTGGCAACCCATCTGACACCCCCCTCACGACCCCACCAGGGGTCCTGACCCTCAGGTTGAAAAACACTGATCTAAAGGGAGATGATTGGCCCTCAAATCTGTCGCAGTTGTTTATCTTTCCTTTTCCACCCTCCAAACTTTTGGAAACTCTCAGCTCTAATTCATTATCCTTGGGAGGAAGAATTAGTGACATTCTCAGCAGATTGAGACACGCAAGGTGCCAACTGAAGTTGTGATGAACAGGTAAAGACCAACAACTGCAACACTATACAAAAACATAAATCTTGTAGGGTGGGAGGACAACCCAAAGCAGGCCTGATGCCCACCAGGCCCTGCACAGCCTATTTAAAGGCTGCTGGGTGAAGGGAGCGGCTGGCCCCTGACCAATACAGGGTGCTGGGTGGGGCCGGCTGCTGGTTGGCCAGCTGACCATGAAGCAAGTGGCTTCTGGAAAGGAAAAGCCCCCTGCTTCCAACATGGCCAGTGGGAGGGCGTCCCCCCTTGTCTGGTAAGTCGGGCAATGGATTGAAACAGTGGATGTAGATGAAGCCCAAGTAACTATATGAATGGTATGTAATGATGATACAGATTCTCGGCTAGTGATGCCAAGGCATCATCCACCTGTTCATTTCCTCCTCAGGTGCAAAATGGAATGGAAGATAAGCAATAAACACTACCAACACTTATGGAGAGTGTGGCAGAGGAATTACATCAGCAGTCCTCCCCTGCCTGGGGCAGTTTTCCTCTTGACATTATCACAGTACAAAAAGCCATGACATGTGGCTCTACGAATGTGTGCCTGAAGCACCATTATCCACATGGGCTGAAACCCACTGAGGATAGCCTTCATGCCAATTGCACAATCCAGTTTTAGCCCAGGGATGGACACGTTTGACCCATGGGCCACACTTTGCCCACCAGTGGCACTCAACACTTCAGTCCTGATAGCAAGTTTACAAATTCTGCGATACAGCCTGCCAGCTTCTCCTTCCTATGCACCGCTGCAGAGAGTATTTACAATTGTATTTTCCTGGGCTCTGCTCAATGCCCTGTTAAGCAAAGTGAGATTTATTCATTCTCCACCTCCCTGCTCTGCCAATGAACGGGTCCCTCCTTGTGTGTGTTTTTGAGTGTGCGTATGTGTGATTTGTGAATCAGAGCACGCATTAATAAATTACTTGCGTGTTACAAAAGAGAATGCCTTGCCTCATAGTCTCCGACTTCTGATCTACCCAAGTGAGACACTATTCCTGGCTTCATTCATCCTCAGGGCGACATTCATCTTTAAAGGTACCCCTCCGCAGTGGAGGAGTTTCCACCGGAGGAGGAAAAATTGGCTCTTGTCCGACCAGAGCAGGAGGGAGCCGTGGCATTCTCCTGCAGATTAAATGTGTATTGGTGCAAAGGGGCCTGTGATATTTATTATCCTCTAAGTGAAAAGTATTTAACATCCTGATCATGCACATCGCTTTGCAGTATCATCCCCGAGTTACTAAAGAAGAGAGCGGGGAATAAAGGCTCTAGCACAGTGTTTCTCAACCTTCCTAATGCAGCAACCCCGTAATGCAGTTCCTCATGTTGTGGTGACCCCCAAACATACAATTATTTTTGTTGCTACTTCACAACTGTAACTTTGCTACTGTTATGAATTGTCATGTAAATATTTGATACGCAGGATGTATTTTCATTCACTGGATCAAATTTGGCACAATTACCCCATATGCCAAAATCTGAGTACTGGTGATGGTGGTGGGGGTGAGGTGGGGGCGAAATTGATTTTGTCATTTGGGGTTGTAGTTGCTGGGATTTATAGTTAACCTACAATCAAAGGGCATTCTGATCTCCACCAACGATGGAACTGAACCAAACTTGGCTCACAGAACTCCCATAACCAACAGGAAATACTGGAAGGGTTTGGTGGGCACTGACCTTGAGTTTTGGAGCTGTACCTCACCTACATCCAGAGAGCACTGTAGACTCAAACAATGATGTATCTGGACCAAACTTGGAAAGAATACTCAGTATGTCCAAATGTGAACACTGGTGGAGTTTGAGGAAAATAGACCTCGACATTTGGGAGTTGTAGTTGCTGGGATTTATAGTTCACCTACAATCAAAGGGCATTCTGAACTTCACCAATGATAGAATTGGGCCCAACTTCCCACATGCAGCCCCCATGCTTTGAAGGGACTCACTGACACGTCCTCCCTCCAGCCTTGCATGCTCTCCCTCACCCATATATGTGTACCACGTTGCCATGCGCCAAGCACACCTGCTCTCCCCTCCCTTCTTGGAGTCTCAGAAACAGCCCTTCCCTTGGCTGAGAGGCTGGCCAGTCACAGCGGAGGAGGGCTTTTGGTGGAAGAATTTGCCATCTGTTTCCAAAAAGGAAGAGAAGGACAGGCAGAGAGATCTTCACCCTTCTCTGCTAAAGGGGTTCCTAAAACCATCAGAAATATATATATTTAGTAATTATTTATTTATTATTTCGATTTCTTAGTCGCCCCTTCCGACTGGCTCGGGGTGACTTACAAATCATTAAAACACTTACAGATCATTAAAAACACGGTAAAAACACAAATATACAGTATGTTTCCTGATGGTGTTTGGCGACCCCTCTGAAACCCCCTCGTGACCACCCCAGGGGTCCCAACCCCCAGGTTGAGAAATGCTGCTCTAGCAGTTTAATCCCACACTTTTAAGATTTCTTTTTGCCTCCCTCCCCAGCACAGCCCCAATGTAAAGGATCTTTCATTCTGGCCTTCAACAGCCTTCCAGACCTTGCATAACAAGCAAAGAGAATGGGGAAAGAGGCCAAGAGACAGGGAAATTATTGTGTATGTATTTGAAATTCTATTTGCATTTACTTGTTTTTACTGCCTTAAGGCTCTTCCCAATTAGTCCGAAGAAGCATGACCCCTTGCATTACGGCTCCATGGATTTTGCCAGTTGTTTTTTAATAATTAGCATTAAAATGATTTTGTAGAAACATGTGTAACCAACAATGTATCTGAGATCTGGTATCCAAAGGACTGATACCCATAGGTCACTTATCTGTGCCTGAAGAAAATATGCCATTTTTAGGCCAGGTAACACTCTACATGCATAAAACCATGCACACATGCATAGGTCAACTGCTTGCAGGCCAGAGAATTATCATCCTCAGGGGAAAGGACTACACCTGCCAAACAGATTGTTCTAAGCAGCTTTCAAAAAACTACAAACCCAAGGACACTGGAGGGTGGAGATAAGGTAGTTAGTACTATTACACACACACACACACACACATATCTCGGCATTACTTTGCGAACGACGATTCTTAGGAAGGACTCATCCCACGCTTTTTACAAGTGCGTTGATGACTAAAAAGGCCAATCTGAGATAGGCAAGTTCGGTTGCAGAAAGCACAGCAGAAAGTCTCCTTGGGTGATGTTGTTTCCAAGTTGCGGTTCTTTCTGCATTGTCGTTTCTCTTCGAGACCCGTTCGGCATGTCTTCTTGAAAGAGGCCGCAGCATTGTGGAAGTGTAACCTTTATTCTAATATAGAGATCACATTATTAGCCCATTACTGTTGTATCCACTCAAACGAATTGTATATGTACCCCTTGAATTTCGTGGTTTGCTCTTACTCTTAGCCTTTCTGTATTGTGCAAGCACCCCCGCCTTGTGCTTTTGTGTATCGATAGTGTATGTGAGGCCAGGGTGGACCATTTTTGGTGATCAATCTGGCCCAGCCTGAGATGCTGTTGCAGGGAGTCCTTATATCTCTTTTTGGGGGCGTCTCTCTTGCGCTGACCCGTGGCAAGTTCACCATAGAGTAGTATCTTTGGGAGGCGGTGGTCCTCCGTCCTAGAGACGTGCCCTGCCCAGTGCAGCGGTGTTCTCAATATCATGGCCTCAATGCTGGTGATGCCTGCTTGCTCAAGGACAGCAACATTTGTTACATAGTCAGTCCAGTGTATATTTAGGATTGTGCGAAGACAGCACTGATGAAAGCATTCGAGGAGTCATAGGTGTTGGCGATAGGTGACCCGTGTTTCAGACCCATAGCGGAGAATAGACAGTACGATAGCTCTGTACACACTGATTTTGGTGCTTTGCCTCAGGTGCTTGTTGCTCCAGACTATTTTGTGAAGAGTGTGTGTGTGTGTGTGTATATATATATATATATATATATATACTGTATATATATACACACACAGTATATATATAGTTAGATAGATAGATAGATAGTGCAATAACATCCTTAGGGCCCTTCCACACAACCCTATATACCAGAATATCAGGACAGAAATTCCCAGTTCAAAGCCGATATTCTAGAATTGTCTGCCTTGATATTCCAGGATATAGGGCTGTATGGAAGGGCCCTTAGAGAGACTGGGAAAATGTTTGCTGGAGGCAGCAAGAGAAATACAGTCAGACGTCAACTCTTATAGGGGTTTCCATCTACCGTGAAGCCAACAGGAAATTGAAAGTCACTTGGGAAGTTCAAGAGCTTGAACATTGTTTCCATCCTAAATATCTCGGTGTCACCTTGGATTGAACGCTATCATATAGGAAACACTGCTTGAACACCAAGCACAAAGTAGCTACACGCAATAACATCCTGCGAAAAGGTACTGGCAGCACATGAGGTGTAGACCCAAAATGAATGAGAACATCAGCCCTGGCCTTGTCTTACTCAATTGCCGAGTATGCCTACCCTGTTTGGGATAAGTCTGCCAACGCAAAACAGGTGAATGTAACATTTAACAAAACATGCAGAATAATCAAAGGATGTCTTAAACCTACACCTGTTGATAAACTCTGCAAACTAGCTGGCATTTCCCCCCTGATGTGCAACGGGAAGTTGCTGCTAAATGTGAGAGAAATAAGGTTGAATGCTGTGAAAGCCACACACTACATGTCTACCAGCCTCCTCCCAGTAGACTCAAATCAAGGAAAAGCTTTATTAGAACTACCACTCCTCTTGGCATCCCTCCAGCAACAGCAAGGAAATCCCAACTGGATGCCCCCCGCCCCGCGCGAGGGTCTTCCTCCAGGGGCAAACCAAGAATGGGCAACTTGGAAGTCCCTGAATGGACTCAGAAGCGGAGTGGGCAGATCAAAAGACAACCTGGCAAAATGGCACTACCTAAAAGAATCCCACACCTTGTGTGACTGTGGAGCAGAACAGACAACTCCGCATCTGTATGTTTGTCCACTGTGCCCAGCCTCATGTACAGAGGAGGAATTGTTGGAGGATACAGACAATGCCGTTGCTGTTGCCAGTTTTTGGTCAAAAGATATTTAGCCGCCTGCGTTCCTATTTTAATCAGTTGTATACTAATTTATGCAATGCTTTTGATATGAAATAAATAAAATATGTAACACACACAAAAATCCATATTGATGGGAAAGGCATGTGTCAGCAGCTGATTGGCTGAGCAGCCAATCCGATTGGCTACTATCTCTAGCTTGCTGCTGAGAGAAACGGATTTAACTGCCATTTCACCTTAGAGCAGTGTTTCTCAACCTGGGGGTCAGGACCCCCAGGGGGGTCGCGAGAGGGTTTCAGAGGGGTCGCCAAACATGTATTTCTGATGGTCTTAGGAAGCCCTTTGGCAGAGAAGGTTGAAGATCTCTCTGCTTTTACTTCTCTTTCTTTTTGGAAATAGACTGCGAATTCTCCCACCTAAAGCTCTCCTCTGCTGTGATTGGCAGGCCTCCCAACCAAGGGGAGGGCTGATTCTGAGACTCCAAGCGGGGATGGGAGAGCAGGCGTGCTTGGCGCATGGCAGCATGATGCACATGTGTGGGTGAGGGAGAGTGTGTGAGGTGGGATGGAGGCTCACGCCAGCTACTTCCTTCAAGGCATGAGGGTTCTGTGTAGGAAGTTTGACCCAATTCTATCATTGGTAGGGTGCAAGGGGCTCTTTGATTGCAGATGAACTATAATTCCCAGCAACTACAACTCCCAAATGTCAAGATCTATTTTCCCGAAACTCCACCAGTGTTCACATTTGGGTATATTGAGGATTCGTGTCAAGTGTGGTCCAGATCCATCATTGTTGAGTCTATAGTGCTCTCTGGATGTAGTTGAACTACAACTCCCAAACTCAAGGTCAATGCTCACCAAACCCTTCCAGTATTTCCTGTTGGTCATGGGAGTTTTGTGTACCAAATTTGGTTCAGTTCCATTGTTGGTGAGTTCAGAATGCTCTTTGATTGTAGGTGAACTATAAATCCCAGCAACTACAACTTCCAAATGACAAAATCACCCCCCCCCCAAAATACAGTGATGAAATAGCAATGAAAATAATGTTATGGTTAGGGGTCACCATAACATGAGGAACTGTATTAAGGTGTCGCAGCATTAGGAAGGTTGAGAAGCACTGCCTTAGAGAGTGAAGAGAGTGCTGACTGGAAACAGCCAGGAATGAAATGGCTGCCAACTCTCTGAAGCCTGATCATTTCTAAGGCATGAAGCATATTTTAAAGACTGTTTAAAATGAGTTTATTCCCTCTGTTCTCTGTAAGAATTCAGAGAGACTGCTGTATATATTGTTGACCTTTTGAACTGGAGTAAAGTTACTGTTGCTCGTTACACATATCTGAGTGACACATTATTATACTGCAGGGTATATTTTGGTTCAGAAACAGTGGTAAAGCTTCTGTTTATTTACATTTACAACCTCCAACAGAGGGGAGGCTTGGGATGGGATAGTGGCAGGAGGGAGGGCAGATGGTGCACGGGTCTTTAGGACAGATGGATGGAGTCAGGGAGAGCAGGAGAGAGTAAGGGCAAGCAGAATGGGAACAGCAGTGCTAGAAGGGCAAGACCCTGAAGATTTGTGCACCACCTGCCGTCCCTCTTCTCACTTCCCCTCCCATCCTCTTCCCTTCTTTCAACCTGACAGAATCAGCAAGGGAATGTAAATGCATGCGGCAAAATCCAGCTAGTTTGATTTTCTTTTAGCAACAAAACATGTGACTGCTGACTAAATACAACATCACACTAGAATGAATCCACTTCAAATCTGGTTTCTGTCTCCTGAAGAATTTTGGGTCTGTAGTTTAGGGAAGAGCCTTTAACAGGCTCACTAAACTACAAACCCCAGAATTCTGCAGGAGGCAGAAACCGGATTTGAAGTGGATTCATTCTCTAATCCGATCAAGTAGTAATAGGCCTGGTTGAGCTCAACATAGCTCAAGGTGGACACTACCATTATTGAGGTTCCTATTAAAAATGGTGTAAGGTCCCAGTGGCACAGTGGGTTAATTGCTGAGCTTGTTGACCGAAAGGTCACAGGTTCAAATCCGGGGAGCGGCGTGAGCTTCCGTTGTCAGCCCCAGCTTCTGCCAACCTAGCAGTTCGAAAACATGCAAATGTGAGTAGATCAAATAGGTACCGTTCCAGCAGGAAAGTAACAGCGCTGCATGCAGTCATGCCGGCCACATGGCCTTGGAGGTATCTACGGACAACACCGTCTCTCCCGCAGGATGGTAAAACATCCGGGCGTCACCTGGCCAACGTCCTTGCAGATGGCCAGTTCTCTCACACCAGAAGTGACTTGCAGTTTCTCAAGTTGCTCCTGACACACAATAAAATCTTTCAGGACATTGCAGTATTTCTAGCCTGATCTCTGAAGTCAGACCAGCTGCAGACCTGAAAGTCATGAAACTTAACTTTGTTTTGTTCAGACTGCCTCTGAACAGCCCAAATTAAATGCCTTTCTTTTCATTAATTGAGTTTCTTTTTCTTGATGTCTTTATCATGACATTATATGGCTGTTTTTTCAAAATGTTATTACATTTCTCCTGAAAAAGCAATCCATTGTTTTGAATCTCGATAATGGTGATGGCCGAAAGGCTACCTCTTGCTTTGTGGTCTAATGTCTTTATGTGATGGTTGTGCAACTGATGGCGTGTCTGCTAGCGCGCTGGTTTATTGTTCCTTTTTGTGAAATGGGGAATAAAACACAGGGTCTGTTTCCATCATCCCAGGGCATCAAGTCAGACATTGAAGGCACTGACAAATAGCAAAGCACCATTCAAGAGTGTGCAATGGCATGGCTGAAGGCCTGTTGGTTACTCCCAACTGGAGCAGACCCACTCAATCCGTTCTTGGATATGGAATCAATACAGAGGTAAATCCATGATTCAGTGGGTCTATGATCTCATCAAGACTAAGTACAGTATTTTGTGAATTTGTTATAACTTGTGAAACTTTTGCATTGTGCTTTTTAAACTTGAAAAATGAAAGGCAAAGATACAGAATGGGAGACACATGGCTCGACAGCAGAATGTGTGAAAAAGATCTTGGAGTCCTTGTGGACAACAAGTTAAACATGAGCCAGCAATGTCATGCGGCGGCAAAAAGATTAATTAAAGTACTAAGGGTTAGTTGCAAACAACTCACAGTTAACCTACCCAAGGTGAAATAAAAGTATGCTCAATCAAGGAGTGTAAGCCAAAATATTATATCTATTGGACAAATCACATACATAACACATTCACATGTATATGTACATCCTACCGGTCACCCAGATCGGCGCACGTAACAAACACAGCTCTTTGAGTCCGTAAATCGGGTCTCCGTATGGGTTCCCAACAATACAATGTCCTTTGGTAAAAGATCCGTATCCAGAAGGTCAAAAGGGTATATGTATACGGATCTTTTACCAAAGGAACCCATATGGAGATCTGATTTATGGACTCAAAGAGCTGCGTTTGTTACATGCGCCAACCTGGGTGACTGGTAGGATGTATATATACTAGGCATGAGAAAAATGAAACGGAAATTAAAAGGATTCGTAAGAGATTCGTATGTAATGGGACTTTTGAGGTTTTACGTATCGCTGCCGCGATCCCGGAAGTAGACTTCCTTTTATGGTCCTTGAGGCCAACAATTTGCGTTATGATCGTAAGAAATTCTTAAGTATTAATTAATTAATTATTGTACTACTCACTTCTCCCTGTTCTCCCCCTCATTTCCTTCCCGCCTTCATTCAGCTTCTTCTTTTCCCGCATTTCTATGAGGAACTGGAAGTGATGCTGCTGCTAGGTAGGCTAGGCAATGCATTCTGGAAAGTGTAGTCCTCCAGGCTTCCCCCCTCCTTCTCTTCCCCGTTGCTCTGCTGCCATGCATGCCCCATCGCAGGGGCCTGCTTCACACACACACACACACACACACGGGCGCGCGTCTCCTCCTCTCTCTCCAGGCTCCCCCCCTCCTTCTCTTCCCCGTTGCTCTGCTGCCATGCCCCATCGCAGGGGCCTGCTTCACACACACACACACACGCGCGCTTCTCCTCCTCTCTCTCCCCGCGCTCTCTCAGATGCTTCTCTTCCCCGTTGCTCTGCCCATGCCCCATCGCAGGGGCCAGCTTCAGCCCTCCAGGTACGTGTTTTGGACTTCAACTCCCACCATTCCTCACAGCCTCAGGCCTCTTCCTTTTCCTCTCAGCCTGGGCAAACTTGGGCCCTCGCTCCCTCAGGATGGGGGTGAGAGAGAGGCAGCGAGGAGCGAGGGGGGGGGGGGCTCCTCCTCCTTTTTTTGCTGCTTCCAAGAATAGAATACCCCCTCCCTCCCTCCCTTCCTCCTTCCCTCCCTCCTTCCTATTTGGAGAGTCCCATCTAGAATTCAGTGTGGTTTTATTCAAGTTTTGGCCTACAACTCCCAGAAATCCCAGCCAATTTACCAGCTGTTAGGATTTCTGGGAGTTGTAGGCCAAAACCATCTGGAATGCGCATGCTGTGGTATACGAATTACTAACGAATTTCGTTAGTACTTAAGTTACATTTCCGAAATTTTTGGGAAATTTTTTGTAAGTCTTTGATATACTAATCAAAAAAAATCCCCCCCCCCATTTGATATAAGAATCGCCATTTTAGGATTCTAAACCATGCCAAATATATACATGTGAATGTGTTATTTGTGTGATTTATCCAATAGATATAATATTTTGGCTTACACTCCTTGATTGAGCATACTTTTATTTCACCTTGGGTAGGCGGCAAAAAAATACCAATGGGATTTTGGCCTGCATCAATAAGAGTCTAGTGTCTAGGGAAGTCATGTCCCCTCTCAATTCTGCCTTGGTCAGACCACACCTGGAATTACACTGTGTCCAATTCTGGGCACTGCAATTGAAGGGAGGACAAGCTGGAATGTGTCCAGAGAAGGGCGACTCAAAGGATCAAGGGGCTGGAGAACAAGCCCTATGAGGAGCATCTTAAAGAGCTGGGCATGTTTAGCGTTCAGGTTGAGAGAATATATGAGGGGAAGTCATAGGGAGGAGGGAGCAAGCATGTTTTCTGCTGCCTGGAGCCTAGGATGTGGAACAATGGCTTTGAATGACAGGAAAGGAGAGTCCATCTGAACATTAGGAAGAACTTCCTGACTGTGAGAGCTGTTCAGCTGTAGAATTCTCTGCCTCGGAGTGTGGTGGAGGCTCCTTCTTTGGAGGCTTTCAAACAGAGGCTGGATGACCATCTGTTTGGAGGTGCTTTGAATGCAATTTTCCTGCTTCTTGGCAGAATTTGGTTAGGACTGGATGCAGGGGCGGCCTCACCTCTCCCAGGGGAGGCGAACCTTATTTTGCGCCCCCCCGGTGGCTCCTGGACGCCCTCGCGCATGCACGCTGGCATCCTGTGCGGCCCTGCGAGTGCGCCCCGCGCAGCGGTGCACGCGCGTGGTGACATCCTGGCCGGCCGTGCATGCGCGGTGGCGTCCTGCCCGGCTGCACGAGTGCGTCCCGAGCGGTGGCACGCACACGCGACAACGTCCTGGCCGGCCGCGCATGCGCAGTGGCGTCCTGCCCGGCCCCGAGGGTGTCCCGCCCGCCGCGCGCGGGCGCCCCTCCCAGGTACCATCGCCCTACGCGACCGCGTAGGCCGCGGAATGGGCGGGGCCAGCCCTGTCTGGATGGTATAACAATAACAATAAAGTTATGACACATATATAGGAAAGTATCAAAAATATTCTTATTCACCTGTGCTCATGGCAAACATAGTAATTCTACTTAGTGTAATACATATTAACAACTCAAAGGCGTCAATATACAGTGTAAATATACAATCAACATTCATCAATACCAAATCATGAGGTACACATCGAGCAATTGGGAATGTTCCATCTAGAAATTAGTTGGGTGGGAGTCCAAGCGGTGTGCCGCTCTGTAGGTACTATTGATGCTGAAATCAGGGGCTCCAAAGTAGTTAGTAATCGTTAATAGTCCGGAGCGGGAATCTCTTTCATTCACTCCCATATGAATCTCGCTAGTAAGCTCAGTGTGCATTCAAACTTAAAGAAAGGCAAAGGTTTTTCTGGGCCAAGGTACCCTTATTGTTCCATCCCCGCAATGGGTTCAATTGAAACTAAACAGCCGATGGAAAATCTCATACAATGGAATTCCTTCCGTTTCGTTCTAAAAGGAACTTTTTCAAGGCTGACTGGTGAGTTGGAAGAATTTAGCCTTCATCCTTATTATTTTACAACTCTTTTTGTTAGGATGCGGGAGATCCATTCTATAACAAGAAAATATGACACCTGAAGTTTACTTAGTACCAAACAAAGTACTTAGTTTGTATACAGCAATCCCCATTGTGTGTTTGGTTGGACTAGATGGCCCGCAAGTCTCTTCCAACTCTATGATTCTATGAAAGCTAATCCTATCTCACAACACCTAAGTTTCTACTGGTTATGAACTGTACTTAATGCACTCCTGTGGCGCCCTCATGGGGCTGGTATTATATCTGTATTTGTACTTTGCTGCCCTTGCCTGCAAAGTCTTTGTTCTATTGTTGTGGCCATGCGGGCATGTAGGGGTGGAGCTATGTCTTGGCTTCAAACCTGATGTCGCCGCCCTTGACTCCTCCTCTTCCAGAGGTCACTTGGGGGCTGGACGTCCTTTCTGCCTCCATTCCAGAGACCACATGGGACATAGCAAGGTGGAAATCTAAGCCATCTGGGACAAAGCAACTTAGTTCACTGCAACAAAGCCAACCTACGCTTTCAGCCATAATTTACAGGGACAAAGAAAGGTCAGCCTCCGCCCATAGCCTGTATATTTTGGGGATCCGAAGAACTTCGCAAGTCAAAGGAACCATTGAAAGCAACAGGAGCCTGGAATCCAAGAGAGACACTGTCACTCTGCAAAGTTTAGAGGCAAGTGATTGTAAATCCTTTTTCAAGGAACCCCTTTTGCAACCAACTAAGCATTTTGGGCCACCAGCATTTTTACTGGTTGCATTCAATAAATCTTGGTTTTGATTCACCATTTTTGAGTCTAGCACTCATTCTTAAAGATATTCCAGGCCTCTCTGCATGTGGGACTGCTTGTCCTCTACCTTCAGGGCTATAGCTTGCATGTCCATCCCTTTTAAAGCCCCTTTTCAGGCCCTGAAGGCAGAAGAACTCTGCTATATTTTTTGGCAACGAAGATATGCATGTGTTTGTTATTGGACTGGATGGCCCACAAGGTATCTTAGAATTCAAGGATTCTATGATTCCTTGACTAACTGTGGGATTGTTAACCACCTTAAGTCCACACGGGGAGAAAGGTAGAATATACATAAAGATAATAATAATGCATATGCAACCTTGAATTGAATACAGCAGTTGTATGATGGATAAAAATGTATAAGAACATACATAAAGGACTGGGTGTTAGTGTATAACACCAAGAGAATCTAAAACACACACATGCACATACCCAATTTACTCAGAGCCCTCCCCACTTTATATATGTTTACTTGTAACAGACTATTTTTAGCAGAAAGAGAAAATTAAATATGAGTTGGCCATGGCTGAACTCAAGTTGAAGGCCTGGGGACTGCCGTCTGTCACGTCCTTGCAGACAGCTTCTCCAGATCTGATCTTCAAGCAATGTTGTGAAATGATCTGCATTTTCAGCTGAGAAGAGCTGGGAGGAAACAAGGCAAATAAATCCCCTAGCTTAAACTTCATCATCACCACAAGCTCTTAGAATTATAGAATATTACTATGATTCCTCCAGGCCCAAAGCAAGAAAGTTGCCCTTGCTTTCAGGTATTTTCTCCACAACCTTCTCAGTCTGACAACTGGATTATCTCGTGGGGTTGCTGCAAGAATTGTGAAACTGACCTGCTTTGCATAGTCCAAAGTCCAACACAAATGCTAAAAGGGATTATTTTATGAAAGTTGTAGGCCTGCATATTATATGAATTACACGACTTCAGAGATATGTGAAGGCCATCCATGTGGATGAAAGCAAGGGCAGTGGGAAACCAGGTTGTCTGCACTGAGCTCCCAAAAGAAGTCTCCTTACTTGGTATCAAATCTGGTGGGAAACCCATGTGCTTCTCTCAGCAGAGGAAGAAGTTTGCCTCCTTCCTCGACTGAGATAAGTGACAGAAGAACAGCTATGCTCCTCTGAGCAAAGGAATGAGTTTGTCTGTTTCCTTTACTAAAAATGATGGAAGTTTCAGAGGAAGGGGTTTGCAACAAGAAGCAATGGAAGCCCAGCTTTGCTTCTCTCAACAGAAGGAATTTATCTGCTTCTTCTGCCGAGAGAAGTAACAAGAGCCCATCTCAGCTTCTCTCTGAAGAGGAATGAGTCTGTCTGCTTCATCTGTCAAGAGAATCAAGGGAAGCCCAGTTTTGCCTCTCTCAGCAGAGGATGGAGTTTGCCTCCTTCTTCTGTTAAGAGAAGTGGTGAAAACCCGGTTGCTCTTTGTGGCGCCCCCACGGGCTGGTTTTATATCTGTATTTTGTATTTGGTTGCCCTTCACCTGTATGGGCCTTTGTTTCACCTTTCTGCAATGTGGGCACTTAGGGGCGGAGTTGTGTCTTGGCTCCAAACCTGATGTCACCGTCCTTGACTCCTCCTCTTCCAGAGGTCACTTGAGAGGCTGGACTTCCTCTCTGGCCTCATTCCAGAGACCACATGAACACAGCAAGGTGGAATCTAAGCTATCTGGGACAAAGCATCTTAGTTCACTGCTATTAAGCCCAACCTTCACTCTCAACCAAGCCTGCAGTGCAAAGGAGGACCTGTCCTCAACATAGACTGTGGATTTTGGAGTTTTTACAGAACTTTGTGGGTCTACAAAAGCCAGAGAGCAACAGGATACCTGGGATCCAAGAGAGGAACCATCACTCTGCAAACAAAGAGGCAAGTGATTGTAATCCTTTTTTCAAGGACTTCCTTTTGCAACCAACTAAGCATTTTGGGCCACCCGCAGTTTTACTGGTTGTTATTCAATAAATCTTGTTTGGTTCACTATTTTTGAGTCTAGCACTCATTCTTATAGACATTCCAGGTCTCCCTGCATGTGGGATGGCTTTTCTCTACCTTCAGGGCCATAGCTTGCAATGTCCATCCTTTTACAGCCCATTTTTAGGCCCTGAAGGCAGAAGACTCTTCCTTGGCAGAAAAAGTTGTATGGCTCCATGCAATGCCATGTTGGATTTGGCACCTAGGAAGGGGCTACTTTTGACAACTCAGAGCAGGTAGCCTTGGACTCAACAAGTGGGTCTTCTCTTTGGCTACTTTCCCCTTCAGGGGCAGCAGGTGTGCAAAGACATCAATATTTTGACTATGTACAGTGCTTTTAAGCTTCCAACAGCATGCCAGCCAGGGGAAAGACCTGATTGGTCAACTCCTTCCCTGGAAAAAAGGGATTCCAGATATATTTCTGTGAAAATGATGTTCCTCATGGGCCTAATGTAGTGCCAAGGAGAGTCATGTTCCCTGTGGTGTCCTTATTGCATCTGCAAAAATGTAATGACAGCACGTTTTGAGGGACAGTGAGATGTTTGCTCAAATGGCTTTGGGACGCAAAAACATTTTTCCCAAGTGAGCTAAGGCAGATCTACATGCCTTAGAGCTAGTGAACTTCTTGTGCTCTTTTAAAGCTTTGGCTAATTTGTTTTTGGCCTGAACTATGTTTGGGTTGAAAGGGGAAAGGTTTCAGGGAAGCGAAAAATGCTCCCTGACGAATTCAATTACTCTCTTTCTCATTCTCAATTGCTTTCTCACAATCACATTGTGAGTGTTCTTTCTGATGATATTGCTTCGTCTGTTTGTCTTTCCTAGAGGCGATTGGTACGTAAGACAGTGGCGAATACACTCTGGGTTCTTGTCTGAATTTTCATGGAGTCTGAGATACTGTGTCACTTTTGGGGGGATTCAACACCTTGGATGCATTCTTAACACTCACATTAAAACCTAACCAATATGGGAGCTATCAACCACTGGAGTGTTTCCCTGAGAGAGTCTACCCAATCAAGGACAATGTAATAAACACATTGGCAACAGATTGGTTTAGTTATGTCAGCAATCTGAACCGGTTTATGTAATAGCTTCACAAAGCCTAGCTAGAGTCAGGACAGTAACTGTGTATTCTGAATGGACTTTGAACAAGCACTTTCCTCTCTGCTTGTCCTTCATTGTTGTGTGCCTTTAAGTTGTTCGCAACTCGAAGAAGCGATCCTAAGTTGAAGCTATTAAATGGTTTTCTGGGGCTGAGAGTATGTGAGCTGCCCAGAGTTACCCAGTGGGTTTTCAACCATAGTCTCCATAATCCAAGTCAAACACTCATTTAAAAAGATTGTGTCAGAAAGAACTTGAGAACATTCTGCAAGTCGCTTCTGGTGAGAGAGAATTGGCTGTCTACAGAGACATTGCCTAGGGCAGTGTTTCTCAACCTTTTTTGAGCCGAGGCACACTTTTGACATTTAAAAAATCCCGGGGCACACCACCAACCAAAATGAAACAAAATGACACTCTAACACAGTAATACATATAGTTAATATGTTTTTAAAAGTATACACTCGGTGTGAAACCTGGGCATGTTTCAATGAACACAACATAGATATCCTGGCAGAAATCAAAGAGCTTTTGCTAAAGGCTTTCATGGCCAGAATCACCGGGTTGTTGTGAGGTTTTCAGGCTGTATGGCCATGTTCCAGAAGCATTCTCTCCTGACGTTTCAGTCACATCTATGACAGGCATCCTCAGAGGTGGTGAGCTGTTAGAAAATAGGCAAGTGAGGTGTATATATCTGTGGAATAATGTCCAGGGTGGAAGAAAGAACTCTTGCCTGCTGTAGGCAAGTGCGAATGTTGCAAATGGCCATGTCGATTAGCATTTAATGGCCTTGCAACTTCAAAGTCGCTGCCTGGGGGAAGCACTCCTCCTGGCCCCCTCGCCCGTCCCCAATTTGGGAAGGGCGTGGGGGACAGGCGGAGACACCTCCCTGAGGCAGCGAGGACCGTGCTGCCTTGGGGAAGTGCACCTCCTGGCCCCCTCACCCGTCCCCAATTTGGGAAGGGCGCGGGGGACAGGCGGAGATGCCTCCCTGAGGCAGCGAGGACCTTGCTGCCTGGGGAAGCGCTCCTGCCCCCTCGCCAGCCCAATTTGGGAAGGGCGCGGGGACAGGTGGAGAAGCCTCCTGCAGGCCTCGATGGCTTGCGGGGGAAGCTTTTCGCCCAGCTCTCACGTCCTTCCGACTTTGGAAGGGCACGGGGGCCAGGCGGAAAGGCCTCCCCCAGCTCGGCGCCCTCCCGCTCCTCCAACCCTCTCTTCTCTCTCTCACACACAAGAACTCAGAGCCCGCCTCACCCGGTAGGCCCGGATCCGCCTCCGCCCACTTGGCCTCCTCCTCCAAGCAGCAGCAGCAGGAGGGGGAAGAAAGGCGGGGGGAGGGGACGTTTTCGCGGCACACCACGTGCTCTCGCACGGCACACTGGTGTGCTGCGTCACACCGGTTGACAATGACTGGCCTAGGGGATGCCCGGATCCTGCTGGGAGGCTTCTCTCATATCCTTGCAAGCTAGAGCTGACAGATGGGAGCTCGCCCTGTCTTGCAAATTCGAACCACTAACCTTTGGATCAGCAGTCAAGCCGGTTTAACCCATTGCACCACTGCAGCTCCGCTCAATTGTTATGCAGCACTGTCTTGAAAATGGCTTTAGTTCTTAAGTCAGGCAAAATCATGCTTTGTTTTTTTCTGAATGGGTGCCAATTACCCCTGAGCAAATTTGGAAGAAGATGCTACAACTCTCGAAACTTCTTGAAAGGACGCCAATTGTGCCATAACTTTGAAAACGATGAGCAAAGGACCTATGGATTTTGCAGTGACTCCACTTCCCATCATCCTCAGACAGGTTAAAAAGCTGCTAGGGATTATGGGATCTGAAGGCTAACATCATTTGGAAGGCTACAAGACTCACTATCCTTGCTTAATTATGCAATACATTTTGAAAAACCACCATGCTGATGGGGGATGATGGGAGCTGGAGTCTAAAAAGTAACTGATAGTGGTGGCTTAGATCCTATTGCTTAGTCCTGATTAATTTGATTGACTTTATTATTTACTAGCTGAGGACCCGGCGGTGCCCGGGTTATTTGAGGAAGGCATTGTGTGCCAAGGTTGGTTCCTATTAGATGTGTATGTGGCTTGCAGTGGTCTCAGGAAGTTAGTGAAGGTACTGCAAGTCCCATTGGCCATGGTCCATCCCCTCCCAACAGCACCAGGATGTAGAGTGGGTCATGGGGGCTCTTAGTGCCACGTTTGGTGTTGATCATTCATTGGATGAGGGTCGCAGTAGTCTCAGAAGGTGAGTGAAGGTACTTCAAGTCCCGTCATCCATGGTCCATCCCTCTCCAAACAGCACCAGGATGTAGAGTGGGTCATGAGGGCTTTGTGTGCCAAGTTGGTCTTGATTAGTCATTGAATGAGGGTTGCAGCAGTCTTGGGAAGTGAGTGGAGGTACTTCAAGTCCCATCATTCGTGGTCCATCCTCCTCAATACTGCACCAGAATGTAGAATGAGTCATGGGGGCTCTGTGTGCTAAGTTTGGTCTTGATCAGTGTTTGGATGAGGTTGGCAATGGTCTGGTGAAATGAGGGGAGGTACTTCAAGTCCCATCATCCGTGGTCCACCCTCCGAACTGCATCAGGACGTCCATTGGGTCATGGGGGCTTTTTGTGCCAAGTGTGGTCATGATTATGCACTGGATGAGGGTCGCAGTGGGCTTGGGAAGTGAATGGAGGTACTTGAAATCCCATCCTTCATGGTCCATCCTCCTCTAAACTGCAGTAGGATGGAGTGTGGGTCATGGGGGTACTGTGTGCCAAGTTTGGTCTTGTGGTTCAGGGCCGCCTTGGTCTGTGGGGAATGAAGAGTTTGAAAGTACTACAAATCTCATAACCTGTGATGGTACTTCAAGTCCCATCATCCATGGTCCTCCTACCCAAACTGCAGTAGAATGAATCATGGGTCATAGGGTCTCAGTGTGCCAAGGTTGGTTACTGTTAATTCAGGCCATACACAATGTCCCATTAACTGAGGCCTAGTCAGGGAAATCAAGTTAATGAAGCCGTACTGTAAATTTTGGGCCTGGTTTGTGATTTGTAGGGGCTACAGTGTTTTCTGGGAAGTTAATTGGATGAAGGTACTGCAAATCCCATCATTCGTGGCCCATCCTGTCCTAAACTCTCTTTTGGGGCCTGTAATGTTCTGGCCTGCTCTGCTGGTAATTGGTAACTTTAAAATGCCAAATGGCAGGCAGCCGTTTTCTAAAAGCTGAGGGGGGAGGAGAAAACAGGAATCCATTTTGTTTTCACAGAGCCAACTGGGAGGAATGTTGATGGTGCATTTTTCCCCCTCAGTGGGAAGAAATCCTGTTGTTTGAATGTAGAGGCCTGGATTCTGGGATGCTGGCTAATCAGTGGCAATCAATGTCCTCTGTCTGGTGTCTTAGAATTTTGGAGTGGCGAGGCTGGCCAATCAAAGGACTTTATGCAAATAGCTGCCACATTTTTCCCCTCAGTGGGAAGAAATCCTGTTGTTTGAATGTAGAGGCCTGGATTCTGGGATGCTGGCTAATCAGTGGCAATCAATGTCCTCTGTCTGGTGTCTTAGAATTTTGGAGTGGCGAGGCTGGCCAATCAAAGGACTTTATGCAAATAGCTGCCACATTTTTCCCCTCAGTGGGAAGAAATCCTGTTGTTTGAATGTAGAGGCCTGGATTCTGGGATGCTGGCTAATCAGTGGCAATCAATGTCCTCTGTCTGGTGTCTTAGAATTTAGGAGTGGCGAGGCTGGCCAATCAAAATACTAAAAGCAAATAGCTGCCAAATTTTCCATCACTGGGAAGAAATCGTGTGGTTTGAATGTAGAGGCCTGATTCTGGGATGCTGGCTAATCAGTGGCAATCAATGCCCTCTGTCTGGTGCCTTAGAATTTTGGAGTGGCGAGGCTGGCCAATCAAAGGACTTTATGCAAATAGCTGCCACATTTTTCCCCTCAGTGGGAAGAAATCCTGTTGTTTGAATGTAGAGGCCTGGATTCTGGGATGCTGGCTAATAGAATTTTGGAGTGGCAAGGCTGGCCAATCAAAGGACTTTATGGAAATAGCTGCCACATTTCCGCCCTCCCGCCTCCCGCCCTCCGCACACATACATACAAACATTCCGTTTTATTAAGGTATACAGATTTACACATTTTCTCTGATACAGGGACTCAAATGGTTAGATGGAGTTGAGTCTCTGAATCCTAGGGTGTGCCCACATTATAGACTTAACATAGACGGATATGATTTTAACTGCTATGGCTCACTGCTATGGAATCCTGGGAGATGTAGTTTTACAAGGTCTTTGGACTTTTCTGCCAAAGAGTTCTGGTGCCCTAACATACTACAAATCCCAGCAGTGCCAACTGTATTCATTCTACAGTGTAGTGCCAGCTAAATAGAGCTGAATTGTATAGAGTCATTGAATCAACTACTGGATGGCAAGTCAACATGTAGGCAAATTGTGCTGATTCAATGACTCTATTAAGAGCACCCGGTGGCACAATGGGTCCCCCCCCAGGGGGTTGAAAAAGGTGGGGTACAAATATCAGCACTAAAAGAAATCCTTGTGCCAGCAGCACTGAAGACTGACAGGTCAGAGATTCGAATCCGGGGAGAACACGGATGAACTTCCTCTGTCAGCTCCAGCTCCCCATCTGGGGACATCAGAGAAGCCTCCCACAAGGATGGTAAAATATCAATTATCCAGGCGTTTCCTGGGCAACGTCCTTGCAGACAGCCAATTCTCTCACACCAGAAGTGACTTGCA
Organism: Anolis apletophallus; assembly: GCA_030556195.1. Taxonomy (NCBI): domain Eukaryota; kingdom Metazoa; phylum Chordata; class Lepidosauria; order Squamata; family Anolidae; genus Anolis; species Anolis apletophallus. Next base: position 107,629,161 of record JARBWK010000012.1, on the reverse strand, counting down.
GTTTCTCAAGTCACTCCTGACTATTCGGGTAGTCTTTATAAACTTAAAATAAAGTGAAGGAAAGGAAGGAAAGGCCCTTCAAGGCTGGAGGGAAGGAGGACTGAGGAGGGAAAGCACCCCGGAGAGCGATGGCAAAAACCCGCAAAACAGCAAAAATACTGCGATACAGATTTTAAATTCATATTTATTGAAAACCACAAAACAGCGAGTCCGCTAAAAGCGAACCGTGAAGTAGCAAGGGGACGCTGTATTAATATGATTCAGGGCATAAGCAATGCAGCTTTGACAAGCATGTTTCCTCTGTACTTGTTCCCTGATTCTTTCCCCTGCTGTGTGTATATTCTTCTCCTGTTCCAAAGCAAACTCTTTCTTTCAACAAGGAATGTTTTTCCTTCTTGCGGAGGACCTGGGGGAATCCTTCCAGCCAACCTGGGCTTCTGCAGAGGTGGGTGATGCTTGGGCCTTACATGAGGAGATGAATCAAGAGGTCCAGGCAGCAGATGCTCAGGTCCTTTGCTTGGAGACTTGGAAGGGAACACGGGGCAACAACTGAGTCTCTCCCAGGACTATTTTCTGTTTGTTTTTCCAGCTTCGAATCCCTTCCCTCCCTTGGTTTTCGAAGAACACGGACTATGAGGCTGAGCTGTTTCTGGTCTAAAGCATGCACGGATCAGACCTAGCTAGCCCTGGAATGCACCAAAAATGACAGAAATTGCTGGAGGAAGGAATGATTCATTCCTATTTAAGTGGTGATCATGGCTTACGTGTTGGGCTGGTTCTACACCGTAGAATTAATGCAGTTTGACCCCAATGCTATGGGCTCCTGGGATTTGTAGTTTAGAGATGCTCCAGCATGCTTGGGCAGAGAAAGTTAAAATCCCAGAATCCCATAGGACTGAGTCATGTCAGTTAAAGCTGTGCCAAAGTGCAGTAATTTTACAGTGTAGATAGATCTTTAGTAGGGTATTGAATTAACTCTAAGTGCTAAATCCTACTTCCAAAATAGGTCCAGCATCCTGTGCCAGTCTTTTAAAATTCAGACTAAAACCCAAAGTGGATGCATTGACCTCCTGGGCTTGGGATCTGCCAGAAGCCATTGACACTGATCAAACAGTTTCATTAACACCCAGATGCCTAAATCCTATTTATTATGTCAATTAGCAGATAGACGCAATGAAACAATGGGATTTACGTCTGAGTTGTGTCGCCATGGAAGATTTGCTTATTCTACTCAAGGTTTCTAGTCATTATGTTCATTTTACACAATGTAATTTGGCTATGCCCTCATCGGTGGGAAAAGAATAGCAATTTGGTGCAGAAAACTATAATTCTTCTAACTCAGGCATGTCATTTTTACATTGATGGCCCATATCCTGCTAGCATAATTCACATTTTGAGTGGTTCCAGAGGTTGGAATTCCCTACCAAACCTACGATGACTTTATCTCAAATCCACCTTTTAATTCCTGGAGAATCCCCAAAAGGGACATTTACTGGTTGGTGGAAAGTGAAGCATGGTTTAAAGTCATAGAGGTGGACCATTTAGTTCAGCTCTGCTTGATGTGGGATCTCAACTTAAAGCAGTGGTTCCCAACCTTTTTTTGACCAGGGACCACTTTGACCAGGCCAACTTGATCAGAGCCCACTTGACCAGGGACCACTTGATCAGAGACCACTTGACCAGGGACCACTTTCACCAGGGACCACTTGACCAGGGATGTGACAAGGGATCACTTGACCAATGGCCACTTCGACCAGGGACCATGCTCCAACATTAGTACCAAAAGGGTTACGAATCATTTTTTGGCCAACTCTAGATTTGTTTTGGTTATTTGGGGTGCTGATTCAGAAAGACCACATCAGCTCCAGTTGGATAGACCACATCAGCTCTAGTTTCTGATACAGAATATATGCCATCCAATAGTCACCATCTGCTCACCCACAGAAAACCATATTTCATAATCTAGAGCGGATGTGGGAGTAGTAATCTTTCATGAGTAGTCAACCTCTCCCCTTCTGACATCCCCATTGCCTTGGCACTATAAGAGGCTTTTGCAAGACCAGTCACTCTTGTTACCATGTGGTTTTGAGGCAACGGTGTAGTAATGGTGAGGCTGCGGATCATATTTTCATACTTGCGGACCACTGGTGGTTCACAGACCACAGGTTGGGAACTACTGAGTTAAAGGACCCCCAGCATTTAGCTATCCAACTCTTTCTGGAAACATCCAGAGCAAGATACCTTAACACCTCTCTATCAAATTGGATCCATTGCCAACCCGTTCTTACTATCAAGAAGTTCCTTCTAATGATCACTTGAAGGAACTCTCCTGTAATTTCAAACCAGCAGATCAATTATTGAATCATTCAGTCAACTGACGAACACCTTGAGGCTGACATACTGATAAACTATCTTTCTAGCTCTGGAGAATTGGTTGGGGAGCTCCAGAACAGAAAGAACTATGTGATGGCAACCGATTTTGGATGGGAAAGTGTGTCCTGGGTTTCAAACAGTTGTTAGCTGAACATATTCCCATTTTTCTCCTTTTTAGGATCAGCTATGATCCCTTGCCAAAAAGAACCAGGAGGACTTGCCAAGTCCCAGCCATTCCCTTGACTGATTCCGTGTGAAAAAATGCACATCATTTCCCAAACTTTTTGACAGTAATGGCAGTGGCGAAATATCTTTTTCTTCCTCTCCATGTCCAAACTTTCTTGTTGGTCTGTTTGTTTATTTAATATTTGCATGCTGTGTTTTATCACGAAATCTCAGAGCAGCAAATAGATGAAGCAGTATAAACACTTTAAATCATCCAGATTTAAATCTCTGCTTTTACATTTCCCCCAAAATGTTCCAGTTTCTCTCTCTTTCTTTCCTACTTTGCCCTCATCTTGCTTTAGCTGCTGGAAACTGAACTGAAAGTGCAAAGATTTGCACTCCACTTCCACATTTTCCTTTTGACCACCTGCTGATGCTGCTTGGCCACATACATGTCTTGGCTTTCATATGTGAAATGCCGATGGTTATATTTTTTCAAATATGGTGATCCTATGGAATTTAGGGCTCTGCATGCGAGAATAACCACCTTACAGACCCGTTAAGAAAATCCAACAAATGCTACATCCAGCAAAGGACAAGAGGGATCCTCTCACCTCTGTAGGAGTCTACTGTATACCATGCAGCGGTGGACATGTCTACATCGGGATCACCAAAGACAACATTGCCCAAACCAAAATCAAAGGACATGAAAGGCACTGCAGACTAACTCAACCTGAGAAGTCAGCCAAAGCAGAGCACCTGATAAACCAACCTGGACACAGCATATTATTTGAGAATACTGACATGCTGGACCACTCTAACAAATAACATGTCAGAATACACAGAGAAGTCACTGAAATATTCGAACTTGTTTGCCGCCACTCCCAACTCGCTCGGGGCGGTTCACATACCAATTGCAGTAAGACAGTTAAAACATCACATTAAAACAGCATAATCAAATAAAAACATCAACAATAAAATAGCATTTACAACAGGAGGAAAGACCAACAATTATTCAAGACCCGATAGCCTGCCGATACAATAGCATCTTGCAGGCATTCCGGAATGCTAGAAGGCTCTGAAGGGCACGGGTTTCGGAGGGCAACGCGTTCCAGAGGACCGGGGCTATGATTTAAAATGCCCTTCTCCGTGTTGTGGTCAGATGATATGTCTTGGAACAGCCAGGAGATTTTGCTCCTCAGAGTGTAAGGATCCGGTGGGACAGTATGGGATAAGGCAGTCATAAGAACATAAGAACATAAGAAGAGCCATGCTGAATCGGGCCTCAGCCCATCTAGTCCAGCATTCTGTGTCACACAGTGGCCCACTAGTTGTACGCGGGGATCTCAAGCAGAAAGGAGGGCAGAACCCTCACCTGCTCCCGACCCCCCACAACCAGTACCCGGGGGAAATCCTGCCTGCCTCCATCAACACAGAGGTGGCACTTGGATGTCCATTTCAGTAGCTACTGATTCCCTTGGTATCCATGAATCTGTCTAATCCTGCCTTGAAGCTGTCCAGGCGGACAGCTGTCACAACCTCCTCTGGAAGTGAGTTCCATAACCCAATGACCCTCTGGGTGAAGAAATATTTCCCTTTATTAGTCCTAACTTTCCTACCTTGGAGCTTTAGGGAGTGCCCCCTAGTCCTAGTGTTGGGTGACAGAGAAAATATTTTTTCTTTATTCACCTTTTCTATCCCATGCATGATTTTATACACTTCGATCAAGTCGCCTCTTAAATGCCATCTTTCAAGGCTGAAAAGACCAAGGCGTTGCAACCTGGTTTCATAAGGGAGCTGCTCCATCCCTTGGATCATTTTTGTTGCCCTTCTTTGTACCTTTTCCAGTTCCGTTATATCCTTCTTGAGGTGCGGTGACCAGAATTGTACACAGTACTCCAGATGTGGCCTCACCATAGATTTGTAGAGAGGCAATACAACATTTGCCGACCTATTTTCGATTCCCTTCCTGATCATGCCAAGCATAGAATTTGCTTTTTTCACTGCTGCAGCGCACTGGGTTGACATCTTCATTGAGCTGTCCACCAAAACCCCAAGATCCCTTTCCTGGTTTGTCTCAGAAAGCTTTGATCCCATCAGTTGATAAGTGTATTTGGGGTTCTTTGCCCCGATGTGCATGACTTTACACTTGTTTAGGTTAAAATGCATTTGCCACGTTGTTGCCCATTCACTCAATTTCGAGAGATCTTTCTGGAGCTTTTTACAGTCAATTTCATTTTTAACTACCCTGAACAGTTTAGTGTCATCTGCAAACTTTGCTACCTCACAATTTACTTCTACATCCAGATCATTTATGAATAAATTAAAAAGCAACGGTCCTAAAACTGAACCTTGGGGTACGCCACTTCTCACCTCTTTCCACCCAGAGAACTGTCCATTTATTACCACCCTTTGTTTCCTACAGTTTAGCCAGGTTCCAATCCAGGACAAGACCTGTCCCCTGATTCCATGGCTGAAGAGCTTATTTAGGAGCCTTTGGTGAGGGACTTTGTCAAAAGCCTTTTGAAAGTCAAGGTAAACAATATCGACTGGGTCCCCTTTATCTATGTGTTTGTTTACACCCTCAAAGAATTCTATCAAGTTAGTAAGACATGATTTGCCTTTGCAGAAACCATGTTGATTTTCCTTCAGCAATGCCTGTTCTTCTATGTGCTTGGTAATTTTTTCTTTAATAATGGTTTCCATCACTTTGCCTGGAACTGAGGTTAGACTAACTGGACTATAATTTCCTGGATCACCCCTGGATCCTTTCTTGAAGATCGGAGTTACATTTGCCTCCCTCCAGTCCTCGGGTACAGTGCCTGATCTTAGGTTATATATTTTGGCTAGAATTTCAGCAATTTCACACTTGAGTTCCTTAAGAACTCTGGGGTGGATGCCATCTGGCCCTGGTGATTTGTTGACATTTAGTTTAGTAAGGCATGTGAGAACATCTTCCTTGTTTATCTCTATCTGTTTTAATTCATTTAATTCCCTCCCTGAAAAAACTGACTCAGCTGCAGGCATATGTTGTCTGTCCTCCTGTGTGAAAACGGAGGCAAAGAAGTCATTTAGCCGCTCAGCAATCTCCTTGTCTTCACTTATTGTCCCTTTCTTACCATTTTCGTCAAGTGGCCCAACTGCTTTTCTAGTTGGGTTTCTGCTTCTGATGTTCTTAAAGAAGTTTTTGTTATTTTTTAAAATGTTCTTAGCTATATGTGCCTCAAAATCTCTCTTGGCTTTCCTGACAGTTGCTTTGCATTTAGTTTGCCAGAGCTTGTGTTCCTTTCTGTTCTCCTCAGTAGGAAAAGCCTTCCATTTCTTAAATGAGTTTTTCTTCTTTCCAATCACATCTTTTACTTCATTTGTAAGCCATACCGATGTCCTCTTGGACTTTCCCTGCCTCTTTCTTATTTTAGGAATGCATTTTAGTTCGGCTTGTTTTAAAGTATTTTTAAACAGTTTCCAAGCATTTTGGAGGGATTTGATTTTTTTTACTGCTCCTTTTAGTTTGTTCTTTACAATTTTTCTCATTTTAGTGAAATTCCCTTTGTGAAAGTTTAATGTCTCCGTGTTAGTTTTCACTGACAGTTTGCTATCCAAACTTAAGTTGAAGGTTATTGTGTTGTGGTCACTGGTACCTATGGGCTCAGTTCTTGAACGAGATAAGAACATAAGGACATCTTGAGCCCATCGAGATCTTGTTCATTAGTTAGCACCACCCCCAGTACCAGGATCCCCTTTTCCTTGGATGTCCATTTCAGGTTGGTTCCATGAATCTGTCTAATCCATCTTGTTCATTAGTTAGCACCAAGTGGATCCCCTTTTCCTGGTTGGTTCCATCGCCATCTGCTCAAGGGAATAATCAGCTAGCATGTCGAGGAACCTTGTCTCTCTTTCATGCGTAGAACAAGAATTTAGCCAATCTATTCGGGGATAGTTGAAGTCCCCCATTATGACTAATTTATTGCTTTTTGAGGCCTGTTTAATTTCATTTTCCAGATAGCAGTCTGCCTCTGGAGTTTGGTTGGGAGGGCGATAGCAGATCCCTAATGCTAGTTTTTTGTCCTGGGACTTTTACCCACAATGTTTCTGTAGGTGAGTTTGAATTTTCTTGAAGTTCTAATTCATGAGATTCTAGCTCTTCATTTATGTACAAGGCCACACCGCCACCATTTTTCCCTCTCCTGTCTTTCCTGTACAGTTTATAACCTGGAATTTTTGTGTCCGAATTGTTTTCCTCTGTCCACCAGGTTTCTGTTATGCCAATAATGTCAATATTTTTTCTTTTGCCAAACATTCCAACTCCCCTATTTTTGTTCGAAGGCTTCTAGCGTTTGCGTACAGACCCTTAAGTACACTGGCTCCAGACCATTTAAGGCCTTAAAAGTCAAAACTAACACTTTGAAGGTAATCCGGCATTCCACAGGGAACCAGTGCAGTTCACGCAGGATCGGTGTGATGTGGCAGCTCGCCGGGACTCCCGCGAGCAGCAGCGTTCTGCACCAGCTTAAGTTTCCGGATCACTGACAAAGGAAGACCAATGTAGAGAGCATTACAGTAGTCTAGCCTTGATCGTAGCTTGGACCACTGTGGCCAGGTCATGCCGGGACAGATAGGGGGGCCAGCCTCCTCACCTGGCGAAGATGGAAAAACGCCACTCTGCTGACAGTGGAGATATGAGATTCCATCGACAGCTGAGGGTCTAAAGTAACACCAAGGCTCTTTACTGACGACGATGGACATAATGTCACGCCATCCAGGGTTGGAAGCTGAACATCCCCATCGCCCGGATGGCCAAGCCATAGGATCTCTGTCTTCGCCAGATTGACCTTCAACCTACTGGCTCGCAGCCATCCAGTAACGGCCTCAAGGCAGTGATGGAAATTATCGGGTACGGATTCGGGTCGGCTCTCCATCCTCAGAATGAGCTGAGTGTCATCAGCGTATTGGTGACACTCAAGCCCAAAGCTATGTACCAGCCGAGGAAGTGGTCACATATAGATGTTAAATAACAGAGGGGAGAGGATTATTCAAGAAGCATGTGGATAATTTCAACGGAAAGGAGGAAACCATGAAAATGAACAAAATCTGGCTAGCAGTATTAAAAAAACTCAAAAATCATAACAGTAAATAAAGAGCAACACTCAGAAAACTGGGGAATTCCAGGCAAGAAACAATCAGGGCCAGCTAACACCTCCCCAACAAAGGGTTTCCCCAGCCAGGAAGCAGCCAGGCTTTGAAGCTGCAAAGCCATTAAATTCTAATCAAAGTGGCCAATTGCAACATTCACACCTGTCTCAAACAGACAAGAGTTCTTTCTCCCACCCTGAACATCATTCCACAGATATATAAACAAAACTCGCCTAGTTTCCCACAGACCTCCCGACCTCTGAGGATGCTTGCCATAAATGTGGGCAAAACATCAGGAAAAAATGCTTCAGACAGCCCAGAAAACTCACAGCAGCCCACAACCACCTTAATTTCAGATATAGCTTGTTCTCCTTTCCTAAACTCAAGAGGGCTGAAGAAAACATTCTCTCTCTAGAGTTTTTCACTTTAGATCTGCGCTCTCACCTTCCGGCCAGGCCAAGGCGCGACAGAAGGGCTGCCCCATTTTAACTTCTGAAAGGGGAAAGTGGGTAAAGCTAGGACATTGTGAATGAATCTGCCTTGCTCCATCACTGGTTTGCCCCCTTCTGCCAAAGGGAAGACAGGGTGAGCTTTGTTTCCAAACAACCATGAGATGGATCAGGCTTTGGTCGATGACAAGCAATTTCCTCTAGGATTCTTCGGCTCCACATGGACCAGATTGCCTTTTGTCTCAAGACTGTTGTTCGTCGGTGCCTCCTCCTATTCATACACTTTAGATATTTGCAGCCTCCAGCCAACTGGAGACTCTCCGTTCAGCCAGCAAAATGGCCAGCCAACGGAGGCAAGTTCAATTGCAGAGCAAATGTTTTGCCTTCCTTCAGAAGATTCAGAGTTCAAGTGCTGGCATCTCCAGGTGGGAAAATCTAAGTACTACTTCTTTCCACATCCGATCTAAGGAAGCTGTCTTGGGTCTCTACCAATGTTTGTCATCAAGAATGAACCAGGTGCACCTAGATCAGCTTTCTCAACCTGGGGTCAGGACCCCTTGGTGGGTTGCAAGAGGGTTTCAGAGGGGTCGTCAAAGACCACCAGAAAACATATAACATAGAACCGCCCTGAGTCACCTTCAGGCTGAGAGGGGCGGTATATAAGTATAGTAGTAAATAAATAAAAATAATTATATTTCTGATGGTTGTAGGAATCCCTTCCGCAGAGAAGGCTGAAGATCTCTCTGCCTGACCTTCTCTTCCTTTTTGGTAAATCCTCCCACCAAAAGCCCTACTCTGCTGTGATTGGCAGGCCTCTAAGCCAAGGGCTGCTTCTGAGATTCAAGCGGGGAGGGGAGAGCAGGCATACTTGGCACATGAGAGTGTGGTGCACATGTACGGGTGAGGGAGAGCATGCGAGACTGGTGGGAGGCCCACACCAGCGAGTCCCTTCAAGGCATGAGGGTTCTGTGTGAGAGGTTTAGCCCAATTCTAACTTTGGCAGAGTTTAGAATGCTCTTTGATTGTAGGTGAACTATAAATCCCAGCAACTACAACTCCCAAATGTCAAAGTCTATTTCCCCCAAACTCCACCAGTGTTCACATTTGGGCATATTGAGTATTCGTGCCAAGTTTGGTCAAGATTCATCATTGTTGGATCCCAAATCACAGGTTATCCTGTTCCAAGCGGATAACCTGGGATCAGATCGGGCAGTGTAAATCCACCCTAAGGATGCACCACTTGAATCAATGCAGCTTGACACCACTTTAACTGCCATGGCTCAATGCTATGGAATCCTGGGAGTTGTAGTCTTTAGCCCTCTCTGCCAAAGAATGTTGGTGTCTGTAAAACTATGGATCCTGTGATAGCAATGAGCCATGGCAATGAAAGCAGTGTCAAGTTGCGCCAATTCTATACTGTCAACGTAACATTGGGGATCTCCCACAGAACAGAAGTGCAACTCCCAAGCTCCGTTAGGAGGAAGCCATAACTTCAAGTTTACAACCCTATTTTTTCCTTAAGCAAACAATTCCCCTTTCTCTAGAATTTGGGGTCAAGTGTTTAGAGAAAAGAGCAACAGGTCGGAAATGTTTAAAGAAGACACACACAGAGAGAAGCTCTGAGTTTTGTCTCTGCTTAATCCAAACTCTGTCTTTCTCCTCCCTGACACCCGGATTTGACTTTCAAGATCTGGTCAATTGAAAAGTCTTGTCCTGAATCTCCTTGGGCCTTTAGGGAGGAAATTATTCCCTGTTGGAACTGGGATTGCTCAGGTCAATGGAATTTGGGCTGAGCTTTGAGGGGAACACTGTGTTCTCTTGGCACGGCCACGGAGAACTGCGTGACTATCTTGAGGGACCTCTTTCAATGGCTCCATTTGCAGCCGCTGCCGCCGCCTGCCGCCGTTGCCCAGTTATCAGCTCAGCATGAACTGGCTGGCTCCCTGGTCTGTGTGCCCTCACTCAGGGTGATGGGAAGAGACCCAAAAGATACAACTGAGTTCAGGGAAGAACATGGCTGGCACTTAAGATCAACAATGTGAAAACTGGAGTGGGCTCCTGTGTTTTTCATGGAAGAGGGAATTTCAGCGGCTATTGCTTGCCTTGCAATCAGGTAAATAGCAGTACCTGTTGAAGCCCCCCTTGTACACAACCATAATTTTTGCAATAGCCCCATGATGATCATAGACATTAGTGCCAAAGAATTATGAATTGCAGCCCAACATACACAGTTGCAACTGCTCCACAAGTTGCCAAGACATTGATGTGAAGAACCATTCCTGCAAGAACTTTGGAAACGGTGAGTAATTTTCATTGAATCATAGGATTTTAGAGTTGGAAGGGATTCCAAGGGAGATCCAGTCCAGCCCCACTCTTCCAGACAGGAATACACAAACCAAGCAGTCCCAACAGACGGCCATCCAGTCACTCTCTGTTGAAAAAGAGAGACTCCCCCATGCTCTGTTGCAGCAGCATATTCCACTCTCTAACACAGGGGTCCTCAAATGAAGGCCCGGAAGCCGGATATGGCTCTCCACTCACTCAAAGTCAACTTAAGTCTGAAATGACTTGAAAGCACACAACAACAACAACAACAACAACAACAACAACAATCCCATCTCATCAGCAAAAAGCAGGTCCACACTTCCCATTGAAATACTAACAAGGTTATATTTGTTGAAATTGTTCTTCATTTTAATTATTGTATTGTTTTTAAGTGTTTTTACACTACAAATAAGATATGTGCAGTGTGCATAGGAATTCATTCATGCCTTTTTCCCTTCAAATTATAATCCGGCCCTCCAACAGTTTGAGGGACTGTGACCTGGCCTTCTGTTTAAAAAGTTTGAGGACCCTAGCCCTAACAGAATGTTTCTCAACCTGGGGGTCAAGACTCCTGGGGGGTCACAAGGGGGTGTCAGAGGGGTCGCCAAAGACCATCAGAAAACACAGCATTTTCTGTTTGTCATGGGGATTCACTGTGAGAAATTTGGCCCAATTCTGTGGTTGGTGGGGTTCAGAATGCTCTTTGATTGTAAGTGAACTATAAATCCCAGCAACCACAACTCCCAAATTCCAAGGTCTATTTTCCCCCAAACTCCACCAGTGTTCATATTTGGTATTTTGAGTATTCATGCCATGTTTGGTCCAGATCTATCATTGTTTGAGTCCACAGTGCTCTCTGGATGTAGGTGAACTACAATTCTAAAACTCAAGGTCAATACCAACCAAACACCTCCAGTATTTCCTGTTGGTCATGGGAGTTCAGTGTGCCAAGTTTGGTTCAATTCCATCGTTGGTGGAGTTCAGAATGCTCTTTGATTGTAGGTTAACTAGAAATCCCAGCAACTACAGCTCCTAGATAGCCAAATTTGGTCCAGTGATTGGAAATACATCCTGCATATCAGATATTTACATTACAATTCATAACAGTAGCAAAATTACAGTTGTGAAGTAGCAACAAAAATAATTTTGTGGTTGGGGGTCACCACAACATGAGAAACTATATTAAGGGGTTGCAGCATTAGGAAGGTTGAGAAACACTGCTCTAACAGCTCTTACTTTTAGGAAGTTTCCCCCCAGTGGTTAAGTGGAATCTCTCATTCTGCAGTTGAATCTATTGCCAGCAGAAAATAAGCTTGATCCCTCCTCAATTATGACATTCTTTCAAATATTTAAACGTGGCTTTCATGTCCCCACTTAACCTTTTCCAAGCTAAACGTACCCAGCTCCATAAGCTTGTTCTCATAGAGTCATGGTTTCCAGACCTTTGACCACTTCAGTAATCTTCCTCTGGATACCATCCAGCTTCTCAATATTCTTCTTGAATTCTGGTGCCCAAAACTAAACACAGTATTATTATTGAGAACACAGCTGCGCTGGGCAGGGCACGTCTCTAGGATGGAGGACCACCGCCTCCCAAAGATACTACTCTATGGTGAACTTGCCACGGGTCAGCGCAAGAGAGGCGCCCCCAAAAATAGATATAAGGATTCCCTGAAACAACATCTCAGGCTCGGCCAGATTGATCACCAACAATGGTCCATCCTGGCCTCCCATCGGAAGGCATGGAGACGCACTATCCACAATGCTGCGGCCTCTTTTGAGAAGACACACCGAACGGGTCTCGAAGAGAAATGACAACGCAGAAAGAACCGCAACTTGGAAACAACATCACCCAAGGAGACTTTCTGCTGTGCTTTCTGCAACCGAACTTGCATATCTCAGATTGGCCTTTTTAGTCATTCAACGCGCTTGTAAAAAGCGTGGGATGAGTCCTTCCTAAGAATCTTCTTTTTTGAAGTAATGCCGAGAGAGAGAGATTATTCTAGGTGAAGTCTGACCAAAGCAAATTAGTAGGACTATTACTTCCCTTGAACTAGGCACAACACTCCTATTGATGCAGCCTAGAATTGCATTGGCTTTTAAAGCTGCTACATCACACTGTTGGCTCATGTGGTGCTCTCACAACACATTGGCAAGTATTCGATCTATAGGAAAAATATGAATATTGTGTGAGCTGAAAGGCATTTGGATAGCTGTATAGCATAGGATCCACTATGGATTTTAGTCTTTAAATGCACTTTCCAACTTTAAATGCACTTTCCAAAATGTCAGATTTATTCTGGGAATGAGATTCAGCTTCTTTGCAACCTTCTTGAAAGTTCAGACTAAAAACCGGAATAGATATCTTAACCAGCCAATTTTGCAGACATGGGCAAACTTTGGCCCTCCAGGTGTTTTGGATTTCAACTCTCACAATTCCTACCGGCTGTTAGGAATTGTGGGAGTTGAAGTCCAAAACACCTAGAGGGCCAAAGTTTGCCAAGACCTGCTATATAGATAGCTCAACCTGCAATTCAAATAGCTTGTTCTGCATCCAAGGAAGAAGGCTCTCATCTGCGGAAGCTTAGGCTATGAAAAATGTGTGTATCTTTGGAGCTTTGCCAGCAGCGTGTTTTTGTTTTCGCTGCCACGGACTCTTTTTTACACAACTTATTAAAAGCATTTATAAATGGCTTTTCTGCCCACTGGGGAACCCACTAGCAAGATACAATAAAATCTTATTCTGCAGAGGAAACAGAAACAAAAGCTTAAGGTCTGATAGAAGATGAATGCTTTGGCAGCTTGCCCCAAACCAATAATGATCGAGTCAGGCTGACTTCCCCCCCTACATTTTCTAAGAGAATTAAAATTTATTTGAATGGCAGATTTATCAAATTATTGCTAATGTATTTGGATTTGAATAATTTTGCCCCCCCCCCCCAAATGAATATGAAAGAAACCAAATTTAGAGAGATGTGAATATGTGAAGTATTCTGTGTTTGGGATTCCTATTCACCCAGTCACCTTTCTGGTGCTGAATTCAAATTCCTCATCTTTAATGCCAGACTGGTGTGCAAGTGCAACATCGCCTGTGGAATGCGCTTCCAAATGAAATACGATCGACCCCATCCCTCCTGGCGTTCAGAAAGAAATTGAAATCGTGGTTCTGGGACCAGTCTTTCGGACAACAAACATAAAGCAACACTTTGATTGGAAATGGATTGGCAAGGCGATATATTTGAGGATATGGTTTTATTGTTAAATTAATGGTTTATGTACTGTTTTAAATTAATGGTTTATGTATTTTATGTATTTTAATGGTTTAATGGTTTTAGTGCTTAACGGTTATTGTATTTAACTGTTTAAATGTAACGACATTGAATTGCTGCCAATATAACCCGTCCTGAGTCCCCCTTCGGGGATAGAAAAGAGACGGGATATACTGTAAATCAGTGTTTCCCAACCTTTTTTGAGCCGCAGCACACTTTTAACATTAAAAAAATCCGGGGGCACACCACCAACCAAAATGACACAAAATGACACTCTAACACAGTAAAGAACGGCTGGGAGTTGGTGGCCTGCTGGGAACAGCTGCTGGGAGTGCCGAAGCCAGGGAGGGGGCGGAGCCAGGCTGCGCCATGCCCCGCCCCTACCCCCGGCTTCACCTCTCCCAGCAGCTGCTCCAGCCTCGAGGGGGCAGTGCCAAGCCAGTGGTGCCAGAGCCAGCACAATGCTGGCTTGGCACTGTCCCCTCAAGGCTGGAGCAGCTGCTGGGAGTGCCGAAGCCAGGGGAGGGGGCAGAGCCAGGCCGCGCCATGCCCCGCCCCCTCCCCCCAGCTTCAGCTCTCCTACAGAGGAGGAGAATGAGCGGTGGACGGGTTTCAGTCGGCGGGGCTTCTCCACGTGGCTTCAGCGAGCGAGGGGCGGGAGTCATGGTGGATTGGAGGCTGGCTGGGGAAACGGCCGAAGGAGGCGGCGCCCCGGTCCCTTCTTCTTTTTCTTCGCCACTACTCGGCCCTTCCTCCTCCCCCAAGCAGCAGGAGTTTGGCAGGAGGGGGGGAAGGAAGGGGGGCAGAGAGCTTTTCTCGCGGCACAGCAGGAGGTCTGTCACGGCACACTAGTGTGCCACGGCACACTGGTTGAGAAAGACTGCTGTAAATACCGGAAATAAATAAATAAATAACTAAATAAGTAAATAAATCTACACTGTAGAATGAATGCAGTTTTACACTGCTTAAACTGCCATGACTTATTTATTTATTTTTATTCATTATTCAAATTTATATACTGCTGCATTTCCTTAGCTCGGGGCAGTTTACATAGATAAAAGCATAACAATTTCAATAAAACAATTTAACACTATATAATTAAAACGCTATAAAACTACTGAACAACTGTCCAGCTTGTCACAATACCAGAACACTAAAGAGATAGGACAGTCAGTTGGGACCATTGGTGTTAAATGCTTGTCGGAACAGCTTTGTTTTACAGGGTCTTCTAAATATCGATATTTCTGTACGAACCCGACTTAATACTATGGAATCCACAAACAACTTTATGGCATACAGTACATCAAGGACAAGAACAAGAACAACAACAACCTTTGTGCTGAATGCCACCTGTGTCGGCGCATGCAAGAAATCAATTAATGTGTGTGTGTGTCAACTGTAAAATAAGATCATGAAGCTGATTGGTTGGGCTACGCCCAGGGAGATAGCTGAGCCTGGGATTTTTGGATAATGTTATATTAATCATGATTGAAATGTGTGCAGATGCTTTGAGAGGAGCTGAGAGAGAGAGAGAGAGAGAGAGAGAGGGAGGGAGGGGGAGGGAGGCAGGGGCAGAGGAAGAGGAAGAGACAGGCATGTAGCCGGGGGCTTGAGGGGCTTGAGCCCCTCCCCCAAATTCTCAGGGTGGTCCGTGATAATGTACCAGTTTAAATAATGTACCAGTAAGGCACCCCGCCTGGTGCCTTACTCGTACATTATTTAAACTGTTATGTTTATTCATATCATGATCTGATCACCATGCTCAATATATCCCATATGCATGGGGGTATTGGGATAATGATACAAAAGGTTTGCTAGGGTAGACCCTCTTTCATTCAGACTCAGCCCCCCCCCCCCAATCAAACTCAGCCCCTCCCGAATCAAAATCCTGACTATGGTCCTGGAGAGAGAGAGAGAGAGGGAGGCAGAGAGGGGGAGAGAGAGAGAGAGAGAGAGAGAGAGAGAGAGAGTTTGGAGTGTGCTCTTGTTTCATGAGCTGCTGAAGGGAGATTCTCCACATGGACAAAGAAAGATCATTTTAAATCTCTCATAAAATGACATTATGTGAATCGATGCAACTGATCACATGATTATAAATATGCTGTTCTAAATTACGAAGAGTAAACTACTTGTTCTTGTTCGTGGTATATTTTCTTTCTCTGGCAAGGCAGTGTGTGGGCTGACCAAACGCGAATTATGTATGATTTTCATTTTGTCACAGCCTGCACATTCAAAATGTCCCAACAAAATTACTGTTGAATATTTATTTATTTATTTATCAAATTTGTATACCGCCACTCCCTGAAGGCTCGGAGCGGTTTACAATATGCATAACAATACATTACATTTAAAACGAAGAGAATTTCCAATCAGCCAATCAACAGGATTCAAATGCCACCCGGAATCGATAAGTTTTACAAGCTCTACGAAAGGAAAACAAATCTCGAAGGGCTCGTGTTTCCGCTGGCAAGGCATTCCAAAGGCAGGGTGCCACCACCATGAATGCTCTGCGCCTAGTAGCCATCAAATGGAAAGTCTTAAAGTTGGGTACTCAAGTACGCCGGCCCCAGACCATACAAGGCCTTGAAGGTAAGAACCAACACTTTGAAGGTAATCCGGTGCTCAATCAGCAACCAGTGCAATTGCTGCAAGATTGGAGTAATATGGCACCTCGCTGGCGCCCAGTGAGAAGCAGGGCAGCAGCATTTTGCACTAGTTTAAGTTAACTGAATTGCTCTGAAAGAAGCAAAATTTCCAAGTCTAGCAGGAGAATTGGATGCACATTGACCAAGAATGCACATGCAACTCCTCCAGTGATATTTGAAAGAGGAAGTCCAACTTATTCATGTGTCACTCAGGATGCATCTATGCCATAGATTTAATGCATCTCGACCTCACTTAAACTACCATGGTTTAATACTATGGAATTATGGGAGTAGTAGTTTTACAAGGTCTTGAGCCTTCTCTGCTGAAGAGTGCTGGTACTGCACCAAGCTACAAATCCTGATTCCATCGCATTGAGCCATGGCAGCTAAAGTGGCATCAAACTGCATTCATTCTGCAGTGTAGATGCACCTTCATTTTCCCAGTCATCATGGAAGTTGGGATGTTCTACTGACTAGACTACACAGTAACGACTACAGTAGAGTCTTGCTTATCCAACCTTCACTCATCCAACGTTCTGTATTATCCAACACAATCTGCCTCCTGCCCGGAACCACAGCTGTTTCAATACATTGCAATGTTTTGGTGCTGAATTCGTAAATACAGTAATTACTACATAATGTTACCATGTATTGAACTGCTTTTTCTGTCGATTTGTTGTGAACCATGATGTTTTGGTGCTTAATTTGTAAAATCATAACGTAATTTGACGTTTAATAGGCTTTTCCTTAATCCCTCCTTATTACCCAACATTTTCGCTTTTCTGCCGGGCCGTTTATGTTGGATACACGAGACTCTACTGTATCTTTCACTTTGAGGCAGAAGGAAAACAAAGAGGGAGATGCCTAGCTGCCCTAGGAATGAGTCTATTAATGCATAATTTCTCAGCACTTGGTTTGTTCTCTGTTACCTTCACATCAAGATGAGTCAATTTTGAAATCAATTTTGGAGAAGGCTGGACCATCTGGTGTTCCTCTGCCCTGGAGAGATCCCCCGCCTGGTGCACCTGCTGCTTAAAGTAACTTTTGTTTCCTTCCAACTTGAAAAGGGGGGGGGGACTCTGTTTGAACAGATAAAGGACCTTATCACACACAGCGGACAAAACGTCTGCTAAGTAGGCAATGCATGGTTAAAGAAGCAAAATGAAGACTGGATATACATATCCAACCCATCACACTCACTTTTCACCTTTCCGTATCAAATATAATAATGCGCATTTCACTCATCACATGGTTCCTCCCATATGTCACTGACATCCCAACACTTTTTAATTTTGGAGGGGTGGATCTTGCACAGCTACGCAACTCTGCTTGTTCGTGCCAGCAGAGAAGCTCAAAAATATATTTTCTGTTCTCCGGAGTTGCGCAGTTCCGAAATGTATATAAAAAAGGTAAAGAAGAAAACATTAATTATTACAATCATTCTCCAACTGTCACTTGAAGTGTACTGCTGACTTTCAGAAAAGTGGTAGGAAAAAGCTACCTGCAAAACACACCCTGAGAGACATATCAATGGCATGGAGGCCAACCCACAACCAACCTACATCACATGTAAAAAGATACACTACTTGTGATGAAATGAAAATCACGTGTATTTCATGTTTGATCGGCCCACACACTGCCTTGCCAGAGAAAGAAAATATGCCATGCAGATCACCAATAATGAACAAGTATTTTACTCTTCTTAATTCAGAGCAACATATTTACAACCTTGTGATCAGTTGCACTGACTCACATAATGTCCTTTTATGAGAGATTTTAAAATGGTCTTTCTTTGTCAACATGGAAAATCTCCCTCCAGCAGCTTATGAAGCAAGAGTACACTCAAAATTCTGTCTTTGTCTGCTTCTCTCTGGAAGCACCTGCATCGCTCAAACCTGAAAAATGGAACAATATCCAAACGTCCCAGGCTCAGCCATCTCCCTGGGCATTGCCCAGCCAATCAGCTTTGTGCATCTTATTTTACAATTGATACACACACACACACACACACACACACACACAAACTGATTTCTTGCATGCTCCAACACTAGTAAAGAGGTGGAGAAATTAAAGATGAATGACGTCAATGTTTTACCTGTTTTATGAAGGGCACTAGTGGATGATCCTTTCCTATGAGTGCTCAACAAAATGGACCTTGAATCAGGTGATGGGATCCAAAGGCACCAGTAGGCAAGGGTATCAGAGGCTGGGGTATAAGGCTGTGTGATAAGGTCCAAAGTGGGACCAGAGCATCACTGCAAGGAGCCAAAGGACAAGAGGGATCCTTTCACTTCTGCAGGAGTCTACCATATACAAATATGGTATACGGACAAGTGTACCAAATGCAGCAGCATTGACCAAATGCAAATCAAGGAACAGGAAAGGCACTGCAGACTAACTCAACCAGAGAAGTCAGCTATAGCAGAGCACCTGGTGAACCAACCTGGGCACAGCATATTATTGGAGAACACGGAAATGTCGGACCACTCTAACAACTACCAGGTCAGACTATACCAAGAAGCCATTGAAATGCTAATCATGTGGACAATTCAACATAAAAGAGGAAGCCATGAAAATGAACAAAATCTGGCTACCAGTATTAAAAAACTGTAAAATCTGGACAGCAAATAAAGAACAACACTCAAAAAAGGAGGAATTCCAGAAAATAATCAATCAGGGCCAGCTAACACCTCTCAAAAAAGGATTCCCTCAGACAGGAAGTGGCCAGGCTTTGAAGCTGCAAGGCCATTCAATGCTAATTGAATTTAGAGTTATAAAATGCTAATTGAGCTATACGGTTCGGCCCAGTGTACATGTCCAAACATATCTCCCTTTATGTCCCACCTTGGAATATAAGATCGTCCAGGGAGGCCCTGCTCTCGGTCCCGCCCTCTTTGTAAAATCGTTTGGCGGGGATGACAGACAGAGCCTTCTTGGTGATGGCCCCTGTCTGTGGAATGCGCTCCCTAGTGAGATTAGGCCATCTCCACCCCTCCTCTCTTTTAGAAAGAAGCTGGGACCAGGCATCCTGACAGTAAGTTTGGCAGCAATCATAATGTTTGATACCTGACTGAGACAGGCTTTGGACTGGGTCGTTGGTCACTGAATCAGACTTGGATATGGAGATATGGCAAATAATAATGTTTTCAAATGGATTTTAACTCAATGTTTTTACTTATTGTGTAATGTTGTATGTAATTGTGTTGTATGCTATCGGAAGTGTATTTCCCTCTTAGCCAAAGGCTAAAGAGGGAGAGGAGTTTGCCCCCTCCCACGGAGAAAGAGGAGGTTCTTAGAACCTCTGGGAGGCAGGGGGCGTGGCCTCCCTTTAGGAAGGCCAGCCCCCTGAAGAGCTCAGTTGGAGCTCTGCACTCGGAGGAGACGGTTGCAGGTCTCCTCCTCCAGGTGAGCTCCGTGGGGGGAGTGGGGCCTTGTCCCTTCCCCCCTCCCCCGGGCGGGTTGCCGTGCCTGCCCATCAGCCGGCGGGGATGGGTTCGCGCTTCCCTCGCCCCCGGCTGCTTCGGGGCCTGGCTTGGCGGCCTTTCGGGCCCGCGCGGCGCCGCCGCCGGGGTTTTTGCTGGCAGCGCCACAGGGGTGGGCAGGCCCGGGACTGTTTCTGCCCCCTCTGTTGTTCTGGGCCCGGGCCTTGCGGCCTTGGGCCTAGTTTGGCAGCGGCGCCGCCAGAGGTCCCCTTAGGGGGTAGCGCCTTGATTTGCCGTGGGTTTGGGGAGCCGAGGCTTCTATTTGCCTCCCCATCGGCGGGCCACGTGGGCTGGGCCAGGGAAGGGGTTCCGTTGCCCCCTTTTACACGTTGGGTACCTGGGCCCGTTTTCGCGCCACTGCTGGGCATTACTCGTCTGCGGGGCTGCCGCCCTCCGGATAAGGGCCGTGGATTGCCCCTGGCCTATTAGTGTTGCTCTGCAGCGGCACAGGGCCCTTTGCCTCACTTTATGGCTTGTTGGCGGGGAGGGCCTCCTTGTGGGAGGGGGGAGTGGGTTGCCAGATGGCTTGGCCTTCCACCTTTACTCCCCCCCCTTTTTTCGGTTTATTCCAATGTGGGGCTGTCTAGTGGGTCCCTCGTTAAGCTTGGCATAAAAATTATGCATGGCCGCCATTTTAGGTTGCATGGCGCCTGCTTGTCGGGGCGGGCAGCCATCATTTTGGAAGGCCCGGGCTGGCTCCCGGCCGCCATTTTGTTTAAAATATGGACGGCAGAAGGGGTCATTAAGCTGGACAATAGTTAAGGTGGATGGGATAAACAAAATGAATTGGCATTAAAAATTTTGGGAGCACAGGTTGGCCCCAGGGCCAGCAGCTGTGCCAATGCATTATACTAGCATACAGTCATTGTTATTTATCCTTTTGCCTGGGTCGTTTTAATTTCAGCTAGAAAAGGGCTTTCGATCCTTGAGATAGCTTACTGTTGACCCTTGCTTGCAACATTGGCAATTGAGCTGTTAATTTTAAACACTGCAATTATCATTTCACCTGGGTTATTTTAAATTTTAACTGGAGGAGTGAGCTCCTGACCTTTAGTGTAGCCTACTGTTGACCCAGGTCGGACAGCATTGGCACTGAGTACTAATTTAAGCAAGTTATGTATCAGTTCACTTGGGTTAGTTTAAATTTTCAACCAGGAGTGAGCTCCCAACCCTTGGCGTAGCCTACTGTTGACCTTTTGCTGACAACACTAGCAATGGAGTTTGTAACTTCAAATAATGCATTTATTATTTCATCTGGGTCATTTTAATTTTAGACCTGAGGAGTGAGATCTCGACCCTTAGGATAGCTTACTGTTGACCTATGCCCGACATTGGCAATGGAACTACTAATTTTGAGTTGTACATTTTCACTTCACCGGGGCCAATTTAATTTTAGCTTGAGGAGTGAGCCCCGACCCTTGGCATAGAATACTGTTGACCTAGGTTTGACAACATTAGCATCGTTTTACTAATTTTAAGGAATTTATTTATTATTTCACCAGGTCATGTTTACATTTCAACTTGAGGGGTGAACGCCCGAACCCTGATATAGCCTACTTGTTCCGTCCTCCAGACGTTTTATATGCATAGCCCCATAGTTTGGTTTTTAAAAGGCAGCATTTTTCCTTTTGCATCTTTCCTGGGACTGTTCCAGACACACTGGCACCTTGCCTGTTAATTATTAGCAAGGTTGCAGCCTGGTGCAGAATTTGCCACCTAAAGCTCTGCAAATGTATCTTTTAGTTGGTGTCCACCCCTGTTTCTTCCGGGGGATTGGCCTCCATTTTAGAAAATGTTGACCTATGGTTGACTGCATTGGCAATGGCAGTTACCAATTTTGAACTATACATTTCCATTTCACCTGGGCTTTTTAATTTTAGCGTGAGGGGTGAGCTCCCGACCATTGGTATAAATTACTGTTGACCTGGTTTTGACAACATTAGCATCATCTTGCTAATTCTAGGCGACGCAGTTATCATTTTGCCTGGGTCATTTTAATTTTCAAACCTGAGGAGCGAGCTCACAACCCTTGGTATAGCCTACGATTGACCTATGGTGACAATGTTAGCAATTAGGTTAACAATTGCGAAGCAGTGCATTTATCATTTTACTGAGTCATACTAATTCCTATACCCGCTGTTGGCCTGTGGCTGGCAACATTTAACATAATGTCACTAATTCTAAGCAGTGTATTTAATTTTCATCGGGGTCATTCTAAATTTCAACCTGAGTGAGCCTCCAACCCTTGGTGTAGCTTTCCATTCACACGTTGGTTAGCATAAAGCAGTTAAGTTGCTAATTTCAGCAAAATAAATGTCCTTTCACCAGTTAATTTGAGTGAGCGCCAACCCTGGGTATGGCTCACTGTCGACCTATACTGGCTGTCAGCTTTAGTAATTGGGGTATTAATTCCAAGCTATGTATTTTTTTTCAACTTTGAATTTCAACTGGATGTAAATTTAACTTGAATGAGCCCCGACCCTTGGTATTGCTCACTGTTGACCTATATTTGGCAACATTAGCAGTTGAGTTATCAATTTTAAGTAATGTGTTTATCATTTTAACGGGGTCAATTTTCAGCGTGAAGGGGGGAGCTCCCGACCCTTGTTATAGCTTACTTTTGACCTAAGTTGGCAACAGTGGCAATTGGTTATTAATTGCAAACGAGTAGTTATTTCGCATGAGTGGGAGATACTCGGTTGTCTTCAATGGAGACACGTTCTTTTAGCCCTCCTTTCACGGCCAGAGAGTAAAACGTATAACCTCTTCCTTAAACAGACTGTAATTTCGGGCCTATGGACACACTCTCTTAGTGGGAGTCTGTAAAACGGTATTTCTTTTATACAGAAGAGGATTAGTCATTTATGTTACACCCTCTCTGCCCTATTAATGGCGGTAGAGTTGAAAACGCCTTTTTCTTTGGAACAGAGGAAGATTAGTTATCAAAGTCACGCCCTCTCAGCTTTATATATGGCTAGGGAGTTTTTTAAAAGTGTTTTTATTTAAAACATAGTAAGGTTAATGCTTTGAATTTACACCCTCTCAGCCTTATAAGGGGTTTGGGAGTTTGAAAAGCGAGTTTTGTTTAAAGCATAAGATGTTAGTTGTTGAGTACACCCTTTCAGCCTCATGAAGGGCTTGGGAATTTGTTAGGCACATTGTTTTATAAAACATAAAAGATTAGTTGTAGAGTGCCACCCTCTCATCCGTATAATGGACCGAGAGTTTGAGAGGCGCGTCTTCCTTAAACACAAGAAACTAGTCGTTTAAGTCACACCCTCGCAGCCTTTATAGAGGGCAGGGGAGTTCGGAAAGCAATTTTCACTGAAAAACGGTAGAAAATTAGCGTGCAGGTTACACCCTCTCAGCTTGTTAATCGGCGGGAGAGTTTGTAACGCGCGTTTTTAGTAATAAACATGACATTAGTTGCTTTGAGTCCTACACTTTCAGCCTTATAATGGTAGGGATTTGGAAAGGTGGCCTTTTCTTAAAATATAAGGAGATTGGTTATTTGAGGCATTCCCTCTCAGCCTCGTAAAGCGGCTAGGGAGTTGGAGAAACACGTTATCTTTAAAACTTAAGAAGAGTAGCAGTGGAGTCACATCCTCTTAGCCATAGATACGGCCAGGGAGTTTGGAAAGCGTGCTTGTTTCCCTAAAACATAAGATGGTGATTGTTTAAGTCATACCCTTTCAGACTTGAGAACGGCTCGGGAATTTTAAAACACGTTTTCTTTAAACCACAGGAAGGCTAGTTGTTTGAGGTACACCCTTTCAGACTTAAAACAGCGGGAGAGTAAGCAGCGTGTTCTTTAAGTATGATAAGATTAGTTGTCAAACTCAACTTCTCAGCCTTTAAAAGGGCTGGAGAGTTAGAGCGCGCTTTTCTTTACAACATAAGATGATTACTCGTTTGAGGCGTGCCTTTTTCAGCCCTATAAATTCGGCTGGGGAGTTAAAAGCACCTCTAAACATGGGATTAATCGTGCAGGCAGACCATCTTACCCTCTCAGTTATAAAATGGCTGGAGAGTTAGAAATTTCATATTTTTAAAGGAGAATCAGTTATTTGAGTTGCACCTCTCAGCCTTACCCGGCTGTGGAATTTCAAAGGCAATTTTCTTGAAACAGCGAAGGTTGGTCGTGGTGATCACATCTTTTAAAGCCAGATAATCGGTTTAAGAGTTAAAAGTACGTTTTCTTATAACAGGGGAAGATTAGTCATTAAGTTATACACTCTTCGGCTTTATAAACGGCTGGAGACCTGTAACAGTGTGTTTTCATTTACATTATAAGAAGTTTAGTTATTTGAGTTATACCCTCTCAGCCTCATAAAGGCTGGGGAGTTGGAAAAGCGTGTTTTCATTAAAGCGAAGAACATTAACCGCTTGAGTCGCACCCCCTCAGCCTTATACGGCAGGAGAGTTTAAAAAACTCATGTTCTTTAAAACAGATGAGGATTAGGCATTTGAGCTATACCCTCTCAGCCTTGTATAAGGCTGAGGAGTTTGGAAAGCATATTATATTAAAACAGAAGGCAATTAGTGCTTGAGTCACACCCTCTTAGCCTTAAAAAGGGCGGGGGAGTTTGGAAGTGTGTTTTTGTAAAGCAATTGAAGATTGGTTGTTTAGTTACGCCCTCTTAGCCTTATAAATGGCCGGAGAGTGGGTAAAATAAAAAAAATGTAGTTCAGAAGTGGACATATGTGTCCAATACATACAATGGATGCTCATATAGTCATTTCCTAGCATTGGGGGGTCAGTCCCATGTGGCTGACACTCAGGTAGCCACCTTCGCTGTTGTCAGTAATGGCCACTTGGCAGGAAGGGGAGCTCAAGGGAGTCCTTATTGCCATTGCCTGACTTCCAACCCCTTTGTGGGATCCGAGGAAGCAGGAATTTTTATGGCCCTTGCTTCCATTGCCGGTGGGAATGGGAATGTAAGTGGCGTCCGGAGGAGTTCCTTCATGGCGTATGGTCAACGGGTACCTCCAGGATTTGTAGCAAACTGGGTGATATTTGATCCAAACGTTAGAGTTAAGGTCATATCACAGGCTACACAGTTTCAGGAATTGGCAGGCAGTGCCCGAGGTCACAATCCGTGAGTCGGCCATCGACCCACAGCCCAGTTGAAGGGAAAGTGTGAGGATGGCTTTAAAGGGCCATGTGGGTGAATCGGGCCTGTCTGATGGTAGTGACCAGCCGTCGAGGGGTCCTACATTTCATTATGGCCAACGTTTGGGCCTGGTCTCCATTACCTTTTGAATGGAGTGGTAGACGTGGTCTACAGCAATCTTGCATTCACGGTCCTTACCCCTGTTGGTTTGAGGCTCTAAGCCGATACTGGCGGAGTTCTGTCCACAGCTAGGGGGAACGGCTTTGGCTTGTGGACGGGCAAAGCGTCTTACAGGCCCGAGCAAACTCGTACTGTGTGG
This sequence comes from Anolis apletophallus, assembly GCA_030556195.1. Classification (NCBI taxonomy): domain Eukaryota; kingdom Metazoa; phylum Chordata; class Lepidosauria; order Squamata; family Anolidae; genus Anolis; species Anolis apletophallus. Next base: position 107,603,887 of record JARBWK010000012.1, on the reverse strand, counting down.
CTGGCATGGCCCTGCATACACATCGTCCGGTCCGCCAATATGCCATCTCGTTGGTGGTACGGCGTGTGGAGATGTGAGAGTCCTCGTAAAGGGGGAACAAGGAAGGGGCCATGCGCTCAACAGTACGGGGGGTAGCACGCTACCTCCTGTATCCAGGGCTCGCGACAATGCTTTGTTGCGGAACGGTTGGATCGTAATATCGGAATTGGGCAACGCCCGTTCGTCTAACAGGATAGGGGTGTTAGGACTCTCGGTGGGGATGGGGACTAGGTGGACACCTGTCCCCATCGGTGGCGGAAAATAGCTAGGGAAAGCCCATTGTCGGTGTGCACCTAAGGCACCTCCTTCAGGGGTGAGGGCCATTAAGTTAACATTCACCTCAAAGCTCAAGTTGAGGGGTTAACAAAGTGTAATGGCCCTGGAATGAAAGAGGCTGATCTCAAGATCTCGAGTACAGACCTCTCATTCATTTCCCTAAAAGGGGTTGCCCTGGTTGGATAATCAGGGAATCCAGGTGTTTCGCCCGAAATCGATATCGTTAGCCGAGGGGGCATGATACCCGGCTAGAATACACCTTGATTCCTGACACCTTCTGAGTTAGACTTAAGGAAAATTAAATAGGTAACTTTAAATAAAAGTTGCTCAATTTGAACCCAATACTTTGTGTCTCGTCTCTTTTGTTCAGGGGGTTGGAGGGCAAGTGTATTTCCCTCTTAGCCAAAGGCTAAAGAGGGAGAGGAGTTTGCCCCCTCCCACGGAGAAAGAGGAGGTTCTTAGAACCTCTGGGAGGCAGGGGGCGTGGCCTCCCTTTAGGAAGGCCAGCCCCCTGAAGAGCTCAGTTGGAGCTCTGCACTCGGAGGAGACGGTTGACCCACCACTCCCGCCCTTTAACAGTAAAGAATTTTTGATCGCTCTTTAACTAAGAGGATCGGGTGAGGAATTTTCTCCCCTGCCACCTTAACTGTGGAGGGGAGTTTTTTGCCTACCCCTTTACGGTGTAGGGGCTAGTAAGGGGAGCGGTATGTATTAAATAGGCTTAGCGGAAAATAGCTAGGGAAAGCCCATTGTCGGTGTGCACCTAAGGCACCTCCTTCAGGGGTGAGGGCCATTAAGTTAACATTCACCTCAAAGCTCAAGTTGAGGGGTTAACAAAGTGTAATGGCCCTGGAATGAAAGAGGCTGATCTCAAGATCTCGAGTACAGACCTCTCATTCATTTCCCTAAAAGGGGTTGCCCTGGTTGGATAATCAGGGAATCCAGGTGTTTCGCCCAAAATCGATATTGTTAGCCGAGGGGGCATGATACCCCGGCTAGAATACACCTTGATTCCTGACACCTTCTGAGTTAGACTTAAGGAAAATTAAATAGGTAACTTTAAATAAAAGTTGCTCAATTTGAACCCAATACTTTGTGTCTCGTCTCTTTTGTTCAGGGGGTTGGAGGGCAAATAAATCTTGCCTAGTTTTCAACAGACCTCACAAACCACTGAGGACACCTGCCATAGATGTGGGTTAAACATCAGAAGAGAATGATTCTGGAACATGGCCATACAGCTCAGAAAACGTACAGCAACCCAGCCAGGGTTGGCAGTGGAGAGGCACACCCACTACCTTTAATAAGAAGGTAGTGGATGACACCTCTTGAACACTGACCGTCCTGTTTCATCCCCCAAATGGGAAATTGCATTGCCTTCCCCCCACGATAGCTGTGATGACGCATTCACCAAAGGGTAATGCCTTCCAGCACCAAAGAAATCGCCTGCTGCTCAGGAATATTTCAATATTTGCAATTCTCTTATCGCACCTGCAACCTGAGCGAGGAGCAATCATGGCTACTTTCATGCTCGGCTGTATCGGGATGAATGCTGCTTTCAAGCCTTCTCCCTTTACATTGGAGACATTTGGATTTCAACTCGGGGAGGTTTTTCTCCTTGAATAAATCCTTCTCCTTTTCATCCCTCCGCTCCGGCTTTCTACTGATTGAAAGCATTTGAGGTTCTTCAATCACCTGCCTTTTTAAGCAAACCGAAAGACAGATGCATATTATCGAACCACAAAACGGGCGTCTTGTTCCAGATATTGAACGCTGTGAAAGACAGCTCAGGGGTGTGACGGAGCCAAAAAGGAAGCAACTCCCATTCTTTTCAACTGGAGACCACGAGGCACATGTTGAAAAGCAATTCAGGGGAAGAGGGGTTTGGGGGACCACAAAAAGAGCATTGGGAGCTAACGGCACATGGTCTATGTGCCATACTTTACCCACACTGCTATAAGGGTTAGAAAGATAAGACTGGCATCCTATCAGTGTTTTTCATTGATGCACATTTCCTCGTTCATCTAATTATACATTCTTGTGGCCCTTGTGTAACATGGCTAAATGATGTCTGCAAGTGTAATGTTTGCACATACAGTTGCACATTCTTGGATGCTGTGAAGTTACTCCTCAGCACTATTTGCTTCGATCATAGAAACAGCAAGCAAATTTTAAGATATAGAGTTCCTTAGACCAGCGTTTCTCAACCTGGGGGTCAGGACCCCTGGAGGGAGGTTGCGAGGGGGCGTCAGAGGGGTCGCCAAAGACCATCAGAAAACACAATATTTCTCTTGGTCGTGGGGTTTCTATGTGGGAACTTTGACACAATTCTATCATTGGTGGGGTTCAGAATACTTGACTGTAGGTGAACTATACATCCCAGCAACTACAATTCCCAAATGTCAATGTCTATTTTCCCCAAACTCCACCAGTATTCACATTTGGACATATTGAGTATTTGTGCCAAGTTTGGTCCAGATCCATTATTGCTTGAGTCCACAGTGCTCTCTGGATGTAGGTGAACTACAACACCAAAACTCAAGGTCAATGCCCACCAAACTCTTCCAGTGTTTTCTGTTGGTCATGGAAATCTGTGTGCCAAGTTTGGTTCAATTCCATCATTGGTGGAATTCAGAATGCTATTTGATTGTAGGTGAACTATAAATGACAGCAACTACAACTCCCAAATGACAAAATCAAAATCCTTGTTTTGGAAAGAGAGTGTATGTGTGGCGTGCAGACCCAGAAAGCGCACCCGCATGCCAGTGCCTGCAGCCAAATGCCTCTTCTACAGTAGAAACAGCAGGTAAGAAGAAGCCTCTTTAACGCATGCGCTGGGAAGGGGAGCCTGAGTGGGATTCCCCCTCCCCCATAAGGGGACGATAGAAAACGGATCATTTGGCACCCCAGAGCGAACACAGATATCTGCCCTCCCGATTTCGGGAGGCTCCCAAAAAATGGATCTGGGCCCTCATTGAAATCGGGACACCAAAGGGTCAAGGTTTACCCCAAATGCACAACCCTTCTGTCCATAGATTCTATGGCTCTTTGAAGGCAAACCATAAGGCTGATGAGGCTCACAATGAAAATGAGTTTGTGCCATGCCTCAGCCTGACCCTGTAGCCAAGCCAGACCGAAGCCATGTTAAATCCCAGTTACCAGCCAGGACTGGGAAAGAACCTTTGCAGAGGCCTCCGTGTCAAACAGTGGTCAAGGTCGGATGCAGCCTACTTTCTTCCCAACCTGATAAGGAGCGCTGGGAAAGCAGAGCCTCGCTTTCCCCCTTGCCACCAGGTGCAGCGGTTAATGAGCCAACATATTTGTCTCCTTCGAGAGGCCTGGGAAAGGCAGGCTCACAAACTGTCCATGGGAAAGAGTTACGACGCAGTCAGCGTCTTAAAGACCAAAACAGTGGGGAACCTATTTAAGTTGGGTCCCGTTGGTGCTCCGCATCTCACGCCAATGTTTAGTCTCTGTTGCCAAGCTCCACGGAACCCAAGCTCAGGACTAGGCCACCGAGCCTCCATGCCACCGTAATCAAGTATTCAGCCAAGCCATTGTTTGCCAAGGACTTATCCCGGATTTTAGCCCAGTGGGGCTTCAAGACTATTTCCTCATTTATTGGATCTTTGAACTTTGCTAGACTTTTGCCTTTTTAACTTGGATGCTGGATGCATCACTGGACAATATTTTACCCCCTTCCCTTTTTCTACTTATTCTAAATAAAGCATTTAATCACGGCTGCTTTGTGGTGGTTTACTGAGGGATCCTCCAGGCCTAGGTTGCAACAATTTGGCACACCTGGCCTAGGTCTTTCAGTGCAAATGTATGTTCAATTCTCCTAAAGAGAACATACTCAATTCACAATTCACAAAAGTGGAGGACCTGTTAGAGCATGTAAAAATCAGTTGGTGAATGTGTTAACTGAAAAATGTAAAGCATGAAGCTGATTGGTTGGGGCGATGCCCAACAGACTAGCTGAGCCAGAGAGTTTTGGCAACAGTTACGTATTTTAGGCTGGTAGCTGTGCAGGAGCTTACAGAGACAGGATTTGCTTCTGGGCTGCTGGAAGAGGGTCTTCCACATGGATACCTAAAGACCATTTGAATCTCTCTCAGAGGACATTGTGTGAGTCAAAGCAACTCTTCACATGACTATATATGTTGTGCTGCATTTTAAAGAGTAAAATTTCTGTTTTTTATTGATCATCTGCGTGGCATATCTTTGCTCTGGTAAGACAGTGTGTGGACTGGTAAAAGCATGGACTACGTGTGATTTTCATTCTGCCACAGGACAGACTGCATTTTTCCAGCTGTCAATCCAATGCCAGTTATACACAGAGCAAGGTAGGAAAAAGAGATGAAGAGAAGAATAAATCCATTTTCAAAAGGAGCTTCACTCTCAAAGGCTTTGCTATGGGAGGTATCCCTGTAAGAGAATGTAATAAAGGGAAGGTTTTCTGAACCAGATGTTCAAAGCAACAGAGTGACACTAATCCGACACCAGTCATCTTATCTGATGTTACGTTTTCCCTTCTGCTTGATCGTGTCTCCAGATTTTAATTAAGCGTCTCCTATGGAATCAGTAATTAAAACGGAGTGCAACGTTGCAACCTAAGATTCATTTCCATAGCTCTGGGGCCTCCCAGCCTTGTTGTACTGCCGTGCAGTTCATCCGCACAATGTAAAATATTTTCCCCCTAGAAATGCAGAACCGGCAATTATCTTCTCTTAAGAAATAGTTACAAGAAGTTCACAGATTGAATGAACAATTGCCTCGAGAACAGCCACAGTGGATGTGGCGCTAGAAGAATGGAGGAGTGTGGAGAAGGAGGGGGAAATGGCACTTAAAAGAGGGGGAAGATAAAGGTGGCTCATATGCCATTGTCAGGTTAACACAAAGAGGAGGAAGCGTGGCTCGGAAAATCAGGTGGGACATTAAAGAACAAGGCAACAACCCAACACAGAGGCTTAAATTGGACTGCCTGTTAAGAGAATCTCTTGAAAATTGTTTTTGTTGGTCTTTTGCCTTGAAGTTATTTCTATGATTTCTTTCTATAGGCCAGTTCTGCACCAAAGTATTAAAATTAAGCACAATGTCCAATGTGTATATAGTTGCAGATTAGACTAGGCTCCAAGTGTTTGTCTAAGGCAAGCATGGGCAAACTTCGGCCCTCCATGTGTTTTGGACTTCAACTCTCACAAACTTCGGCCCTCCGAGTGTTTTGGACTTCAACTCCCACAAACTTCGGCCCTCCATGTGTTTTGGACTTCAACTCCAACAAACTTTGGCCTTCCAGGTGTTTTGGACTTCAACTCCCACAAATTTTGGCCTTCCAGGTGTTCTGGACTCCAACCCCCACAAACTTCAGCCCTCCATGTGTTTTGGACTTCAACTCCCACAAACTTCGGCTCTCCATGTGTTTTGGACTTCAACTCCAACAAACTTTGGCCTTCCAGGTGTTTTGGACTCCAACCCCCACAAACTTCAGCCCTCCATGTGTTTTGGACTTCAACTCCCATAAACTTCGGCCCTCCATGTGTTTTGGACTTCAACTCCAACAAACTTTGGCCTTCCAGGTGTTTTGGACTTCAACTCCCACAAATTTTGGCCTTCCAGGTGTTCTGGACTCCAACCCCCACAAACTTCGGCCCTCCATGTGTTTTGGACTTCAACTCCAACAAACTTTGGCCTTCCAGGTGTTTTTTCGATGTCAACTCCCAGAAACTTCGGCCCTCCATGTGCTTTGGACTTCAACTCCCACAAACTCTGGCCCTCCGTGTGTTTTGGACTCCAACTCCCACAAACTTCGGCCCTCCATGTGTTTTGGACTTCAACTCCCACAAACTCCGGCCCTCCGAGTGTTTTGGGCCTCAACCCCCACAAACTTCGGCCCTCCGTGTGCTCTGGACTTCAACTCCCCCAAACTTCGGCCCTCCATGTGTTTTGGACTTCAACTCCAACAAACTTTGGCCTTCCAGGTGTTTTGGACTTCAACCCCCACAAATTTTGGCCTTCCAGGTGTTCTGGACTCCAACCCCCACAAACTTCGGCCCTCCATGTGTTTTGGACTTCAACTCCCACAAACTTCGGCCCTCTGAGTGTTTTGGACTTCAACTCCCACAAACTTTGGCCCCCCATGTATTTTGGACTTCAACTCCCACAAACTTCGACCCTCCATGTGTTTTGGACTTCAACTCCCACAAACTTCGGCCCTCCATGTGTTTTGGACTTCAACTCCCACAAACTTCACCCCTCAGTGTGTTCTGGGCTTCAACTCCCACAAATTTCGGCCCTCCGGGTGTTTTCTCTTCCGCTCTGCATTGTATTTTTATGGTATTCCCTCTTTATCATCATCATCATCGTCATAACTATAACCACCACCACCACCACCACCACCACCATCATTTGTATGGACACTTCCCTTTCCTCACAGAAAGTGCACGGCCAACCTTCAGTTGCTCACACTTTTGACCCGATCAGTGTGCACTGACATCACAGTAACGTATTCAAATAGTTGTTTTCCTTAGAGGTTTTGAAAGGATGGGCTTTGATTGTCTATGTTTGGATGAAGTAGACAATCAGTGTCCAATTCTGATCTGAATGGTCCTTGAGGGCCTCTTCCAACTCGAGAGGAACATCTACATTGTTGAATAAATGCAGTTTGGCACTGCTTTAACTGCCATGGCTCAATGCTATGGAATCATGGGAGTTGTAGGCACCAGCACTCTTTGGCAGAGAAGGCAAAACACCTTGTAAAACTACAACTTACATGATTCCATAGCACTGAGCCATGGCAGTCAAACGACATTCATTCTGTCACTGTGTCACGAACCGCAGAACTCTGTGATTCTATTTTTCTATAACTCAGCCATTGCTGATTGTCCAGTAACAAGAACCAACTTTGAGCCTGACTTTTTAGCACTCCTGATGTTTGAAAGCCCAAGGCAAAATGCTTTTCTCCACGGGGTAAGCCTGTCTCCACCGAGACAGCTGCCAGCTTCCACAACAGCCTCGGGGAAATGGCTTCAGATTCATCACATCTTGGATAAAGCAGTCAAGAAAGGTCACCTGGCTGTTGCTGCTGCTGTTTTGTACCTGATAATCTCTAAGGACGTAAAATTGTGTCCCCAAATGACTACAGAAAGTCCAAGAGGCTAGACTCCATCTGCCTACCAGTTCATCACAACTCTGCATCAAAAGCAACCTATGGGATACTGCTGGACCACATCCCTCCTGCCATTGCCTAGGTATCAAAGCCCCATGAATAATAATAAGAAAAATAATGCTAGTTTTCAATGGTGTGTTTGACTGGTTGCCTTAAATAGGGAAGTGAATGTTATTGGCATCAAGAGATGCCCCTGTCAAGTTCATGGTGTCCTAGATGGGTCTAATTCGGCAGTATCTGCTTCTGCAGGTCTCCCTTCAAATGCAAATGATACAGCTATTTGGCAGGGCTAGGAAGCTATAATGAGCGAGGAGGAGGAGGAGGAGAATATACTAGGACATGCTCCTTCGCTTTTAATTATTCCCAGCACAAGAACTACCTGGGAAGTACCTTCTTCTGCACATTATGCCTGAGGGATGTTTCACTCAACATCTTGACCTAAATACCTAAATACAGTTGTTACTCGGAACCAGAAGAGATTCCTGGAATCAATGGGAACTATGTTAATACTTAGAATCTAAAAGTTGGAAGAGTCCCCAAGGGTCTTCCAGTCCAATCCCATTCTACCATGCAGGAAGACACAACTGAAGTATTCCTAACAGATGGCCATTCAGCTTCTATTTAAAATATATGTTTAAACACCCCAAAGAAAGAGACTCCACTGCCATCAGAAAGTTCTTGCTAAGGTTTAAGTGGGATCTCTTTTCCTGCTCCATTGCACCCCAGGCTCTAGAGCAGGCGTGGGCAAACATTGGCCCTCCAGATGTTTTGGACTTCAACTCCCACAATTCCTAACAGCCTACCAGCTGTTAGGAATTGTGGGAGTTGAAGTCCAAAACATCTGGAGGGCCAATGTTTGCCCACGCCTGCTCTAGAGCAGAAGAAAACAAGTTGGCTCCTTCTTCAATATTTACACATGGCTACCATGTCCCTTCTTCACCTTCTCTTCTCCAGGCGAGAGGTCTAGCCCTCCACAGGTTGTTTGTTGTTTATTTGTTCAGTCACTTCCGACTCTTCGAGACCTCCTGGACCAGCCCAGGCCAGAGCTTCCGGTCAGCCGTGCCACCCCCAGCTCCTTCAAGGTCAAGCCAGTCCCTTCAAGGATACCATCCATACATCTTATTTATTTATTTATTGGATTTCTTGGCCGCCACTCCCAGGTGGCTCAGGGCAGCTCACAGGTTCAAGATACAAAATACAAATAGTATATAAAACAATAAAAGCACAATGCAATAAAACAACAGCAGTAAAACAATAAAAGATTACGTTGAGCAGCAGTATTTGCTCAACTAGCATGTCCTTGAAACTGACTCAGCGGGTAAAGGCCTGCCGAAATAGCCAGGTCTTGCAGGCTTTACGGAAGGCCAAAAGATCACGGAGTGACCTGGCCTCTGGCGGCAATGATGAAGAATGCCCTTCTCCTTGTTGACGTGAGGTGATAAGCTTTGGCACTCGGCACAAGTAGAAGATCTTTATCTTCGGATCTCAGTGATCTCGTGAGACAATACGGGATAAGACAGTCCCTCTGGTACACTGGCCCCAGACCATACAAGGCCTTAAAAGTTAGAACTAACACTTTGAAAGTGATCCGGAATTCGATAGGCAGCCAGTGCAAGTCCCGCAGCACCGGTGTAATACGATGGCCCACGGGGGTGCCTGTGAGCACATGAGCTGCAGCATTTTGCACTAGCTTAAGTTTCCGGATCACTGACAAAGGTAGGCCAATGTAGAGAGCATTACAGTAGTCTAACCTTGAGATGACCATTGCTTGGATCACCGTGGCCAGATCGCGGCGAGACAGGTAGGGGGCCAGCTTACGAGCCTGGCGAAGATGGAAAAACGCAACTCGGCTGACCATGGGAACCTGGGTCTCCATGGAAAGCCGAGTGTCCAGATGGACTCCAAGCCTTTTTCAGAGGACGACGGGCATAAAGCAGCGCTGTCCAGGGTCGGAACCTGGAGTTCCCCACTGCCCAGGCGACCTAGCCAAAGGATTTCCGTCTTCGCTGGATTCACCTACTGGCCCTTCAATCTTGCCCTTGGTTGGCCCTTCTTCCTTCCATTATTCCCAGCATTATTGTCTTCTCCAAGCTTTCCTGTCTTCTCATTATGTGGCCAAAGTATTTAATCTTTGCCTCTAATGTCCAATGAGCAGTCAGGCTTTATCTCCTGAAGTATGGACTGGTTGGATCTTCTCATGGTCCAAGGTACTCTCAGAATTTTCCTTCAGCACCACAGTTCAAAAGCGCCTCTCTTCCTTCATTCAGCCTTCCTTATAGTCCAGCTCTCATATCCATACCATTGCTTTAACTATGCAGACCTTTGTTGCCAGTGTGATGTCTCTCTCTACTCTTCACTATTTTATTGAGATTGGTCAGTGCTCTCCTCCCAAGAAGTAAGCGTCTTCTGATTTCCTGGCTGCAGTCTGCATATGCAGTAATCTTTGTGCCTAGTCTGTCACTGCCTCCATGTTTCTCCCTCTATTTGTCAGTTATCAATCAGTCTGGTTGCCATCAACTTTGTTTTTGTGAGGTTTAACTGCAACCCAGCTTTTGCACTTTATTTCACCTTGGTTAGAAGGCTCCTCCTCGCTTTCAGCCATCAAAGTGGTATTCCTCAATATCATCTTGGTCATCTCGAGGCTAGACTACTGTAACGCCCTTTCCATTGGTCTTCCTTTGTCAGTCATCTGGAAGCTTAAACTGGTGCAGAATGCGGCAGCGAGACTTCTGGCTGGAGTGCCAGCCAAGGCTCATATTACTCCAATTCTGAAGTGACTGCACTGGTTGCCAATTGAGCACCGGATCATCTTCAAAGTGTTGGTCTTGACTTTTAAGGCCTTGCATGGTCTGGAGCCGGTGTACTTGAGGGACCGTATACTCCCATATGTTCCCCAGAGATCTCTTCGATCTGAGGATCTCAACCTCCTTCCCTGCGAACCATCCACCTGTTGTCAACCAGACAGAGAGCTTTCTCTGTTGCAGCACCATACCTGTGGAATGGCTTGCCGCCTGAAGTTCGAGCAATTGGTGAGCTGCCGGCTTTCTGGAAAGCTTGCAAAACTGCACTATTTCGGCAGGCATTTAGCCTTTAGCCACTCTTGGTTATGGCTCAATATGGTCTAAATTGTTGTATACCTTGTTTTATGATTCTTCTTGTAGTTCAATATGCTGTAAACCGCCCTGAGCCAATTTGGAAAGGATGGCATACAAATTGAAATAATAAATAAATAAATATGATATCCTTTCAAATATTTACACATGGCTACCGTGTCCCCTCTTCACCTTCTCTTCTCCAGGCGAGATGTCTAGCTCTCCATAATTGCAATACATCTCCCAGCATTGACTATGAGAGTTCCAGCCTTCACCAGGCAACCCCAGAATTATGTAGGATGCAGCCATGGCTGATAATGGGATATCATACTGCTCTAATTCTGCAGTGCATTCCCAGGTTCTGGACTTTTAACCTACCAGCTTCCCTTAGGGATGTCTTCAATGAGGCACTACTTCATGCTCTACTTCTCCCTCTTAATAGGAAACCGTTCTTTCCATTTTCTTCCAAATGTGCCTATCTAAAAAAGACACCAAAATCAAGAAATGGAGACAAGAGGGAGGGAAAGGATAGACGTTTTCTTCGGCTGATGTTTTCATGCGCCATTTGACCCAGTCTCCATGGTGACGGTGCCCATTGGGACCAGCTGAGGCAATGACTCACTCTGAATGGGTTCTTCAAGGAGGCATGGCACCAGCGTGGAGCGTTCGCAAAATCTTCCATCTGTCCCGACAAGGAAGGGTCAGGGAAGTTTCCGAGGCAGACGTAGGCAGCCTGAAAAAGCCCATGTTTTTCGTATTTCTCGTCCTGACTGACAGGGCTATTTTAATGAGCCTGAAATTGCTCTGAGTTGGCCATGGTGCCACCGGAATGTTAGGGCTTATTAAGGAATGGGATTCGCAGGGATGACGCAGCCATGCCCAATGCTAACCTTGCAAGAGATTTTCAGATGGATATTTTCAATGCCATTACATACCTTCAATATTTCATAGGCGAAAAACAGCACACATATGGCAGAGGAATCTCAGGGTGTGATCAAGATGGCTGGAATTATTAATAATAAGAAGAGACAATGTTGGAGATTGTGTAGCAGTTTTTGCCTGAGCCTACTGGGAAGCAAAAGATCTCACCCCATCCTCCTGCTTCCAAATGCACATTTTCTTTGAATATAGTTTGTACTAATGGACCAGGACAAAAATAAGAGAGTAGAGAGAAAATGGGACCCTTCAAAAGCAGCTGAAGAAGTGGGATGGCAGAGGATGAATACCCGATTTGGATAGTTCTTCCCTGTTAGATTTGGATAGTTTGTGAGTATGATGTTTCCATTTTGAATGTTGCTGGGTATCTCTCACCCCCTTTAATATTGAAGGAATGTGAATCCAATGGTGTGAACCATCAAACATTAAAAAAAATTGTGATAATATGGAAAAATATTATCTTCTCCCTGTTTTCTGTTCAGCCAAGGAGACCCTTTATCATCATTCCATGTCAAACTCCTAAATTCTCTAGCAACCTACTGGGTTAGTCCAGTATCCAATGCCCAAGATACTTGTTCTAGTCTTTTAAGAACCACATCTTTCAATGCTGTATTCTATATACTAACTGCATTAAGGCAGTGTTTCCCAACCAGTGTGCCGGGGCACACTAGTGTGCCGTGAGCGATCATCCGGTGTGCCTTGGGAAATTGGAAGCTCCAGGAGGGGAGGGGGAGTCTAGTGTGTTGAAGTATAAAAACCCTAAGAAACCTACCTCGATAAAGACACAAAATTACAAACACCAGCCCCTCCCCACTTGTTGTCTACTTGGTCTCTCCCTCTCTATGCATTGGGAAGGCCCGCCTCCCTTTCCCCAAGTAGAGACCTCCCCTTGCCTCTCCCCCTCCCCGGGCCTAATGCCGGATGGTTCAGTCCAGCACCGGTCCTCCTCCCCCTCCTCCCTGGTGCGCGCGAAACCGCTCTCAGCCTCCCTCTGGCTCCCTGCCCGCTGCCTCTGCCTTCCTTCCTGCCTGCTTCGCCAGCCCTGAGATGCCCACCTGGGCCGCCCCACTGACTCCCGAGGAGCTGCGCAGGTGGTGAGGCTCCTGCTCCCCACAACCCCAATTCAAGCCTGGCGGGGAGGGAGGGGTCAACCTAAGTGAGAGGGAGACTGCTGGTCTTTCGAGCGCCCCCCCCTCCAGAAACTGTAACTCCCAAATGTCAAGGTCTATTTTCCGCAAACTCCATCTGTGTTCACATTTGGCCATATTGAGTATTCATGCCAAGTTTGGTCCTGATCCAACATTGTTTCAGTCCACAGTGCTCTCTGGATATAGGTGAACTACAACTCCAAAACCCAAGGTCAATGCCCACCAAACTCTTATAGTATTTTCTCTTGGTTATGGGAGCTCTGTGTGGGAAGTTTGTGTCTTTCTGCCATTCCTGCCAGGATATCTATGTTGTGTTCATCGAAACAGGTCCAGGTTTCACACTGAGTGTATAAATACATTTAAAAACATATTAACTACCGTATATGTATTACTGTGTTAGAGTGTCATTTTGTGTCATTTTGGTTGGTGGGGTGCCCTAGGATTTTGTAAATGTAAAAAGTGTGCCGCGACTCAAAAAAGGTTGGGAAACACTGGACTAAGGTTTGAATTCCTGCTTCACCATGAAGGTCCATTGGATGACCTTGGGCATGCCATTCTCTCTCAGAGTGAAAGAAGAGCACTGGCAAAGCCTCTCTGATTACTCTTGTGAACAAAACTCTGTGCTGGATTTGCTTTAGGTTCCATGATAGACGAGATAGGTTTGAAGTCATTGTCTTCCACACTTGGCCACAGTGGTCCATGCTCTTTTTACATACTGAATAGACTACTGCAATGTACTCTACATGGGATTGCCTTTGAAGACTGTTTGGAAGCTTCAAGTGGTCCAACGGGTGGCAGCCAGGTTGCTCTCGGAGCGACATACAGGGAGAATACAACTCCCCTGTTGAGGCATCTCCATTGGCTGCCAGTTTGCTATCGAGCACTATTCAAAGTGTTGGCCTTAGCCAATAAACCCCTAATTGATTCCAGCCCAGCTTACCTGTCCAAACTTATCTCCCTTTATGATCCACTTTGGAGGTTAAGATCATCCAGGGAGGCCCTGCTCTCAGTCTCACCTCCTTCGAAGGCATGATTGGTGGGGATGAGAAACAGGGCCTTCTTGATGGTGGCCCCTCGTCATTGGAACTCCTTCCCCAACAAAATCAGATCACCCCCTTCTCTCCTGACCTTCAGAGGGAAAACTTAAGATGTGGCCTTGGGACCAAGCTTTTGATCAGTAATTGCAGCAGCGTAATAAGTGTCCATGAATTAATGTGATTGACAAATGGAACGGCCCTGGATTATGATTTGGATGGTGTGATTTTAAAGTGATGTTTTAAAAATTGATGTTTTAATTATTTGGTTTTTAATTGTTTGCTGTTATGGACATGTGTGTGTGTGGCATGGTTTAGAACCCAATAATAGGAAATCGAAAATCTAAGGGGTTGATTAGTAATAGAAAGACTTACAAAAAAAATTCCAACAATTTCTAAAATGTAACTTAATTACTAACGAAATTCGTTAGTTCGTATGCCAGCGCATGCGCATTCCAGATGGTTTTGGCCTACAGACAGAGCAACGGGGAAGAGAAGGGGGGGGGGGCGAGCCACCAGGAAAGAGGAGGGGCAGAGAAGCATGGGAGAGAGCGCAGGGAGAGAGAGGAGGAGAAGCGTGTGTGTGTGTGTGTGTGTGTGAAGTTGGCCCGTGCGATGGGGCAAGACAGAGCAACGGGGAAGAGAAGGGGGGGGAGAAGCCACCAGGAAAGAGGAGGGGGGCAGAGAAGCATGTGAGAGAGCACAGGAGAGGAGGAGAAGCGTGTGTGTGTGTGTGTATGTGTGTGTAGTTGGCCCATGCGGTGGGGCAAGACAGAGCGACGGGAAGAGAAGGGGGGAGAAGCCACCAGGAAAGAGGAGGGGGCAGAGAAGCATGTGAGAGAGCGCAGGGAGAGAGAGGAGAAGCGTGTGTGTGTGTGTGTGTATGAAGTTGGCCCGTGCGGTGGGGCAAGACAGAGCAATGGAGAAGAGAAGGGGGGGAGAAGCCACCAGGAAAGAGGAGGGGGCAGAGAAGCATGTGAGAGAGCGCAGGGAGAGAGAGGAGGAGAAGTGTGTGTGTGTGTGTGTGAAGTTAGCCCGTGCGGTGGGGCAAGACAGAGCAACGGGGAAGAGAAGGGAGGGGGGGGAGAAGCGTGGAGGACTGCACTTTCCAGAATGCCTAGCAGCAGCGTCACTTCCAGTTCCCCATAGAAATGCGGGAAAAAGAAGAAGATGAATGAAGGCGGAAGGAAATGAGGGGAGAAGACAGGGAGAAGTGAGTACGTAGTACAATAATTAAGAATTTATTACGATCATAACGCAAATTGTTGGCCTCAAGGACCGTAAAGAAAGTCTACTTCCTGGTTAGCTGCCGTGATGCGTATAAACTAGAAAGTCCCATTACATATGAATCACTTACGATTTCTTTTAATTTTCATAACTTTTTTCTCATGCCTAGTGTGTGTGTGGCATCCAATTGCTGCCTGTTATAAGGCCGCCTTGAGTCCCCTTTGAGGCGAGGAGGGTGGGATACAAATATGGTAAGTAAATAAGTGCCTTCCAACTCGGTGCCTTCCACCACAATTTCATGACATGACTCTTTGGAAAAGACAGCAATTCTGGGAAAAACGGGAAAGCTTTTAGTCACCCTATCACCAGCAGTCCTGTTCATGTCTTGCAAACTCAGGGCAGACATGGTTTCCTCAACTGAACTCCTCTATCTGGGATGCAGTCTCCTTTTCCACCTCCTGCCTTCTAGCAAGTCATGCATGTTTTCTCATGATATGGCCACAGTCTCAAAATAGTTATTTTGGCTTCTAGGGATAGTTCAAACTTGATTTACTATAGTACCCCTTCATTTGACTTTTTTTAGCAGTCCAAAGTATCCATAGAAGTCTCTTCCAGCACCACATCACAAATGAGTCGGTTTTCTTCCTATCAGCTTTCCCCACTGAATTGTCTCAATCAAGGAAGACATAGTTGTCCTGAGTTTGCAAGACCTTAGCTATTTTTGACTGAGGTTCCTTAGGATTGCTAAAAGTCGAAACCACTTGTTGACAAATAACAATGGCAATATGAACATAGCGCATGCCTTCCCTGGAACATCTTTTCCCATCTCTATCTTTAATTTTTTTTAAAAAAAATCTGAACAGTTTTGCCATTTTTACAGGGAGCATACAGCAGAAAGTAAGTCCTTTTAGCCACACTTTTCTGAACCTTGATATCCTTTTCTAGGTGGTGCGTGCAACCAAAACCGAACACGATATTCCAATGTGGTTGTGTTATACGTTTATATAACAGCATTCGTTTTGCTGTCTTACTTTCAGTCCCTCTCCTAATAAGTTTGCTTTCCCCATTTCCACAGCAGCTCGCTTTGATGCTTTCTGAGACTCTTTCCACCGCAGCATCTTCGCCCCTTTAGTACTTGGCAGCAATACAGAAAAGAGCTTTTAAAAACAGGAACCTAATTATTGGCCTGGCATCTCCCTCCGAGTCCAAGTGAAGGATTTAGCCTGGCAGTCACTCTTGCAAATCCTTCCCTTGGCCCAAGACTCTTTTTCGTTAGGATTTCTCTCTTGGGAGATATATCATTCATCTAGCCTTGTTCTGTGATCACACATTACATACCTAATGCCTACACAAGTTAGCTAACTCAATAATCCAGCACAGACCAAAATGTTAGATTACTTACATAGGTGAGTCACATAATAACCTTGTAGCCCAGTGGTTCCCAAACTTTTTGGCCTACCGCCCCCTTTCCAGAAATTTTTTTACTCACCGCACCCCTAGAAATTATTTTTTTTTAAAAATGTAACAGCAATTAAACAGAAAGATATATGCATTAATGCAGTGGTTCTCAACCTTTCTAATGCCGTGAGCCCTAAATAGGGTTCCTCATGTTGTGGTGACCCCATCCATATTTTCATTGTTACTTCATAAATAATTTTGCTACTCTTATGAATCCTAATGCAAATATCTAATATGCAGGATGTATTTTCATTGTTACAAATTGAACATAATTAAAGCATAGTGATTAATCACAAAAACAATATGTTTGGAGGAGTATGGACAACGGATGATGGGATTTGCAGTATTTTCGACCAATTCAGCTTCGACCTCCACAGCCGAGACCCCATGAATGACAGACCTGGACCAAACTTGGCACACAGAAACCCCATGACCAATAGAAAATACTGGAAAGGTTTGGGAGGAATTGACAGTGATTTAGGGGTGATGTAGTTCACCTACATTTGGAGAGCACTCTGAACCCAAACAACCCTGGATCTGGACCAAATTTGGCACAAATACTCAATATGCCCAAATTTGAATACTGGTGGGGCTGGGGGGATTGATTTTGTCATTTGGGAGTTGTAGCTGCTGGGATTTATAGTTCACCTATAATCAAAGAGCATCTTGAACTCCCAACAGCAATGGAATTGAACTAAACTTGAGCAATAGCGAATACTGGACCTTGGAAATTGGGAGCTGCTTGCATTTTCCTTGTGCCACGGCCATCTCCCAGGAGGCACCTGCAAATGCGGCAGCGACTAAGGGGGCATTTGCAGATGCGGAGGCTTTCCTTCCCCGCTGGACCAACTGGCAGGCACACACTTGCAAGCGCGCAACTGTCTCAGCCTGACAGTTGGAATCCCTGGGCAGGCGTTGCCTGGAAACCGCAGTGCGCGCGCCCTTCCTCTCCTCAACTCTGCCCATGGCACAGTCCCGTATCGCCCCTTCCTTCCAAGGGACGTGTTGGATTGGAAGGGGTGATACAGGACTGCGCCGTGGGTGGAGTTGAGGAGAGGAAGAGGGGCACTCTGTGGTTTCAACGCAGCGCCTGCCCAGGGATTCCAACTGGCAGGCTGAGACAGTTGTGTGCTTGTGAGTGTGTGCCTTCCAGTTGGTCCTAGTGGGTGGTGATCGCCTCACCACCCATTAGAGGGCGGTACCGCCCACTTTGGGAACCACGGTTGTAGGTCAACCAACTACATAGTGCCCCACATAGATGATTGGCACAGATGGTCCCAAGTGAATTGAAGAGGGAACACGTTACATGTTACAGAGATGAGAAATGTTACATTTTGGGGTGCCGTCTCCCAAAATGTGGGAACTGTCATCCAAAAATGGAAGCCAAGATCCTACATCATGATTGTGCAAATAAATCATCAGCTAGTTAAAGGATGGCTGTGCCCCACCAACCTGATATGGTGCTTTCCCCTAGTAGAGGAACATTAAACCCATTTGCTCTTGAAAACTCACAAACCACACCAGGGTCTACCATTTCAGAAGTACTCCATATACCCCATATATAGATCTACCTCATGTAGATTTTGACTGAATTATGCGGCCATTAAAAGAACTCCAGGAATGCTGAGGAATGCGAAAGGAACAACAAGGTATGCTGGGAACGCTGAGAGATGAGGAGTGTGTCAGCTCTCCCTGGTGGCCAGAGTTTGCCTCTGTTCATCTATATGTTGTGTATTTTGGAAAGGGCAGGGATTGTCTGCTAAGTATGTGTACCTGTAATCCGCTCTGAGTCCCCTTCGGGGTGAGAAGAGCGGAATATAAATAAAGTGTATTATTATTATTATTGTTTGAGGGTAAGTTTTGGTGCCAAACTTATGGATTTTGATATGAATTGTGGATAGGTTGAGGATCATTGCATGGAGAAGGGAAAGTTCAATAATGTCCAGGGGGTTATTTTGCCATTTTGCCACCCAGGCATTAAAATAGGACAGAAGTGGTTCCATGGCAGAGAAATTATTGGGATTGGTGCTTCTTTTAAGTTCTCCCAGGATGAACTAAGCCCTTGTTTTTTGTTACTCTGCTCAGAGAAGTAGATGGTCCGTTTTTCATAAGAGTTAAGGTACAGTACTTACTCACACCAGAAATGACTTGAAGTTTCTCAAGTTGCTCCTGACACAAAAAAGTACTTACATTGACCCATGGGTAAGTCAACTCAAGTTTTTTTGTGTGATTTTTTCCAGCTAATTTGCTAGACTTATACATGTACACACCATAGTTTTAGTCAGAAGTTTCTTTCCATAGCATAAAAGTGGATGTTGTTTAGTCACGGCATCTTCAAAAGCACTGTTACATCAAAGCCTTTTGCCAGTTTCTGTACTCCTTCTAAAGTGGGGTGGGAAAAGGGTATCTTGGTGGCCAAATGAAGCCCCTTGGGGCAGGCATGTAGCCGGGGGCTGGAGGGCTCACCCCCCAAATTCTCAGGGTGGTCCATGAGAAGGCCTTACTGGTACATTATTTAAACTGTTATGTGTATTCATATAACGATCTGATCACCATGCTCAATATATCCCATATGCATGGGGGTATTGGGGTAATGATGCAAAAGGTTTGCTAGGGTAGATCCTCTCTCACTCATACTTGGCCCCCCCCAAATCAAACTCAGCCCCCCTCCCCCCGAATCAAAATCCTGGCTACATCCCTGCCTCGGGGTGTTTTTGTATCCCTCCCTAAGACACAGGAGAGATACATACATACATAAGAGTAAAGGTAAAGGTTTCCTCTTGACATTAAGTCTTGTTGTGTCCGACTTTAGGGGGTGATGCTCATCTCCATTTCTAAACCAAAGAGCCAGTGCTGTCCATAGATGCTTCCACAGTCATGTGGCCAGCATGACTGCATGAAGCGCCATTACCTTCCCACAGAAGCAGTACCTATTGACCTACTTACACTTGATTGTTTTCGAACTGCTAGGTTGGCAGAAGCTGGGGCTAAAACCGGCAGCTCACCGTACTCCCAGGGTTCAAACCGCCAAACTTTCAATCAGCAAGTTCAGCAGCTCAGTGGTTTAACCTGCTGCACCACTAGGGGGCCTTAAATACATACATATACATATAAATACATATACATACATATGTGTACTTATGTGGAAAACTTGGCTTCAGAATTCCTCCAAATGCACTATAGGTGGTGCAGAAGACATTTCAATCATGTTTGGGTGTCTTCTTGGCTCCAAAGGGAATTTGAGCATATTTTTCTCATAAACATTTGTCTTGAAATGCTTCAAAATGTACCAGGGAGAGCATTTCCACCTCACTTTGCATTCTTCTGGGCAAATCTAAGCCAAACAGAGACTTTTTTTGAAACGCAGAAGGTGGTCAAAATGCCTCCATTCTAGTAGAGACATGTGGAGGCAATACTTTCTTTTTTGCAGGAGCAGGTGCAGCTCCTTAAGGTTTTCTAGGGCAGTGTTTTTCAACCTTTTTTGAGCCGTGGCACATTTTTTACATTTAAAAAATCCTGGGGCACACCACCAACCAAAATGACACAAAATGACACTCTAACACAGTAATACATATAGTTAATATGTTTTAAAATGTATTTATACACTCAGTGTGAAACCTGGGCCTGTTTCGATGAACACAACATAGATATCCTGGCAGGAATGGCAGAAAGACACACATGAAGGTCTTGTTCAACAGCTGGGAGTTATAGTTCACCCACAATCAAAGAACATTCTGAACTCCACCAATGATGGAATGGAATCAAACTTCCCACACAGAACTACCATAACCAAGAGAAAATACTGTAAGAGTTTGGTGGGCATAGACTTTGAGTTTTGTAGTTGTAGTTCACCTATATTCAGAAAGCACTGTGGAGGGGAGGGAGGAAGATGTGGGGCGAGTCTGCGCAGTAGCGCCCACACGGGCTACGTCTCCCCCCCCCCAAAGCGGCAGTGTGAGCAAAGCGAGGCATAGCGAGCAGAGCGAGGCTGGGAAGAAGGGAGCCCGAGTGGAGAAGAAAAAGTGTTCGGCAGGAGGGGGAAGAAAGTGTATTGGAGGTTCCAATTTCCCACGGCACACCTGATGATCGTTCACGGCACACTAATGTGCCACGGCACACTGGTTGGGAAACACTGTTCTAGGGTGCTAATGCAGCCCCTAGCCTTCCATGTTTGCTTATTCCTGTTCTAATATGGCAACGAGTGCTTGTGATAAACCTTCCCTCCAAGGTTCCCAATCTTTTTGGGTACCCACGTCCTCTTTCCTTTCTATTCTCCTTGATTAAATGCCTGCACCAGATGGGAGCTTAGCTGGGAGAACATGATGTGTGATAAGCTGCACTGGCACATTTACTGGGAGAGATTCAACTCCTCTATAAAATGGAGCAGTATTCATTCCCTTGCTCAAGGATCCATGCCTGGGTTCTCTGAGGTGAGGGCAAAACCACCAAATATACCACCAAAACAGGAACTTACCACACTATAAAATCATAGCACAATGTTTCTGCTTTGCTACGATGGCTCCATCCCAGATTTGTAGTTTTGGGAGATCATTTTGAATTCTTGGCCAAGAACTCCCAAAATAATACATTTTTGCTGAAACAATGTACAAATATTTTCTCGGCAACCACATTGGTGTTTCCCCATATGATGGTGTCACTTGGGGCTGTTTGCACCTTCACACCCCCATATTGATGCCACTGTACTTGCAATAAGCAAACAAACAAACAGCATCTCTCAGAGAAACGGAAAGCAATGCCATTTCAACGTTTCAGATTTGGAGTTTTGACCTTGCCCTTTGGTCTTGACATTTGAAATCCTGGATAACATGAAAAGGATCATTGGACTGGAAGCTCTTTCACCTGGACATTCATAACTATTTGAAAACCTTCCCTGAGTATGAAAGGACTTGAAAGCCTTCCCTGAGTATGTTTGTGCTGCAAATGTCAGCAGCTGTCTCAATTTGTTTTGAGAGGACTATCACAGACTCAACATCATGCATCTATCATGATCTCATTTTGGAGATAATTTATCTGGCATTTTGAAGGAGGATTTCATGGAATGCAAAATATCCCTATGTAAGGGAACAAATCCACAATTAATAGAAAAACGGCACTTCAAGAACATGGATAACCTAAAACATTCCTTAACTGGTTGTCTATAAGAAGAGACACATAAAAATCTTAGTGTCCAATTTGGGCTGCCATCCACAATACAGTTCAGTGTCAACTTCACCATCTCAGTGAGAAAGAAACCATAGTTAATATGATATAGACCAGGGGTGCTCATTAGGTAGATCACGATCTACTGGTAGATCATGTAGGGTGTCCTGGTAGATCGCAGGCAGGGCGGGAGGAAGGCTCAGTCCCACCCTGCAGCTCCCGTCACCGCCCAGGTACAGAAGGAGGTTGGACTGGATGGCCCTTGGAGGTCTCCTCCTATTCTAGGAACCTATTGTAATTAATTATTATTATTATTATTATTATCAGAGGCTGAATGGCCATCTGTGAGGAATGCTTTGATTGTGTTTTTCCCTTATGCCAGAAGGAGGTTGGACTGGATGGCCCTTGGAGGTCTCCTTCTACTCTAGGAACCTATTGTTGTTGTTACTATTATTAGCAGAGGCTGAATTATCATCATTATTATTATGAATAAATTCAGGGGCTTATTATACTCACATTTAGTTGAATTCAGTCTTAAAATATATTATATGGCTCTCACTGAAATAAATTTCTAAATATTTTGCTTTTATGGCTCTCTGAGTAGTGGGTAGGAAGATCATTTTGACTTGGTTGTTTTATAAGTTGCTCGCATGCTGAAAAAGTGTGAGCACCCCTAAAATAGACATTGAGTATTTGACTAGACCAGTGTTTCACAACGTGGAGGCTGACATTCCTGAGGGAGTTATGAGGAGGTTTCAGAGGGTTCACCAAAGACCATAAGAAAACATATATTTCTGATGGTTTTAGGAACGTTTTGGCAGAGACGGCTGAAGATCTCTCCGCCTGTCCTTCTCTTCCTTTTTGGAAACAGACGGCAAATCCTCCCACCAAAAGCCCTCCTATGCTTTGATTGCTGGCCTCTCAGCCAAGAGGAGGGCTGTTTCTGAGGCCCAAAGCAGGGAGGGGAGAGCAGGCAAGGCTGGAGGGAGGCTTGCGCCAGTGACTCCCTTCAAGGCATGTGTGGGAAGTTTGGCACTATTCTATCATTGATGGGGTTCAGAGTGTTCTTTGATTGTAGGTGAACTATAAATCCCAGGAACTACAACTTCCAAATGTCAAGGTACTGTATATGTTCCCCAAACTCCACTAGTGTTCACATTTGGGCATACTGAGTATTCGTGCCAAGTTTGGTCCAGATCATTGTTTGAGTCCAAAGTGCTCTCTGGATAGAGGTGAACTACTAAAACTCACTCAAGGTTAATGCCCACCAAACCCTTCCAGTATTTTCTGTCAGTCATGAGAATCCTGTTTGCCAAATTTGGTTCAATTTCATTATTGGTGGAGTTCAGAATGCTCTTTGATTATAGGTGAACTATAAATCCCAGCAACTTCAACTCCCAAATGACAAAATCAGTCCCTCCACAACCCCACCAGTATTGGGTATCTGTGTCAAATTTGGTCCAGTGAATGAAAATACATCATGCCTATCAGATCTTTACATTACGATTCATAACAGTAGCAAAGTTACAGTTATGAAGTAGCAACAAAAGTAATTTTATGGTTGGGAGGCAGCACAATATGAGGAACTGTATTAAAGGGTTGCGGCGTTAGGAAGGTTGAGAAACACTGTACTAGTCCATTTGGCAGGCTACAGAGTTTGAACCCGTTCTTAGCCATTCAAACCCAAACAACACCCTCTCAGCCTTAGAGTAAGGTAATGGCAACCCTTGTCTGAATAAATCATTTATTTAAAACCCTGTAATAAGGCCGACTTAATGTCACCATAAGTTGAAAAGGTATGAAGGCACACAGCAACAACACGAACGAAACCAGAAGCATTCAAGTGAGTGGGCAGCAAAAGTTAAGTGGATAGCAATGATGGCTCCCAGTGGACAGTGCACCTGCTTCAGGTTATGGATTCAAGGTGCTGAACCTAGAAGGGGTGGTGGTGGTAATATCAGTATCTTGAGTAGCGCCATTAACATTTAGAATAACATTCACATCTTAGAGGGAGGTCCCAGAGGGAGGTCTCCTGCTGATGTTCTTCAGAAGGACCTCGCTGGTTGCTTTCCTGCTTTCCAGATGCTTTGGGGGAGGAACACCTGGCACAGATCTCCGAAGCAGCTGCCTTCCCCCTGTCTGGCGCTAAACATCCCTCCGTGCAATAAAACGAGTATATAGGGCCTCTGGAGAGCCATGACAGACGCATGGAAATCAGCTGGTGTTACTCTCTGGGGAGCCAACCCGAATTAAATGTTTTGCTTTGAAGGCGTTCATCACTGCAGAGCTTGGGAAACCTTGGAAATGGGTCATCATTTTGGGACTCTCCTAGGCTCAGAGATTTCCAAGCCAAAAAATGAAAATAAAGGATGGTCCCTGTTGATATCATTAAATATTAGGCACTGAATTTAATACGCACACACCGCACAGCTATTCTGAGAATATTTTTCCTGTTCGGGAATGAAGACAAGAATCTAAGTTTAAAGGCACTACTCAACACCTTTTCCTCAGTCTTCTCCCTAAAGGTAAAGGTAATGTTTCCCGTTGGCATTAAGTCTAGTCATGCCTGATTCTGGTGCTCAACTCCACTTCTAAGCCGGCGTTGTCCATAGATGCCTCCAAGTCATGTGGCTGGCATGATTGCATGGAACGCCATTACCTTCCTGCCAAAGCAATACCTATTGATCTACTCACATTTGCATGTTTTCAAACTCTAGGTTGACAGAAGCTGGGTCTAACAGCGGGAGATCATCCTGCTCCCTAGATTTGAACCGCTAACCTTTCAGTCAGCAAGTTCAGCAGCTTGGCACTTTAACCCGCTGTGCCACTAACAGCGCTCAGTTTGGGAAGAATGGAGCAGAGGATGCAGTAGGAGAAATGCGGCACAGAATTGGTAAAGAGGCAGCACAGGAATATCCAGCTAATCTAAATGAATTCAAGTCTCCCAAACTGGAAAATGTGTGCACTGCACCTGCAGAGATACCTTGCACATTACAATCATGCATTTCATGTTATT
Source organism: Anolis apletophallus (assembly GCA_030556195.1). Classification (NCBI taxonomy): domain Eukaryota; kingdom Metazoa; phylum Chordata; class Lepidosauria; order Squamata; family Anolidae; genus Anolis; species Anolis apletophallus. The sequence goes on along the minus strand of JARBWK010000012.1, from coordinate 107,579,336 downwards.
TATAATTCAATTGCACAATGTTACAATTTATTAATGCAGACACATAGTGTGACTCTGTGAATGTAAAATTACACCTCATGTTCTTGACCTAGAATCACTGGCATGACATTACAAGGGCTCATCTAAGGATTACTCATGTACTTTGTAAATGCTTATTGGTGTTCCTCCCCAATAGTTCCGAAGTTGGCATCTTTTGGGTGACATATATGCATGCATAAGACATAATACATGAGAGATGAGTTATTTGTTGCAGTACAATGTATTCTTCTGAGAGCTGCAAGAGAAGAATTGCACAGGCCACCAACTTCCGCATTGACCAAATGACATATGTAGTAGGCCTGTGCAATCATGCTTCTAAATGTTTCTAAAGTACTTACAAAACTAAAATTCTGAGGGTGAACACTAGGTGGCGCTGGTACTTTGTTTCTATAGTGTTGCTAAAGTTCTGGTGGTGCAATGTCCACCACCAGAACTATGTAGGTATAAGCTTAGAGAGACAACAGTGTCTAGGGTTTGAATGTTGGGAACAGGACTCTAGAAAATCAGGGTTTAAATCCATGCTTGGCCATGGAAACAAATTGAGTGCCACTGTGCAAGTCACACTCTCACTGCCTTGGAGGAAGGCGATGGCAATTGAACAACTCTTGCCAAGAAAACCCCATTGTACGTAGGTTCACCATAAAGGTAAAGGTTTCCCCTGACATTAAGTCTAGTTGTGTCCAAACTGAGAGGGGTGGTGTTTATCTCCATTTCTAAGCTGAAGAGTTGGTGTTGTTCATACATGTCTCCAAGGTCATGTGGCTGACATGACTGCGTGGAGTACAATTACCTTCCCGTAGAAGCAGTACTTATTGATCTACTGACATTTGCATGTTTTCGAACTGCTAGCTTGGAAGAAGCTGGGCCTAACAGTGGGAGCTCACCGTGCTCCGTGGATTCGAACCACCAACCTTTTGGTCAGCAAGTTCAGTATCTCAGTGGTTTAACCTGCTGTGCCACCAGGGGCCCCAGGTTCACCATAGGGTTGCCATAAGTCAGAAATGACATAAAGGTACACAACAACCACAAAAAAATTGACTTATGCCTGCCTATGCTATTAATAAAATGCAAACCATTATATGGCCTTCTCACCATAGACATAGAAAACCGAGGTCCATAGAGGTGGGTCAATTATCAGTTGTCATTGGTTGCAAATAAATAAGTCCAAAGTAAAATCAAAATGAGAAGTAAAAATTGTTAGATCTCTGGGATTCTGCAGTCCATTTCTGATGTCTTTTGCACCTCACAATTTGCTCATCTTTTTAGCAAGCTGTCCAAAACGCTTTCCAAGAACATGGTATCTCTCTGCTGCAAAGCTTTGTTCTTGGAGAGCATGACAGGCAAACTGAATGGCTTCTCTTTTGATACCTATCAGAGGAACAGTGCACAGATATGTGTCTGAATGTTGCTCTCAGAAGATTGCAGCCTTTTGGCTTTTGACCAAATGCATTAGTGAATGACCAGAGAGAGAGAGAGAGAGAGAGAGAGAGAGAGAGAGAGAGAGAGAGAGAGAGAGAGAGAGAGCTACCCATAAGGATTACAATTAAAGAGCTGTTTCCTCCAGGAGAATAATGCTTGACCTTTCCCATGCCAATAAATTATGGGGCATTATGAAATGCAATTTTCTGCATTTTGCCAAGACTGACCTTGTCTGGATGGAAGGGATGGCGGGAGGAAAAAAGGAGGATACATTCTTTATCTAGACTCTGTGAGTAACTGGGATGTTTGTGCAACACAGGGGAGTGGTTCGAATAGAAGTGGGGAGCGAGGTGTCCGTGATCAGAGTGTGTTCTGTGGATGCTGTTGCAATTAGTTGAAGAAAATTGAGAATCCGCCAACTGCCCAGATTTTTCATGGACACTTGTACAGACCTGATTGATCATCCCCAATCTCATTTTTTCAGCTGGTTTTAAAATGTCCCAGTTTCTCTTTCTTCTTTGTCCACAACTTACTTCAAATGGAATACAGTTTTCGATTTGACTATTCGTGGATTTGGTTAAAATTAGGAATCTCTAGATCAGTAGTTCCCAACTTTTATTTTTGACCAGGAACTACTTGACCAGGGACCACTTTGGCCAGGAACCACTTGACTAGGGACCATTTGGCCAAGAACCACTTGACTAGGGACCATTTGACCAGGGACCACTCTGACCAGGGACCACTTGACCAGGGACCACTCTGACCAGAGACCACTTAGACTAGGGACCACTTGACCAGGGACCACTCTGACCAGGGACTACTCTGACCATGGACTACTTTGACCAGGGACCACTTGACCAGGGACTACTCTGATCAGGGACCATTTAGATCAGGGACTACTTTGGCCAGGGACCAATTAGACCAGGGACCACTCTGACCAGGGACCACTTAGATCAGGGACCACTTGACCAGGGATTACTTTGGCCAGGGACCACTTAGACCAGGGACCACTTGACCAAGGCCAGCCACTTAGACCAGAGACCACTTGACCAAGGGCCACTTAACCACAGACCACTCTGACCAGAAACCACTTGACCAGGGACCACTCTGACCACAGACCACTTGACCAGGGACTACTTTGACCAGGGAACCACTTGACCAGGGACCACTCTGATCAGGGACCATTTAGACCAGGGACCACTGACCAGGGACCACTCTGATCAGGGACCATTTAGACCAGGGACCACTCTGACCAGGGACCACTTAGATCAGGGACCACTTAACCAGGGATTACTTTGGCCAGGGACCAATTAGACCAGGGACCACTCTGACCAGGGACCACTTAGATCAGGGACCACTTGACCAGGGATTACTTTGGCCAGGGACCACTTGACCAGGGGCCACTTGATCAGGGGCCACTTGACCACAGACCACTCTGACCAGAAACCACTTGACCAGGGACCACTCTGACCACAGATCACTTGACCAGGGACTACTTTGACCAGGGAACCACTTGACCAGGGACCATTCTGATCAGGGACCATTTAGACCAGGGACCACTCTGACCAGGGACCATTTAGACCAGGGACTACTTTGGCCAGGGACCAATTAGACCAGGGACCACTCTGACCAGGGACCACTTAGATCAGGGACCACTTGACCAGGGATTACTTAGATCAGGGACCACTTGACCAGGGATTACTTTGGCCAGGGACTACTTTGACCTGGGAACCACTTGACCAGGGACCACTCTGATCAGGGACCATTTGGAACAGGGACCACTCTGACCAGGGACCACTCTGATCAGGGACCATTTAGACCAGGGACCACTCTGACCAGGGACCACTTAGATCAGGGACCACTTGACCAGGGATTACTTTGGCCAGGGACTACTTAGACCAGGGACCACTTGACCAGGGACCACTCTGACCACAGACCACTTGACCAGGGACTACTTTGACCAGGGAACCACTTTCTCCACAGACCACTCTCCACCCTTTATACCAAAAGGGTTATGAATCAGTTTTTGGTCAACTTTAGATTCGATTTGGGGTGCTGATTCAGAAAATTGCACTGGATAGACCATATCAGCTCTAGTTTCTGTTACAGCACATCTGCCATGGTCAGCGACGGAGAAGGAGTTGCAGGTGGTGCAAAAGGAACAGAAATAAAATAAAATAAATAAAGAGGAAGGAGACTCGTGGACCAGATTTTCGTCCTTGTGGCCCACTGGTGGTCTGCGGCCTACAGGTTAAGAACCACTGCTCTAGATTCCTCAGGATGACTCTATGTTCAACTTCTGCTGGATCTGTAGTTTGGTGAAGTACCACCACTCTTTAGCAGAGAAAACTATATAACTTATATAGTTTCTATATATCTTCTGCTCGAGATCCCCGTGTACAACTGGTGGGCCACTGTGTGATACAGAATGCTGGACTAGATGGGCTGAGGTCCGATTCAGCATGGCTCTTCTTATGTTCTTATGTTCTTATAACACTACAATCCCCATGATTCAATGGAATTGAGCCATGACAGTTAAAGTGTTGTCAAACTGCATTAATTTCATAGTGTAGATACCTTGTAAATGAGATCCAAATCTAAACACAAATTCATTTATATCACGTATATCTCTTGGGTTGCATCTACACTGTAGAATGAATGCAGTTTGACACCACTTAAGCTTCCATGGCTCAATGCCATGGAATCCTGGGAATTGTTGTTTGGTGATACAATAACATGCTTTGGAAGAGAAGTCTGAAGACCTTGTAAAACTACAGCTCCCTTGATACTATAGCATTGAGCCACGGCAGTTAAAGTGGTGTTAACCTGCTTTAATTCTACAGTGTAGATTCACTACAATCCTCTAAGGAAGCAGCGAGGTAATAGTTGTCTAACTCAGGGGCAGAGTGTCCTATTTGGCTACAAAAGTGGAGCAAAAATAGGAGGTCAGACATCTCTTAACCCCAGTTTATGGAAGATTTTAATTTGGGGGTGGAAAAATTTGGAATGGGAGGCAGTTGCCTGGAACTCTCTCGCTTCTTTTGGGTATATTTAACAAAGACCTTTTATCTGATTGAAAAGAAGCAAAAATGACTTGGCTATTTTTATACAGTCTGCCTGAATGGATATGAGTCAGCTGTTACCTATCTCAAATAGGGATGGAGGGATCTGGACAGATGAAGCTACTGAGACGAGCCAAAAGCCAAAGGGGTAATGAATGGGAAGGCACCAACCTCCTTTGTTGCTGCTTCACTGATCCTTCCTCTCTAAATCACCATATTAGCTTAGAAGGAGGAATATTAAATATTCTCATAACTTTTTAGCATCATAGCTACAGATAATGAAAAATCATCCATCCAATATTTCATAGCTGAAAACTGGGACTCATGGGGCCAAACAGCATCAGAGTGTGACCAAGGTGGCAATAAATAATATAATATAATTAATATAATATAATATTGATAATATTATAATGTAATACAATATAATACTACTAATAATAAGATATTATAATTATATATTTTATATTACATGTAATATTACTAATAATATAGTAATGTTATAGTACAATCTTGGCTTTTCTTCGCGAACAAAGATTCAGGAAGGATTCATCCCACGCTTTCTACAAGCGTGTTGATGACTAAAAAGGCCAATCCGAGATAGGCAAGTCCGGTTGCAGAAAGCACAGCAGAAAGTCTCCTTGGGTCATGTTGTTTCCAGGTTGCGGTTCTTTCCGCGTTGTCATTTCTCTTCGAGACTCGTTTGGCGTGTCTTCTTGAAAGAGGCTGCAGCATTGTGGAGAGTGCGTCTCCATGCCTCCCGATGTGAGGCCAGGGTGGACCATTGTTGGTGATCAATCTGGCCGAGCCTGAGATGTTGTTTCAGGGTGTCACGATGCACGGACTTGACCGGCCCCTTAATCACACACACAGAGACGGACTGAAGGCTAACTACTTTATTGATATAAAAACAGTTCAAAGAGTATATTGTCCAAAAGAATAGCAAAACAATCCAAAGGGCTTGAAGCAATCAATGTCCAAAACAGCTTGGCAAAGTAATCCAAAGGCTTAACAAGGCTCCGCGCAGCAATGCGGATTCAGGAACGAGGCAAGGTAAACAAGGCAAGACTTGATGGCCACTAGCCAGCTTAGCTCCGTGGACCAACTTCGCTTCACGTCTGCTCAGAAGAGACATGGCCGAAGCACTGGGATTCATTCCCACGGGACCTATACTTAATCTTTCGGCTGAGGTCCCCGACGCTCTAGGCTTCGACGTCTCCAATCTCTGCTGACGGACCTCAGCCTGTCTAGGCTGCGGTATCATCCCCTTCTGCTAGACTCGATGTTCCGTCTCCTATCAAAGGTTCGACCTTGTCTCCCAGCACCTGAGTCTATATCTCCATGAGAGCTTCCCTCCCTAGAATCTTCCCAGCTGCTTTCTTCCATGTTTTCACTCAAAAGATCTTGGGAGCCTCTCCCACCTGGCCGTTCATAAGTTTCACTATCACTGCTTTCCATTTGCACCTGGTTATCTATGTCTACGTCAGGGCCAAAACAAAGTTCTTCCCATGCCAAACTTTCTGTGGGCGAAGGAGGCCCGGTGATGGGAAACTGTGCTTCATCCCACCCTTCCAAATCCTCTTCTGAATCTGTCTCTGCAGCTGCAGGCCCTAATGCCAATGGGACCCCGGGTCCTAGCCCCTGTTCTCCAGGCACAAACGAGAACTGCTGTGCTACACAGGGAGTCCTTATGTCTCTTTTTGGAGCGCCTCTCTTGTGCTGACCTGTGGCGAGTTCACCATAGAATAGTATCTTTGGGAGGCGGTGGTCCTCCATCCTAGAGACGTGCCCTGCCCAGCGCAGCTGTGTTCTCAATAGCATGGCCTCAATGCTGGTGATTCCTGCTTGCTAAAGGACAGCAACATTCATCATATAGTCGGTCCAGTGTATATTTAGGATTGTGCGAAGACAGCACTGATGAAAGCGTTCGAGGAATCGTAGTTGTTGGCGATAGGTGATCCATGTTTCAGACCCATAGAGGAGAATAGACAGTACGATAGCTCTGTACACACTGATTTTGGTGCTTTGCCTCAGGTGTTTGTTACTCCAGACCCTTTTGTGAAGACTGAATTCGGATAGTACAATACAGTAATATATAATACTAATAATATTATAGTAATATAATTATTATATTTACTGTACATATTACTTGTAAGCCACTCTGAGTCCCCTTCGGGGTGAGAAGGGCGGCATATAAATGTTGTAAATCAATAAATAGTTATTCGTAAAGGAGAACACATAAGCTAAGGGAGGCTACAGCAGTTTGCTTTTGCCTGAGTCTACTGGAAAGGGCTAGATTAAATAAACCCACGTCTCCCCACTTCTGAGGACAAGCTACGTACTTCTACACAGCAACTGAGATCAGCTGAAGCCAGTTTGCAGCAACTGAAGTCAGCTAAAAACAAAGGGCAAAATGGCCTTTTCCCCTTTCTCTTTATAATATATTATAGGTATGATTTAAGAAAAAATCAGAAAATATATAAGAAAAATAACAGAAAAGAAGAATCAGATATCGATAAACATAAATGATAACTGCTGTGTGAAGCGCGGATCCAATCAACCCTCATTCCCAATCTCTCCGAGATACACACCCACTATGTATTTCTACACCCCTATTGTAGCACCCATGGGTCCGCCCGGGCCGCGGGGGAGGGGTGACGCACCGGGGGTCCCGTTGGCATTGGGACCCGCACAGGCTGAAAGGGACTCGGAGGATGAGTTGGAAGGCCCAGAGCAAGATTGGTCAGCCGTGCCTTTGCCCAGTCCACCGGCAGAGAGTTTAGCCTGGGATTTTGAATGGGAGCATTCTCCCGGGAAGGAGCGGACCAGGTGGAGACGGGAGGCAGCGAAGCAGATAGCGGAGATAGTTATGAATTCCCAAATGGCCGAGGTTCCCAGGAGCTGGCCGAGCAGCAGATGGAGGCTAGCGGATGGGAAACTTCGGGGGAGGCTGCTTCTCAGGAAGATAGCGATACTAGGCTGGAAGAGCGGGGCCGTTCTCATAACAGGCGCAGGGACATAGAGGAGGGCAGGAGGAGCTGGCATCTGTCCCTAGACCGTCACCGTTCGGAAAGTAGAGACTGGAGGCGCCGGGCCCTAGATCGTCGGGGGTCCCGGCCGAGGGATTAAGTACGGCCCCGTGGGAACTGATCCTCAGTTCTCCGGCCACGTCTATACTGAATAGGCGCGAAGCGGAGTGGGACCACAAGCTAACAGTGGTCATCAAGCCTTGCCTTGCCTTTGCCTTGTTTCCTGAGCCGCAGTGGTTGCGGCACCTTGCCCTGGTTCTTGATTCGCATTGGATTGCGAAACCTTGTCCTGTTTCCTGATCCGCATTGGTTTGCGGAGCCTTGCCACGCTTCAAGCTATTTGCTACTATACTTTGGACTATTTGCTTTATACTTTGAACACTTGCATTTTATTGGACTATATACCTTTTGGACTGTTTATTATATTCAATAAAGTAGTTAGCCTTTGCTACATCTCCGTGTGTGTGTTAAAGGGGCAGTTCTAAGTCGGCGTTTGTGACACCTATTCTTTACCACTGTTTTTTATACTGTATCTTGTCTATTATCCCTTTCATTCTGTTTTTCCGTATTCTGTAATTTTATTATTTCCTTTCTTCTCTATTGCTTTTTCCTCTTTTAACCTTAAGAAACCAATAAAATTTGTTTAATTTTTTATTTAAAAAAACAAAGGGCAAAAGTGGGAGGAAGAAAGAAAAGTTGGAATTTTTTTTATATAAAAGTGAAAAAGTGGGATGGTAGAGGAGTAACCAAATTGGGACATTTGGGCGATATGGAAAAGTGGGTTCTGGAGCTACCAGTTCAGACACAAACAAGAAGCAGAAGTAGTTCGATTTCTCAGTGTCTTTAAAGCTGGAGGCTCTGGTCTGAGACATATCTACACTGATCACTTAATCCAGAGTGAAACCAGCATAGAAAGAGGCAGCTGCATTGTAGGTCTTGGAACTGATTTGAAGCCTGGAGGGTGCTTACGCAAACTGCAGAAGCTGGTCTTGATATAGTTATAAGATCTGCAGTATCTGCATCATGCATGGCAGGGGCTTGGACTGAATGGCCCTTGTGCCTTTATGCCCCCCTTTCTTCCCATTTTGCTACTCCCATAGACTCCATAAGGGACTCTGGAGGCAGCTGGTGTTAAACTCGCCTGCTGACACTCCAACCCTCTCTCCCTCTCAGGTAGCGTGTCTGTGTGTATGTGTGTGTGTGTGTATACACACACACATATACACATACATACACACTGCCCTTTTGTGGTTGCATCTGAGCACTGCATCAAGAAGCTCATGGGTCACCAATATAGGTTGCTTTAAAAATAAAGGGAACATAACAAAAGGAGTGGATTTTTTTTAGATTAAACCCCACCAGCATCTTATGTTAGATAATGAAGGGTATGTTTGCTAAGTTTGGTCCAGATCTAACAAGCCATGTAGGAGCCATTGAGGTACAAACAAACATACACAGTTTCACACACTCACATACACATACATAAATAAATATTAGAGTATCAAAATCTTTCCATTGCTTAGAGCCTCTAAAAAGATTAAGCTATCTCTGTGGTAACCTAATACTGAACATCTGCTGCCCAGCCCTACTTCATCATCCACTCAATGCAGATGCTTCTCAAAACACTTCCAGCTAGACCAGTGTTTCTCAACCTTCCTAATGCCACAACCCCTTAACGCAGTTCCTCGTGCTGTGGTGACCCTCAGCCATAAAATTATTTTGGTTGATACTTCATAACTGTATTTTTGCTACTGTTATGAATCATAATGTAAATACGCATCTGATGTCAGGCCTCAGCCAGAGCAGTTAAATAAACGGCTTGGCCTTGGCTGCCATGGCGACAGGGAGCCAGCAGAGGGGGATGGGCCTGAGTCTGAGAGGAGGGAGGGAGTTTACCAGAAGGGTTTTTCTCTCAGCGTTTTGGCGGAAAGCTCAGATTCCTCTTTGCTCTGCCTGGAGTAAGGCTGAATAAAGCTCAATTCCTCTTGTTAACTACTTGAGTGAGTGTGCCATTATTTACAGACCTACCAGGACTTGACATAAAGAGGAATCTCAACAACAATGGGTTTATCCCAGTCTCAGTGCTGGTGAGAACCCAACCCGACTATGGAGAAGGTCTGTGCTCCCAAGGCGGAGAGGCACAACCTCCCTCTCAGAGGAGAGGGGTTTGGGCCGCGAAGAAGCAAGCGGCGACAGAGGCCTGCGAAGCCAAAGGCCCCCACCCGGGAGGATGGAGCGGTGTTCCCACGCCCTCAGGATGGAAACCGTGGGTGTCTGGGTGGAACCAGAGGGAGATCGGAGCCTGAGTCATGCAGATTGGCGGACCCACAGGAAGGTGGATGTAGCCGAGGCCAGGCGGCAAGCTTTTGAAAACCTCCAGAGGCGGTTCCCGAATTTGGTGCGGCGGATGCAGGCGGAAGAATGGGACACTGACTCGATCCCTGAGGAGGAAGGCTGCGAGGATGAGCCTGCCACCACAGGCTACGTGCTGGGAATTCCCTATGTGGTCGAAGAGGGGCCCCCCTCGGGGCCCCGAATTGTGCCATGCTGTGTGAGTTCCTGGGCGATGATGATGGCACGGAAGAGCCCTTCATTCCCCTGTCCCCTGTGAGGAATCCGCAGCTTGGTTGGAGCCAGCAGCCCTGAGGAGGAGTGAAAGATCAGGCCCTTCCCCGGAGCCGACGCGTAAGCCCAAGCGCAGGGCGGGTAGGAGGGGAAAGAAGGCCCGTTCCAAGCCAGTAAAGGCTCAACTCGATCTGCCGGATGAGTGTGAGGAGAAGGGGCCCTGCATTTTGAGTAGAGTGGATCGCCTCAGCGCACGCATGGGAGATTTGGACAGCAGTGGGCAGTTACTGCAGTCGGGTTGTGTGCAGAAAGTCTCCCAGCTTGATGGGGAAGGAGGGGGCCTGAAACCCCACTTCTGCAAAGTGGCTCCCAAGAATCCGCAGCTTGGTTGGAGCCAGCAGCTCTGAGGAGGAGTGAAAGTTCCGCCCTTCCCAGAGCCTTCACGTAAGCTCAAGCGCCGGCGGGGCAGGAGGGGAAGGAACAAGCGAATGCAGCCTTCAGACGTCCTGAAGGGCAGTTTGCCTGACCCCATCCTGTGGGGCGACCAGAGCGAGGAGGAGGATGAAGGAGATCTGTGGTACCCTCGAGTGACGACGAGGAAGAGGATGAGGACCCCGTGCGAGGAGACCTCCTCGAAGCAATCCCAGCCACCTACGGCTGCGATGTGTGTAGGTTGGGGACGGCGCATCCATGGGCTGTGATGTTCGCGGGCCACCTGGAGCATGGCCCCGGTGTGTGAGAGGACGCACGGCTCCCCGGGAAGGAGAGGCGAAGATGGACCCTGGAACGGCTGAGACAGAAGATGGAGTGGAGAGTGAAAGCACCTCCAACTGTGCTGACTCAAGGCCAGATCCAGTGATGGAGCTCTTGAAGGGCAAAGAGCTGGAGGAAGGAATTCAAACAGCATTGGAAGGAGAGTGCAACTTTCCCCTGAGAAACAGGTTTCCGTGGAAATGGAAATTCCAGCAGCAAAGGGGTCGAGCCAGTCGCAACCCCTGGCTGGGGATGACGCAAAGGAAGGTGAAGAATGTTTAGGCCTGCCTGCGGCTGCTGAGAGTACAAGGGGAAGCGAGGGATATTCCTGTTTGCGCGAAGCTGTGGAGGACAAAGACCCAGGCTCTGTATGCAGTCGTGAGAAGGAGCCCCAGCCGTTTGGAGCAATAGTGCAGAGTGAACTGGCCACCCCACTTTCACCCTGCTTCCCTCTTGGGGACACAGGAGAGATCCAAGCCTCGGCTGCGGAGCAAGGGAGTGCAGCTGAATCCTTGCCTGGGGATGAATCGGATGAGCTGGCTACCGGTGAGCAGAAACGGGGGCTAGAGGCTGAGAGTAAGGTGCCACAGCAGCACAAAGGTGACGGAGGTTCCTGCAGCAGCGGTGAGGCGTGCGCCGAAGAATCCCAGCTGCCTGAGGCCTTCCCAGCTGGCAGAGAGGGGGAACCTTTTGTGGAGCTTCACAGCGAAGGAAGCGGTGAGGGTGCCCTGCCGAGCAGTGTAGCTGTGAGTGAGAATCCCCAGCGAGAGATGGCTGGGGTGAGCAAAGCCGAGCCTGAGCCCCCCTGCGACGAGGTGGCCATCCAAACGGAAGCAACTGAGGCGGAGAAGGTTTTGCCTAAGCAAAAGGAGTCTGCCCACGTGTTGCCTGACGCTGAGGAGGGAGAGCATGAGAGTGTGGCCAGACCCTTGCCAGATGAGAGGTCAGTTGAGTTGGCCGGTGAAACGAAGGAAAGCCAACTGCCTGATGTCTCAAGGAAGAGCCTGTTGCGATTGGGGAGGTTGCAGGAGGTCCTGGTGTGGAGCAGAGAGATGTTGCAGCGCCAGCCCAGGTCGTCCCCAAGGTAGAGCCTGTTGCGGTTGGGGAGGTTGCAGAAGGTCCTGGTGCGCAGCAGAGAGATGTCGCAGCACCAGCCCGAGTCATGAGTTCGAGTGAGTTCGAGTTCCAGTTGCAGCTTTGGCTGACCGATGCTGTGCTTTGGCTTGGAGCCGCCTGGGAGTGGGCTTCCTTTGACCAACAACTGCAGTTGGGGGAGGGGTCCCACTGCAACGAACAGCTCAGTTGAGCGATGGGGATCCTCCCATGTTCGGGGGGGCCTCTCCGCCGAGAACCACAGTCACTGAACTCTGTGTGAATCCTGGGAGAGAGCTGGTCGTTGGGGATCTGCCAGCAGCGAAGTTTGGACTATCAAAGGCTTCGAGTGAGGTGCTGCACCTACAGAGAACATTCCTCGCCAAGGCTCTCTTGCCTGCTTGTCCGAACGATGCCTTTGGGCAATGCATGTTAATTCCATTGAGCGGGATAGAACCTGTAATAGTGCTGAGATATTATAGTTCTGAAAGGTTGGGGAGGTTTGGCCTGTGGGTGCACACTCCGTTGGATGGGGCAAGGCCGCCTTGTGGGTGGCCCTCTAATAAACCTCTACATGTGGTTGGCATAACATGAGAGAACCCAGGGGTTCCTATGGGATGGTCTAAGAGGGTTATTGGAACTAGGACTGGATCAGCGTTTACTGCTTTGAATTGGGTTTCCCTGTATGGTTGACAGATGACTTGATCTTTTTGCAAGTGTGTATTATGTGTACCAATTTGAGGGGGTTTGTTAATGCTTTGCAACTGATTTACATTGTTATATAGTTCCTCAATGCTCTGCAATGCAGTGTGATGTTGAAGTCAGTTAGTTTTAATAGTTAAAAATGTATGCCAGTTATGAGATCAAGTATATTGTGTGTGTTATAATGTTAAATTCACTGCTATGTTATATAATAGTCTTGGGGGGGGGCGCCATTCCGAAGGGGGGCGTAATGTCAGGCCTCAGCCAGAGCAGTTAAATAAACGGCTTGGCCTTGGCTGCCATGGCGACAGGGAGCCAGCAGAGGGGATGGGCCTGAGTCTGAGAGGAGGAGGGAGTTTACCAGAAGGGTTTTTCTCTCAGCGTTTTGGCGGGAAAGCTCAGATTCCTCTTTGCTCTGCCTGGAGTAAGGCTGAATAAAGCTCAATTCCTCTTGTTAACTACTTGAGTGAGTGTGCCATTATTTACAGACCTACCAGGACTTGACATCTGATATGCAGGATGTATTTTCATTCACTGGACCAAATTTGGTACAAATACCCGATATGCCCAAATTTGAATACTGGTGGGGTTGTCGGAGGATTGATTTTGTTATTTGGGAGTTGTAGTTACTGGGATTTATACAATCACAGAGCATTCAAAACTCCACCAACAATGGAATTGAACCAAACTTGGCACATAGAACTCCCCTAACCAACAGAAAATACTGGAAGGGTTTGGTGGCATTGACTTTGGGTTTTGGAGTTGTAGTTCACCTACCTCCAAAGTGCACTGTGGACTCAAACAATGATGGATCTGGACCAAACTAGGCACGAATACTCTATATGTCCAAATGTGAACAATGTGGAATTTGGGAAAAATAGACTTCAACTTTGGGAGTTGTAGTTGCTGGGATTTATAGTTAACCTACAATCAAAAAGCATTCTAAACCCAGCCCACAATGGATCTGTACCAAACTTGACACACAGTTTACATCAGTGATTTTTAACTTTTTTTGAGCCGTGGCACATTTTTTACATTTACAAATTCCTGGGGCACACCACCAACCAAAATGACACAAAATGACACTAACTGTCATTTTACTAACTGCCACCCTCCCCCCTCGTGACGCTGCTGCTTCCGCCAAACCCCTTCCCCCCCACGTGAGGCCCACATGCAGGAAACCCAGAGCCCAGCCAGGAGAGGCCAGGAGATGAGGGGTTGCTCCCTTTCCCCGGCGCGGAGGGGCTAGAGGGTAGAAAGCCTCGCCTCGAGCCTCCGGGAGCGGAGTCGGATGGGGGCAGTTCCTGCAGACTCCTCTTCCCTCTCCTCCTCCTTGCTGCCTGAGGGGAAGAGGACAGAAGAGTGCCCAGAAGCCAGGAAGCAGGAGCAGCCGCAGCCCGGCCAGGTAGCCCTTGGCGCGCAGAGGAAGGGAAGGAAGTAAGGGAAGGGGAGAGAGAGGAGGGAGGGAGGAAAGTTCTGGATGCCGAGAGCTCTCCCTGACTGCAGCCAGGCTGGCTGGCATTACTGCTTCGGCCAGGAAAGCCTCATTTCCGCTGCCTGAAGTTTCCTGCTAGGCTCTCTCTCTCTCTCTCTCTCTCTCTCTCTCTCTCTCTCTCCCTGTAATTTCCCATGGCACACCTGATGATCTCTCATGGCACACTAGTGTGCCGTGGCACACCGGCTGGGAAACACTGGTTTACATGGCCAACATAGAATACTGTGGGTGGAGGTGGGGGGCTTTTTTTTGAATTCTGTGAGTTATAGTTCACCAACACTAAAAGGGAAGAGAAGGACAGGCAGAGAGATCTTCGGCCTTCAATGCCAAAGAGGTTCATAAGGCCATTAGAAATATATGTTTCGGATGGTCTTTGGTGACCCCTCTGACACCCCCTTGCAACCTTCCCACCCCAGGGTCCTGACCTCCAGGTTGAGAAATGCTGAGCTAGAAAAAGTTGGAAGGCTGAGTTGGCATAAAAGAATTTACCAAATGGAGATTCTTTGGCAGAGGTTTTGTTAACTGAACTTAGACAATTTGAGCACACCTCTTATTCAGAATTCAGAACTACCCCAAAATCTGAAATTGTCCACATAAGTGGCTGAGATAGTGACACTTTTCCTTGCATAAACAGGATTAGTAAAAATATTGTATAAAATCACCGTATGCATTTCAGATAAGGAATATTCAACCTGTCTCTGCAGAGATAAATAGACAATCCAATTCAAGACTTAACCCTTTTCTTTCAACCAGGGTTTTGCAGCTGTTCCTGGTATTTATGCATCCTTTTTCTAGCACTGCGGGAACCAACAGAATTCTCCAAAACATTAATTTATTCTGCCTTTTAAAAAAAATCAGTGCAATAAACAGCAATGTTTCCAAGCTTGGAAAGCAATTGTTCCTGTTGAGTTTTAGTGGATTATTTGGGTGTTTTCAACAGTGCATATATTCTGCCTCTAATCCCTAGCAGAAATAGATGGATGGACTCAAGACAACAACAACAACAACCACACACACACACACACACACACACACAAACACACATACAAGGTTTAGCGTTAACAGTCTGCTGGCAAAGTAGGGACTTTTATTTGACAAAGGTATTGAGCCCAACAAAACAAAGCTTGCCATCAAAGCCTTTTATTATCTGGCACTTTAGAAACAGAATGTCCTCTCTGAAATGCTTTAATGCCAACCAGCCATTTTATCAGATAGCAAGTAAATTAAATTCAGGCACATTGTATGGTATATTAACACCTGATTATACCTGAGCAGGGAAAGAAATGAAGGGATGTAATGGGAAGATATAGTTGTGGGGCGGCTTTCCAAGGTGTATATAATAATGCTTATTAGGCCTGGTTAGGTTCGTCGGAATGGTTCTGAAATCAGAATAAATTCGTATTAAAATCACTTTATAAGCGGGTTTGAAGCGATGTAAGCAACCCGGAAGAGAAGTTGCCAATTCGAAGCCACGGCCGCCATTTTCAGAAAGAAATTAGCTGGGGTGCGGAGCCAGGGAATAGGCAGGACTCTGCCTGAGGGCTTTGGCTACCTTTCAATTGGCTGTTTTCCGCCTGCAGAACAAGAGGACATGCAGGACTCACCCCCAGCCTCACGAGGCTGCTCTGTTGCTCATCCCTGCACGGGGAATGTGGCGCAGCTGGCTAAGTGTCAGCTGTATAAGATCTCTCTGACCAGTAGGTCATGAGTTCGAGGCCTGCCCGGGTCGAGATGGGTGCTCGAACTTTAAGAGTAGCCTGCTGTCGACCTTTGCAGCCCAAAAGACAGTTGCATCTGTCAAGTAGGAGATAAAGGTACCAAAATTTGACTGAATTATGAGGCCATTAAAAGAACTCCAAGAACACGGAAGGAACAACAAGGGACACTGGAACGCTGAGAGATGAGTGCATCAGCTCCCCCTGGTGGCCAGAGTTTGCCTCTGTTCGTCTATATATTTGTCTATATATGTATATGTGTACCTGTAATCCGCTCTGAGTCCCCTTTGGGGTGAGAAGAGTGGAATATAAATAAAGTAAATAAATAAAATAAATAATCCCTTCCCTGCTTTGTGTGCCTCCAAGAGACGGGCCGGGCGAAAAGAGAGAGAGAGAGAGAGAGAGAGAGAGAGAGGCTTCCCAGGAGGGGAATTCCCTCCAGTTCTCAGGCCCTGGGAAGCAATCCACGAAGAAGGAAGAAGAACTGGAGGTAATCTCCACCCCGGCCCTGGGAAACTGGGGAAGAAGGGAAGAA
The DNA here is from genome assembly GCA_030556195.1 of Anolis apletophallus. Classification (NCBI taxonomy): domain Eukaryota; kingdom Metazoa; phylum Chordata; class Lepidosauria; order Squamata; family Anolidae; genus Anolis; species Anolis apletophallus. Next base: position 107,562,933 of record JARBWK010000012.1, on the reverse strand, counting down.
ATCCCAATCCAAACTGGGTTAAACAATCAAGCGTGTCTGCCATTAATGAAGCCATTCCAAAATTTCGGAATTAGTCTGAATCAATTTTTAAATGTTAATGAAAAATTTCGGAAGTTTATCAGATTTGAAGCGCCAGTGCCCATTACTTCCGCAACGAGTTTTGAACCTTTTTTTATAAAAAAAATAAAATCAACCAGGCCTAATGCTTATCATTCATATACTACTTATATTACAATAATTATTATGTTTAGTATTTTCTCCTATGTGCTGAAAATATTGTTATGCACTTTATTGATCTGGCCGACACCTTTATCCCTATATAACAGATGGAAAAGTGCTCTGATATTGTAGAAATGAGATTTAGACTGTGTGTTGTATTGATTCCATATTATGTCTTTCTTTCATTAGTAAGGTTCTTTACAGTTCCCAGCCAGGGCTCTTAATACAGCATTTTTGCTAGACTAAAAGAGGGACGTTCTCAAGAAGTAGTTATAGAGTCATAGAATCAGAGAGTTGGAAGAGTCCTCAACCCCCTTCTGCCACATATGAAGACACAATCCAAGCCCTCCCAACAGATGGCCTTCCTGTCACGGCTTAAATATCCCCAGAGAATGAGACTCCAATGGACTCCCAGGCAGCATATTCCATCATCAAACAGCTCCAACCATCAGGAAGTTCTTCCTAATCTCCTTCCTAATGTTTAGGTGGAATCTTTTCCCCCTGGAGTTTGAATCCATGGCTCTTTTGTGTCCTAGTCTCTAAAGCAGCAGAAAACAAACTGCTTGAGGCAAGTGTGGATGTTGCAAATGTGAATGTTGCAATTGGCCACCTTGATTAGCATTGCATGGCCTTGCAGCTTCAAAGCCTGGCTGGTTGCTGCCTGGGGGATCCTTTATTGGAAGGTGTTAGCTGGCCCTGATTAATTATTGCCTAGAATTCCCCTGTTTTTTTAGTGTTGCTCTTTATTTACCCATCCTGATTTTAGAGTTTTTAAAATATTGGTAGCCAGATTTGTTCATTTTAATGTTTTTGCTCTGGGGTACCAAAATATCCATTATGGGTGGGAGAGGGGGCTTCCCACCCAGATTTCCCTTCCAAGCACGCACTTTAAGGAGGCTTCTTTTTACCTGCTGTTTCTACTCTAGACGAGATGCGGGCAACTTCAGGAGTGTTTTCCAAGGAGATAGTATGTGTGGCATGCAGGCCCAGAAAGCGCCTGCACCTGCCAGTGCCTGCAGCCAAGCACCTCTAGTAAGAGGTAAGAAAGAGGGATGACCTCCTGGAAGAGGAGAGTAGTTTTCAGGGAATGAGGGTTTACTTTTTGTTTGCTGGGGGATTAGGAAAAAAGATTAAACTGTGATTATAAAAAGTAGGCTACTAGCTGGTGTCTACTTCTGCTTCCTTGACATTTCATGTCAAGCTGATTTTTGTATCGGGAGGGGCCTTCCCGTTCCGTGCTCCCAAAGTAACGAAAGAAACTAAAGTAATGGGAGAAATGAATTCTGCGCACAACTCTAATGGGCACAGGCACTTTCTAAAGTCCAGCCAATTATACAGGTTGAGTGTCGGCAGTTGTAATCTTAAAATATCTCAAAATTGTCCACATGGGTGACTGGGATAGTGACACTTTTGCTTTCTGATGGTTCAATGGATGCAAACGTTCACGCACAGAATTATTTTAAAAACTAGCATATTTTGTTTTCATGGTCCTCTGAAAAGGCCTCCTTCATAATGTATTTATAGCAATGCTCCGGTGATGCTCTAGCAATCTTTCATCCATCCTCTCTCCCTCTGTGGCAGTCTTTCTATCTATATACTTCCCTCCTGTGGTTGCTTCAGGCCATTGCACACAGTTTTAGTTTTTGTGGCCCTGCCATGAAAGGGACCAATTTCTTTTAGTTCTAACTCATCAAATATTTTAAGTTGGATCATGAAGAGTATGTATGCCAAATATGGTTCATATCCATCAAGGCATGTAGGAGTATTTGTGGTACAAACGAACCAACCAACATACACGCATCCTGTACATTGACATTTATATATGTAGTCCTCTCCATTGGCACCCCCTTGCAGTGGGGGAGAGGCTTGCGTACCCTAATGAAGTTGTTTGTTATGCTAACGGTGGCATAATAGCCACCAGTAGGGCTATTATGTAGTAAATTATCTTTAGGTTCTGTGCTTGAGTCAGGGGGTATCTACTCTGTAGAAATGGATTTTGAACACATTCTATAATTTATTTTTCTCCTTGTTTTCCTTTGACTTCTCCACTTATTCTTAGAGTGATTGTTGTTTCCCATTCAATTGCTACAAGTTCAGCACCAGGTCACTGCATTCTGCCAGTATGAATTCCAAACAAACCTAACACTGTTCTTGTCCCAGGTTCTTATATAAATGTGGTTTACAAATAACCAACAACGGCCTGTTGGCAAACAGATCTGGAAGACTTTGTAACTCAAGGAAAAAAGGTTTAACTCAAAGAAGAAAGGTTTAGCACCATTTTATCCCTAATAGAACTCACTCTGTGCTGGGATCTATATTTTATACGCATCGACTGTCTTATTGGCAAGGACAGTCCCAAATATTTTTTAGCATTCTACTTTTGCAATATCCCCCTTTTCCCCCTCCTCTTTGTATTAATTTTTAGGCTTGTGCCATTTGACTGGAGGGCAATCCATTTTTTATATCCAAATTTCATTGGGTACCCAGATCTGTTTTTAGTAGCCTCTCAAAAATTGGCTAATGGAAAATTCTATTTTTCGGCTAGGTCAGTGTTTCCCAACTGGTGTGCCGCGGCACACTAGTGTGCCATGAGCGATCATCAGGTGTGCCGTGGGAAATTGGAACCTCCAATACCCTTACTTATTAAAGGAGCGCTGCTACGTCACAGTACAAAATGCACAATTAATCATACATAATCATACGCAAAAAAACACATTCAAAGTATCCAATCCTGCTGGAGAAAATCAAAAGTCTTACATAAGATAGTTTGGCGTGGTCACCACAGAGAGCGGAGGAGTTGCGAACCAGGAAGTAGCAGTTCACGGAGCGCTCCTCTACGGAAAACTCGCGATATTTGATGGAATCACTGAAGTGAGCGCAAAAAACAAAGTGTATCCTCACGATGTTATCCAATGTCCGTTCTGGCATCCGCACAATAACACAATCAGTTTGCGGACAATTTAAAGAAGCAGCACCATAATCATAGCGACAAGGTAGAAAGTCATGTAGATAATCACATATATTCAAACCGCCAGAGGCTGAAGATAGATGTGGCAATGAAATTGAAAGCTGGCATGGGCAAACTTGGACCTTCCAGGTGTTTTGGACTCCAACTCCCACCATTCCTAGCAGCCTCAGCCCCTTTTCCTTTTTCCCCCTCAGCCACTTAAGCAGGAAAGGGCCTCAGGCTGTTAGGAATGGTGGGAGTTGAAGTCCAAAGCACCCAGAGGGCTGAAGTTTTCCCATGTCTGATAGCTGTTGAGCAAGACCTTCGTGTGTGTCTTTCTGCCATTCCTGCTAGGATATCTATGTTGTGTTCATCAAAACAGGCCCAGGTTTCACACTGAGTGTATAAATACATTTAAAAGCATATTAACTATATGTATTACTGTGTTAGAGTGTTATTTTGTGTCATTTTGGTTGGTGGTGTGCCCCAGGATTTTGTAAATGTAAAAAATGTGCCGCGGCTCAAAAACACTGGGCTAGGTAACCAAAAGATCCGGAAATATCCAGCCCGTTGGCGAGAATGGGGAATTTACGAGGCTCTCTTTTCTGTTTCTGGGATCCTTTCCTTTTTTCCTTTCAAGGGAGCCTGGGTTTGAGCAATGGGGTTAAGGAAGCAGTGTGCAAGACATGTCACTGCATTCTGCTATTTTGATTGGCCCCATAGGCAGGATGCATACACAAGAGGTGAATCAAAAGGAACAGTGTAGCATCAATGTAAATATCAAACAGGATAAATTCTCAGGTTCCAAATTAAACATTTATCAATAGCATACAGAGTAATTCCAACAATTTTTGTAATCAAAACATTGCATACATGCTGTCTTTCTATCTATATTAATACACAGCAAATACGGGCGGTTAACTCACATGCAAGTGAGTGGACGTCGTAAAAGGGCGGAAAGGAGTTCCTGCGTCATCCAAGAGGGACACAGTCCTGGAAGTCTCCCAAATAATAACAAAGTTGTATTTTTTGAAATAATACAGTCCCAATCAGAGACACCAGTCTATATAACAATTATGTACTCTTGGGAAGACATTCTGAATCCGTGCACAAGCCTACTAATTTTAGTTCGGTTCCTGTATACTGTGTTCAAATTCAAGTAAATCATTAGGGAGAAAGGAAGGGAAGGAGAAGAAGAAGTGTGAGTTTCCCAGTAGACACATGCAAAAGCAAACATCAGACAGCTTTCTTAATCTATGTGTTCTTCCTCATTAATAACTTTTGTGATTATATTGGATGACACGATACATACCACACACAACAAAATGTGAAAATCAAGTAGATGTTTCTATGGACTCCGCAACTGCACAGTGCAGTTGGGGGACTATATGTTTAAAAGCTTCCCCAAACCGAATCAAACAAAGCAATAATTTCCAGGATGATGAAATCAAAAGCACTGGAATAAAAGGTTTACATCCATGGTGTTCATGTATTATATTATATTTCCAAAAATGACTTCTATTCTAACGTGGTATGATTTTAGATACTATTCAAGTGAGATATTTGAAAGGTGTTTATCAGGGCCGTAGCCAGGATTTTGATTCGGGGCTGAGCTGAGTTTGTTTTGGGGGGGCCCCGAGACTGAGTGGAAGAGGGTCTACCATAGCAAACCTTTTGTATTGTTATCCCAATAACCCCATTAATGTGGGATATAATGAGCATGGTGATCAGATGATGATATGAATAAACATAACAGTTTAAATAATGTACCAGTAAGGCCTTCTCGCGAACCACCCTGAGAATTTGGGGGGGCTGAAGCCCCCTTAGCCCCCCCCCTGGCTACATGCCTGGTGTTTATGGGAGCTACATCTACTCAGAATCATAGAATCCTAGAGTTGGAAGAGATCTTGTGCGCCATTCAGTCCAACCCCATTCTGCCAAGAAGCAGGAAAATCAGATTCAAAGCACTCCTGACAGATGCCCACCCAGCCTTTGTTTAAAAGCCCCCAAAGAAGGAGCCTCCACCACACTCTGGGGCAGAGAGGTCCACTGCTGAACAGCTCTCACAGTCAGGAAGGTCTTCCTCATGTTCACATGGAATCTCTTTTCTTTCCTGTAGTTTGAAGCCATTGTTCCGTGTCCTAGTTTTCAGGGCAGCAGAAAACAAGCTTGCTCCCTCCTCCCTATGACTTCCTCTCACATATTTATACATTGCCACCATCATGTCTCCTCTGAGCCTTCTCTTCTGCAGGCAAAACATGCCCAGCTCTTTAAGCCATTCCTCATAGGGCTTGTTCTCCAGACACTTGATCATTTTTGTTGCCTTCCTCTGGACACATTCCAGCTTGTTAACATCTCCCTGCAATTGCAGTGCTCAGAAATTGACAAAGTGTGATTCCAGGTGTGGTCTGACCAAGGCAGAATAGAGAGGTAACATTACATGCTTGGATCTAGACACTGGATTCCTATTTATGCAGGCCAAAATGCCATTGGCTTTTTTGTTGTTGCTGCATGACATTGTTGGCTCATGTTTAACTTGTTGTCCGTGAGGACTCCAATATCTTTTTCACATGTACTACTATCAAGTCAGGCATCCCCCATTGTAGAATTAATGCCGCATGATACCACTTTAACTGCCATATCTCTAACATTTGGAATCATGGGATTTATAATTTGGTGGGGCACTAGCACACTTTGGCAGAGAAGGCTAATTCCATAGTATTACATAGTATTGAGCCATGGAAATGAAAGTGGTGTCAAATGGCTTTCATTTTGCAGCATAGATGCACCTTAGAGTTCCTTTCTCCAGGGCTTTAGAGGTGTCTTTGGCACTTTCCCATCCTGAAGTGCTCCTCTAAGAGATTAAATATGTCTATTTATCATAGCGCATGGTTTTCCTCACTTACGCATTTTGCATTTAATGCATTCTAGGTTGGCATCACTTCAGATGCTATTCAAGTGAGATGCTTGAAATATCTGGGCTTCCTTTCTTTAGGGCTGTGTGATATATATCTTTGGAACAAGTTAAATTATTTGGTTAGTGCTTTCCCCCTAGAAATGCTCCTTTAAGTGGTGAAATATGTCTGTTTGTGTTTAATGCAGTAATGGTTATGGAAAGGTCACTGTGGGCTCAATTTGATTGCAGAGTAAAGAAATCTCATGGAAGAGAAGGCACAGGTTTATTATAAGGCATATGCATTCCTCATAATCTCCTGCTTCTTCCTTAGATGAGCAGATAGGCTAGAAATGTCTCCTTTATAAGCATCCAGACTGATTCAACATGTACTTATAAGTCGATGGAGCTGTGAGATTGGACGTGCCAACCTTGGAGCCATAAAGTACAGGTAATGGACGGAGTCAATTTGCAGGAGTCTCTTTTGCAGGATCTCTGGGCATCTCTTACCGCCGGTACTTAACCTCTAAGGCTGGGGAGGGCGCATCCATGTAATCAACATTCCCTCCCTTGTTGAACAAACAGCTTTCTTTAAATTGCCTCATTAGCCATGCAAACATGACTGATTAATTGCCTGGGTATCTCTCAAGACGGCATCATTACACTCCGGAGCAGAGAATGTGGAGAGCTGAGGCATTCTGGCCATGATCAAAAGTAAATACTGGCCTTTCGCATCCCTCCTTCAGGCAAACACTTTTGTAAATTCTCCAGTACTCTATTTTCCAGAGCTTGGAGGGAAATGGTCTTTCTTTGATATTATAACTCCCAGCATCTTCCAACTAGCCTATTAAGAGGTGAAGTTCAACTTTTCAAAGCTTTTTTTTTTGTTACGAGAGCCGCAAAATCTTTTCCTGTTTATTGTTGTTTGCCTCCAAGCCATTTCTGGTAAACAAACTTCTCATGGGGATTTCTGGGGCTGAGAGCGTGTGACTTGCCCAAATGCCACCTAGTGGGTTTTCATGGCCAAGCGAGGATCCGAACCCTGCTCTCAATTGGCAACCCTCCTGGTCTAAAAATGTCAATCACTAGTTCTAATCTGTGCATATAGTTACAGGTTCAACTGTTGCACATTAAAGGAGCATCTACACTATAGATTGAATGCAGTTTGGCATCACTGTAACAACCACAGCTTAATTATATGGAACCATAGGACCTGTAGTTTTTTTTTGGGGGGTAGCCTTCTCTGCCCAAGAGTACCAGTGCCTTACCAAAGTACAACTCCCATGATTACAACACATGATTAAGCTGTGGCAGCTGAGTCTACACTGCCATATAATGCAATTAAACTGCATTCTGAAACTGCTTTATATAGCAATATAGATGGGGTTTAAGTCAACCTTGGGGGCCCTGGTGGTGCAGTAGGTTAAACTAAGATTGTGCTTAGTCTGGAACCAACCCTGCGGTCCAAGGAGTAGGTTAAACCGCTGAGATGCTGCACTTGCTGACCGAAAGGTTGGCGGTTCGAATCCAGGGAGCGGGGTGAGCTCCTGCTATTAATCCCAGCTTCTGCCAACCTAGCAGTTTGAAAACATGCAAATATGAGTAGATCAATAGGTACCACTCTGGAAGGAAGGTAAGGGCACTCCATGCAGTCACGCCAGCCACATGACCTCGGAGGTATCTATGGACAACGCTGGCTCTTTGGCTTAGAAATGGAGATGAGCACCAAACCCCAGAGTCAGACGCAACTGGACTTAATGTCAGGGGAAAACCTGTATCTTTACCTTAGCTTAATGCTTTTACATAGAAGCTCAAAAGAAGACAGCAAAGATTATGGTTTTTACCATTTGTAAGATAGCACACTGCCCCTGAGCATGGAGACTCCATTAGCTAGCATGAACAAGAACAATTGCAACTGAGATACTTGTTTCGGCTAATAATCTATCTGGTAGCGATCACTTGTGATGGTATAGGGTTGGTGGATGTTAATCTACTCAATGAAGAAATAATTGTTGTTGTTGTTGTTGCTGCTGTTGTTGTGTGCCTCCATGTTGTTGCCAAATGATGGCAAGCAATCCTAGATGAACCTCTCGCAGGGAGAAGATTTGCCACTGTCTTCCTCTGAGGACAAGAGAGTGTGATGTGTTCAAGGTCACTCAGTTAAGGTGTATCTATCTAAATGTATGTTGAGTCTGCGGTGGGATTTGGAGAGGAAAGAAAGGTTCAAAGCAGAGTTTGGAAAATTTACATTATCAAAACTCCAGCATCCCCTTTGGCCATGCTGGTTGCATGATTCAATGAGATGGTCATCCACAAAACTAACTCAGTAGCAGCCTATGGCTTTGATGCCAACAAAGGAATGATTCTGCTCTTTAGTCTACATTTAAAAGGGGCTTTCCATAGCATTGATCTATTCCACAAAACATGGCCAATGATTTGGATATCTCCAATGTTCAGACAAAGACACAGAGTGGATTTACTGAGATCAGATATATCGTCTTCCATAGTAGTATAGGTCACTGCAATTACTGTAAATATTAGACACTGTGCTGTCAATTTTTGGAAGCATAGATTTTGAGCTGGAAAGGTGGGTGAAGAGCTCTCCATAGATTGAAATACATCAAAACAGTTGAAAGATCTTATTGATCTCAGCCCAGCTTTAAATCAAAATTGATACCATTGTGAACAAATCACAAGAGGATAAAGACTGGGAAAGGCCCCTGTGAAGGAACTAAACGAGTAAAGACAGATCATTAAATAGCAAAATCAGAATCACCCAAGCTGCAGTGCTTCTGATTTCTGAATAAAGTAAACAATGAAAATGAGATTTGACCAATTCCCTGCAAAATGCCCTCAGAAGCACTTTAACTACCTGTTGGGTTGATCTCCCCACATTATCCTTTAAAACCCTCCTGCTAGACACATCCTACATCTGCTCACGTCCAGTGTTTATTTATTTTCATTGTAATATAAGAACATAAGAACATAAGAAGAGCCATGCTGAATCGGGCCTCAGCCCATCTAGTCCAGCATTCTGTGTCACACAGTGGCCCACTACACAGGGATCTCTAGGAAAGGAGGGCAGAACCTCACCTGCTCCCGACCCCCAATATATTACATCTGGCCTGGCCATTATGGTTTTAAACTTTGTGTGTTGCTTAGATGTGAGTTACACTGATTGCATTGTCTTATTATTGCTGTTGTGTTGTTTTACTGATGTGTTATTGGGCTTGGCCTCATGTAAGCTGCATGAAAATACACAAGGACCAATAAAATGATTTCCAAAGTCAATATCTTGTATTGTTTGTGTATATAACAGGGTAATACTCACGGACCCAAAGTAATCATCAATAACAATCTCACCAATTCTTCATGGTTAAAGTCCAATGAAAGGTATAAATGTATACATTATACATTAGATAATCTATTCTTAATTGTTAAATACCTTGCTATGTGTTAGCACGGGGCCTTACTCCTGGAGTTTGGCCCGTGCCTGACTGCATGTAACTTGACTGGTATGTATCATTGCACATTATATGTTTTTCACTTATAGCCTTTTGGATCGGACTTTCTGTTATTACCTGGACCTTTATTGTATTTATTTTAGATGTGTGGATGCCCTGTATGCCTAACCTTGAAATTTGGGTTTTGAGAAAGCGCTCGTAAGCGCGAAACGGAGCGGGAACCCGGTGACTTCCGTCAACCCGGCTCCTACAATGAATTAACTGGCTCCACTCCGGATTACTTCTACAAGCTTGGGATTATACCCTGTTATGTGTGAACTTTGGGACTTTTGATGAATATTTGTGTTATACCTTTCATTGGACTTTAACCATGAAGAATTGGTGAAATTGTTATTGATGATTACTTTGGGTCCGTGAGTATTACCCTGTTATATACTGTACACAAACAATACAAGATATTGACTTTGGAAATCATTTTATTGGTCCTTGTGTATTTTCATGTTTTGAGGTAGTAACAATTTTGTCTGTATTCATACTCATGTAAGCTGCCTCAAGTCCCTTTGGGGAGATGGTGGGGGGAAATAAATAAAGTATTATTATTATTATCTTATGAATCGTTGTGGAAGCTGGACAGGAATCAAACCCACCTCACTTGAAATGTGGTGCTGGAGGAATATTCTATAGATACTGTGGACTGCTAGCAAGGCAAATGAACAGTTCGTACAGCGCATGAACTCTCGCTAGAACTGGAGGTGACTAAGCTTGCGACTATTGAACTTTGGACATCTTAAGAGATGACGTGCTTACATGATTCACTGGAAAAAGACCATCATGTTGAGGGAAGTAGAAGGCCAAAGGGAAGAGCAGGTAAAATGATTCAGCCAAGAAAAGCAATGGAACGTGTTACCTCGAAGTGTAGTGTTGGATGTTAAAGAGATGCTGGATGACCATCCACTCCACTCGGAATATTTTGATTGCCAGGAGAGAATGCTTTTGGAACATGGCCATACAGCCCGGAAAACCCATCGCAACCCAGTGATTCCGGCCATGAAAGCCTTCGACAATACATTGTTTTGATTGTGTTTCTTTGAATAGCAGAATGGGGTTGGTCCTTGGGACCTCTTCCAATCCTAGGATTCTCTGATTCTAAGCAGAGCTCTGAACTGAGCAGGGTTGCTGATGACTGGGACCCTTGGATATCTGTCATTCATAGAGCTGCCACAATTCTAAGCTTTCTTGATGGCACATAACAACATCAGTACTGATAAAGAGGACATAGAAGCCACCACTACCTAATACTCAGTTTGTGAGCCTGTCCCAAATAAATCCCTTACTCACTGCCATATCAAAGTCTGATGCTCACTTTTTCCATCTGTGCCCTGCCAGATGTTCCTTTGAGACTATTTAGGAGGAATGAACCAGTGTTGTACATAATGTGCAATTGAGCATATGTGTGATGGCTTCAGGTAGTTATGAAGAACTGGCTGGTGGAGTTTCCTTCTCTGGAGGCTTTGAAACAGAAGCTGAAAAGCTATCCATTGCGATGCTTTGGGACCCTTTCAAGCAGCCCTATATCCCAGGATATCAAGGCAGAAAATCCCACATTATCTGAGTGTGGATTCAGATAACCTGGTTAAAAGCAGATAATGTGGGATTTCCTGCCTTGATATTCTGGGATATAGGGCTATGTGGAAGGGCCCTTGGTTGTACATTTCTGTAAGGCAGCCAAGGGTTGGACTAGATGATCTTTGGGGTTTCTTCCAACTTGAGGATTTTGTCTTGAGTTGGAAACAGCCTCAAGGGCCAACATCATTCCCCCTTGCAGGAATGTGCAGCTACAGCATTCCTCAAAAGACCACCAAAGAAGGAGAGGCCACAAATCTTCCAGGCAATCTATTCCACTGTCAGACAGCACTTTCACTAAAGGCGTGTTTCCTAATGTCTAGGCAGAATCTCTTTGCTTGTGGCTTGAATCCATTCATTTGTGTTCTAGTCTCTAGAAAGGAAGGGCACTACTTTAGTTGTGATGCACACACATACAATTGTGTGCGTCCCTTCTAGTGCAGCTTTTGTTACCTTCTTAAAGAAAGACCTTTCCTTGGGAACAGACACTTTGGAGTTGTAGGAAAAGATGATGTTTTTCCCCAAGTCAAAAACATCTTTTAATTCAAGACTTGACTACTGTAACACTCTTTACATTGGCCTTCCCTTGACTGCGATCCGGAAACTTAAACTAGTGCAGAACGCTGCAGCTAGGCTTCTCACGGGGGAGCCCGTGACCTGCCGTATAACACCGATTCTGCAGGACCTGCACTGGTTGCCTATTGAATTCCGGATCACTTTCAAGGTGTTAGTTCTTACTTTCAAGGCCTTAAAGTGTCTGGGGACAGTGTACCTGCGGGATCGCCTGACTCCACATAACCCTCCAAGATCACTCCGCTCAGAAGACTCGAATCTCCTGAACATCCCTAGTACAAAGTCCTTCCATCTGACTTCTACTAGACGTAGAGCTTTTTCCATCATCGCTCCAACATTGTGGAATGCCCTGCCTCCAGAGACACGAGCTCTACCAAATTTGTATAGCTTTCGCAGAGCTTGTAAGACATACTTATTTAGGCAGGCATTTGAAGGCTTATGATGTGTTCTACTTTGTTTTTATTGTGTTTTTACTGTTTACTATGTGTTACCTTTGTGTATTTTACATTGCTGTAAACTGCCCTGAGCCTTTGGGAGTGGCGGTGTACAAATCTAATAAATAAATAAATATAATAAATAAATAGATATAAAATGGGAGAAATTGTCTGGGAAAGCAATGGATTTTCTGTTTAAAGAGAAATTGGATGGTCACCTTTCAGGGATGCTGGAGCAGTGGGCTTTTGCTTTGGCTCAGTGTTGGACTAGATATGCTTTGGCATCCATTCCAACACTTAGATGCTATGATTCCATACCTGTCCCATGCTTTGAAACAATTCAAAGCATAGGACGGAAAGGATGCTGTGGCAACAAGCAGCATCAGCCCCTGGTGCCTTCAATATGTCCATATTAGCCCAAGGGTAGTCATTGGTTTCCCCATCCTGGTCACAGAGCCTTTATCTTCTCTCTGGTGGGTTAACCTTAGCTATACTAACAAATTACAAAATTCCCCCAGTTGGTCATCTTGGGAATCAATTCTTCTTTTGGACTCCGGTTCCCAGAATTTCCTAGCCCATCCTGAGGGTGGGGGTTCTAGGAGTTGTAGTCCAGCATAAAGGCAGCTTTCCCAAACTCTGCTCATAAGCCTGCCCAGATGGAGGGTCACCTTCCATCAAATGCCGGGTTTCTAAGTAGGGAAGACAGAACGGATTGCTGCGTTTGCCTCTCCCTAGCTCCACAATAAACTTGCTTTGATGGCTTTAAAAATGAAATCTGTCTAAAAGACACACTGTGTGCACCATCCTGAGAATCATCAGCAACTCAGCAGGACACACATATTTCCGAAGAAGAAAAATAAATAGTTTTCTTCACGTCATGTCTCTTCAGAGTCATGTGGGTGCAGCTGGTGGCATCAATGAGGAATGGTGAACCTACCCTGAGTTTCAATCCAAACTTGAAAAGAGAATTGAACTTATTTTAGGGATAAACAGCACATATAGTTCCTTTTCAAGTTTGAAATGAAATCCAGAGCACAAACACCCCCACACTGACTTCAGAATCACCAATGACCACACAAATAATGACATTCACAATGACGTTGGAAGGGACCACATCTAGTCCCTCATCTAGAGTGCCAAAGCTACAATATAATCCTTGACTAAAAGCCACCAAGGTGATATGGGCGCATCCTCTAGGTCAGCGTTTTTCACCCTGGGGTTGGGACCCCTGGGGGGTTATGAGGGGGTGTCAGAGGGCTGGCCAAAGACCATTAGAAAACAGTATTATCTATTGGTCATGGGGGTTCTGTGTGGGAAGTTTGGCCCAATTCCATCGTTGGTGAGGTTCAGAATGCTCTTTGATTGGAGGTGTACTATCAATCCCAGAAACTACAAATCCCAAATGTCAAGGTCTATTTTCCCCAAACTCCACCAGTGTTCACATTTGGGAATATTGAGTATTCATGCCAAATGTGATCCAGATTCATCATAGTTTGAGTCCACAGTGCTCTCTGGATGTAGGTGAACTACAACTCCCAAACTCAAGGTCAATGCCCACCAATCCTATCCAGTATTTTCCTAAAAATCCCAGCAACTACAACTCCCAAATGACAAAATCAACTCCCCCCAACCCCACCAGTATTGAAATTTGGGCATATTGGGTATTTGTGACAAACTTGGCCCAGTGAATGAAAGTACATCCTGCATATCAGATATTTACATGACAATTCATAATAGTAGCAAAATTACAGTTGTGACGGAGCAACGAAAATAATTTTATGGTTGGTTGGTGAGGAGGGAGTCACCACAACAAGAGGAACTATATTAAGGGGTTGCAGCATTAGAAAAATTGAGAAACACCGCTCTAGGTTGTCTCCCTACACTTTGACAATCACAAAGAACTCCACTCTAAGTTTGGGTATGAACAGTAACAGAACTATCCAAACTCTTGGGCTATAATCACAGTTATATCAGGACCAAAATTTCAGGTCAACAGAGTGATCCTCTAAGGATGAACAACTGCCAGCATACCCATTCTGGGCAATAGTCCGAATATTAGGGGAGTTACACAAGCGCTAAGCTATATCCTCCACACTATGATAGAGTGATAAAAACAGAATGATACGCACTTAATGGCACAGATGAGAAACTGGAAAATACAATTTAAAGCATGAGAATATCAACTGGTCCACTCACCGACAGAGAGTACGAAAAAGAAAGGCAGCCAGCAGAGAATGAAGACCCCGACCACGATTGCGAGAGTTTTGGCGGCCTTCTTCTCCCGGGAGAACTTCAAGAGTCGCACGGAGAGGGAACTCCGGAAAGTGTGCCCCTTGTTCTTGGTGCTGGCCTGGGAGTCCTCCACAACGCTGCGGCAGTGGATCCGGAGCACGACCTCCATGGATTTGCTTCTCTCTTTTTTGACCCCGGCCTCCAAGCTCTTGGTGGTCCTCCGTGCCACCACATAGATGTTGAAGTACATCACCAGGATGATGGCCAGGGGCAAATAGAAGGAGAAGAGGGAGGAAAAGATGGCATACCCTGGCTCTTCAGTGATGTTGCAGTGCTGGTCATCATCAGGAGGTTCCTCCTTCCAACCCAGAAGGGGACCGATGGAGATGACCATGGAGGAGATCCAGACGGCCACCATGATGATCACGGCCTTCTTCTCAGTCATAATGGTGGGGTATTTGAGAGAGTACTTGACCCCGATGTACCGATCCACGGAGATGATGCAGAGGCTCATGATGGAGGCAGTGCAGCACAAGACGTCCACCGCTGCCCAGATGTCGCAGAAGATGCGCCCGAAGACCCAGAGGTCCTCCAGAACTTCCAAAGTGGCCGAGAAAGGCAGGACGGTGGTGCTGAGGAGCAAGTCGGCAATGGCTAAGTTGATGATGAAGTAGTTGGTGACCGTCTGCAAGTGACGGTTGCAGGCCACAGAGAGGATGACCAAAATGTTGCCCACGATGGCCGAGAGGATGAAGACGGCCAGAAAGACCCCCACACTCACTGACTGGAGGGTCAGCTTCAGAGGCAAGGAGGTGCCGTTGTTGGCCTGGTCATTTTCCTCTCCACCGGTCCCGTTAATACCCCCAGCCTCTCCCGAGTGGTTCCCATTCAAGCTGGCATTAATCCGGTCAGAGAAAGTCATTCTTTTTCAACAAGGTCCGGTCTCCATGGGGTGGGACGTGGGATGGCTCAGCGCAGCAGAGGGGCAGAGGAGAAGAAGGGCATATGCATGGGCATGGGCTTTTACTCACCCCAAACTCCCAGTCTCACATCAGGAACTGAACCCATTCTTCCTCGGAGAGACATGCTGTCAGGTGGAAAGTATCTTCCCAACTTGCCGTGATCTCCCTTCTTCTGCAACTCTAGATCAAGATCCCCAGATCCTGCAAATCTAAAGCAACCAGGGATGCCCTTCAGTAGAAGGCACATTCATCCTTCTTTTCCCTCCTTAAATTGCCAGGGCCAAGTGGCTTCCTTTGCCAAGCTGCTGGACCTCCGGGAGCCCATCTTCCCTGCCACACAGGGACCCCAGTTTGTGAAACAAGGAGGGGAGAGAAAGAGAAGGAAGGAAGGAAGGAGCTCCCCTTGGATGTCTTCGGCTCCTCCGCCCCTTCTTCCTCTTCCATCCAAGGTCCTCTTCAGCCAACTCCTGCAATCACAACAAGGGGGGAAACTCGCAAAATGGTCTAGGTGCCAACTCGTGCGGGGGAGGGAAGAAAACACCCGCAATGGACAAGGCAAACAACAACCTTCTCTCCTCTCTCTCTTTCTCTCTCTCTCTCTCTCTCTTCTTTGCGTCTCTCCAAATGTTGGGTACCAAGAATTCCTTTAAGCGGAAAGGTGTCTCATCTCAACCAGATCGGGGGGAAAGTGAGAGAGAAGCCCAAGGTAGAAAGAAAGAGAGGGGGGGTTGGAGAGAAAAGACCCTTCCCTGGCTGACTTCTTCTTCTTCATCCGGAGAGGCGATGCTTTGGGCAGGAGGCGTCACTTCCACCCACCGACCTCCTTCTGGGCTCCAACGGGATCCAAAAAGCGCATCCCCACCTGGGAAGGGAAGAACCGCTTTCGTTGCGCCTCAAGCCTGCAATGCAATCCCGGAGAAGGGAGACCAGCCTTCGCTGCCTCGGCGACAGGAAAGCAAAGGGAGAAAAGTCGCAATCCTTCCAGGCGCCGAGAAGAAACTTTGCATTCAAGAGGCGGCGGCGGCTGAGCGCATCCGTTGCGCTCTTGGGGGTTGGAGGGCTGGGCGCGCGTTTGGGGGGCTCGCTTTGCACGGAAACGGGGAGCCCAAAGGGAGAGGGTGGGGACAGGCTCCTTCTCTGGCCCTCAGCGGCCCCCCAATTGGGAGGAGGCGCGGGTAAAGAGGGACCCCCTGCTGCAACAGACCCCGCGCCCTGCAGCTGCCAAGGTAGATGCCCAACCAAGCGGATGGAGAGGAGAGGAAGCCGCTTGGCGTTTGGGGTGGGGGGAAGGGAGGGGAGGGGGAGGGGGGGGAAAACACGTTCTGGGTCAAAAGGGAGGGAGGCGGGGGAGGAGGGGAGGGGGAGGCTGGCGCTGCTGCCCAAAATAGATTCATTGAAGGATTTCCAGCGCCTCCGCCGAGCGCCCCGAAGCCGCTAGGGGACAGCAAAAGGCTGGGCTGCTTGCTTTTGGCTTCGCATACAACTCGCTTTGTCATCTTTTCGGATCTCGGATGCTAATGATCCGACTCTTTCAGGATTGGAGTAGATTGAAGGTTGAACCGGGACTAGGGTTCGAATCCCCCGCCCGGTTTAGGGTTAGGGAGGCGCATTCGGTGACCTTGGGCAAATAAGGGTGGGAATCCGAGCTGTTGTTAGGCTCAAAATAAAACTCACTTGGGGCGATTCCCCAAAACAATATGTTGTTTTTTATTTGTTCAGTCGCTTCCGACTCTTCCTGAGCTCATGGACCAGCCCAGGCCAGAGCTCCCTGTCGGCCGTGGCCACCTCAGCTCCTTCAGGGTCAAGGCAGTCACTCAGGCCCGGATTACCCATAAGGCCATTCGAGGCCCTGGCCTTGGGTGGCAGATTTTGGGGGGTGGCATTTCCGGGCCTGAAGGAAGGGGTGAGGGGAAGTCCCGCCGCCCCTAGGGCGATTAATGCGGCTTCCCCCGCCGCCGCCCCGCTCGCACGGGTGGGCGCCACTCCTTCCTTCAGTGAAGGGAGGAGGGGTGCCGGTGCGAGCGTGGTGGTGGCGGGGGAAGCCGCGCGAGTCGCCCTAGGGGCGGGACTTCCGACTGTGCCTTCTCCCTCTCGCCGGCCCCGCCCTCTGCAAGAGGCCCCGCCCCCGGGGGGGCAGCATTTAGACAGGCGGCCTTGGGTGGCACAGTCCGCTAATCCGGGCCTGCAGTCACTTCAAGGATACCATCCACCCACCTTGCCATTGCTCTGCCCCACTTCCCTTTTCCTTCCTTTCCCCCCAGCATCATTCTCTTCTCCAAGCTTTCCTGTCTTCTCATGATGTGGCCAAAGGACTTCATCTTTGCCTCTAGTATCCTTCCCTCCAATGAGCAGTCGGGCTTTACTTTTTGAGGTATGGTCTGGTTCAGGGGTACTCATTAGGTAGCTCGGGAGCTACTAGTAGCTCTTTGGCCCTCTTCCAGGTGATCTTCGGGCCTCACCAGCCAGATGGGGTGCTCCTGCCATGCGCGCGCACACCCTGCGCGTACGCATACTCCTGCTGCTGGCTTCCGCTCTCGCGGTGCTTCTTTCACCTGCGGAGCATTGCAGGAAGAAGGAAGCACAAGGTGGGGCCTCTGGAGGGAGCGCTCTGCCTCTTTCTCATCCAGAAGCAGCTGTGCAGCCTCTGTTGCCGGCAAGACAGGCAGGACGGAGCGCTCCCTCTGGATGCCCCGCCTCGTGCTTTCTCCTTCCTGCAATGCCCCGCAGGCGGAAGAAGCACTGTGCGGGTGGAAAACAGCAGTAGGAGCACATGCGGTGGCAAGAGCGCGCGGTGGCGGGAGTGCGCAGGAGCGCATGGCGGTGGGGGCAGGTAGATCTTTTGAACTTGGTTGCTTTAAGAGTAGCTCGCATGCTGAAAAAGTGTGAGCACTCCTGGTCTGGTTGGATCTTCTTGTGGTCGAAGGCACTCTCAGAACCCTCCTCCAACACCACAGTCCAAAAGCATCTATCTTCCTTCGCTCAGCCTTCTCTATGGTCCAGCTCTCACATCCATAGGTTACTATGGGGAATACCATTGCTTTGACTATGTGGATCTTCATTGCCAAAAAAATAGCAGAGTGCATTAAGCACAGTTCATTACCAGCAGAAACTTAGGTGTAGTGAGATAGGATTAGCTTTCATATAACCATAGAATCATAGAGTTGGAAGAGACTTCGTGAGCCATCCAGTCCAACCCTCTGCCAAGAAGCAGGACCATCGCGTTCAAAGCACCCCCCAACAGATGGCCATCCAACTTCTGTTTAAGAGTCTCCATAGAAGGAGCCTCCACCACACTTCGAGGTAGAGAGTTCCACTGCTGAACAGCTCTCATAGTCAGAAAGGTCTTCCTAATGTTCAGGTGGAATCTCTTTCCCTGTAGTTTGAAGCTATTGCTTTGTGTCCTAGTCTCCAGGGCAGCAGAAAACAATCTTGCTCCCTCATTCCTATGACTTCCTGTTGGGTTTCATCCCTGACTGCACAAGTCTCCAGTCTTCAATGAGGAGAGTTAGCACAGATAGGTTAAAGTGAGGGATTCCTTCACCCATTTCCTATAGCAAGCTTACCTAAAGAAGGGTTTTAGAAGGGTGGTTGTTCCTATTCGCCTTGCATGCCCAAACTCCACCCCTTTGAGTACCTAGGAAATGTGATCCCTTTAGAAAAAGGTAACTTCTTGTTTACAAGGCCCTTTGTCCTATTGTTTTTAGGCTGGCCATGCGGCTATCTCCATTTTGGCCAGTTCTGCTTCTGCTTCACTAGAGTGAGGAGGCATCTTGCCTTTGTTTAAGGCAAGATGTAATAGATAGGAACTTTTGTTATTTTTCCTTTTCTCTTTTTTTCCCTTAGTGGATAGCTTAGTGAAGCTAGTTAGCTCCAAGTAACCTTTCCTGTCTTGACTGGATTTCCTTATCTATAATAAACACGTTGTTTTCGATCCTATGACTTGTGAATCTGCAATCCTGTTCAATCCTCTTAAATGGAAGTCAATCCTGGCTCACTGTATGTAAGTTTCTGTTGCTTATGAATCGTGCATTTTGCACTCTGCTATATTTTTGGTGGAATCACCTCCAAAGAGGGTTATTTTTGAACCTAACAGCTCTTGATTCCCAACACTTCCCCTCACATATTTATACATGACTATCATGTCTTCTCTTCTGCAGGCTAAACACTGCCAGCTTTTTCAGCCACTCCTCCAGACCCTTGATCATTTTAGTCACCCTCCTCTGGACACATTCCAGCTTGTCAACATCTCCCTTCACTTGTGGGGCCCAGAATTGGACACAGTATGATTCCAGGTGTGGTCTGACCAAGGCAGAATAGAGGGGTAGCATGTCTTCCCTGGATTCATGCAAGTGGATGGCATAGGATTGCCATAGTCACAACTTTAGGTTCTAAAATATATTTATTGAATTTTTAAAAACCCATTCTCAATAGAAAAGGGTCTTGGAGCTCACTAGCTTGCTAAGCTATCTTCTAAGGAAGGTTAAAATAACAAAAGTATCCATGCAGCTACATTTTGTCTGGAGAATGACAAAATGCATCATCAATGGAAGGAAGACAAAGGCAGAAGAGCAAGGGCCAAAATGGAGAATGGCCCCATGGCCAACAAGCCAGGGCAATAAAGAGGAAGTTACCTCATCCCTCACAAGGATTACTACATGGCTACATCTTCAAAGGGGGGGAGGACTGGAGACTTATGCAGTCGGGGATGAAACCCAACAAATAACAATTATAATAATAGTGCTGCTGTGAGTTTTTTTGGGCTGTATAGCAATGCGGGCGAGACATCATCTTTCTGGAACATGGTCATACAGCCCGCAAAACTCACAGCAACCCAGTCACAAAAGCCTTCATAGAATCATAGAATTGGAAGAGACCTCTTGGGCCATCCGATCCAACCCCATTCTGCCAATAATCACAAAATTGAATCCAAAGCACATCGACAGATGGCCATCCAGCCTTTGATTAAAAGCCTCCAAAGAAGGAGTCTCCACCACACTCCGGGGCAGAGAGTTCCACTGCTGAACAACTCTCTCACACAGTAGGAAGTTCTTCCTCATGTTCAGGTGGAATCTCCTTTCCTGTAGTTTGAATCCATTGCTCTGTTGCGTCCTAGTCTCCAGGGCAGCAGAAAACAAGCTTGCTCCCTCCTCCCTATGACTTCTCCTCTCATCGTGATCCATCGCATCTCCTTTCTGTTTTCTCTTCTTCAGACTAAACATGCCCAGCTCTTGAAGATGCTTTTCATAGGGATTGTTCTCCAGACCTTTGATCATTTGAGTTGCCCTTCTCTCAATACATTCCAGCGTAGAGTCAACATCTCCCTTCAATTGCGGTGCCCAGAATTGGACACAGTGTGATTCCAGGTAAAGTGGTCTGACCAAGGCAGAATAGAGAGGGAGCATGACTTCCCTGGATCTAGGCACTAGACTCCTATTGATGCAGGGCAACATCCCATTGGCTTCGACAACACAATAATAAATAAATAAATACATAAGTCATGTTTCTCCCTGCTTCAGATGAAGGCAAAGAAAGGCAAACAATCCCCCTCTGGACCAGTTCTTCCAAGAAACCCCTTATAATAGGGTCACCATAAGGCACGCAGCAACAACAAGAATCCCTTCTTATGACTAGGGGATGCCTGCCTTCCTAAAGCCTTTCGTTTAAGGGAATTGTTTTTGAAGTGTCCAAAATTTGGAGAGGCGCAAGGAAGAAAGAGGAGAAAGCAAAAATGTGGGCTTTTTAAAGAACTGCAGGTATTTCCCCTCCTAACAAGGCTTGGCACATAGACAATTTAGGAGAACTATTATTTTTTATTGCAGATGTTTTTGTTTTGCAAGCGTTGCCTGACAAAGACCTCTGATGGAGGGGGGAAGACATAAGAAGGATTTGAAGTGGATTCATCCTCTAGTGCAGGGCTGCTCACACTTTTTCAGAATGCGAGCTACTCTCAAAGCAACCAAGTCCAAAAGATCTACCTGCCCCCGATGTCGTGCGCTCCCGCCGCCGCGTGCTCCCGCCGCCGCGTGCTCTTGCCACCACGCATGTTCCTGCTGCTGTTTTCTGCCCTCGCAGTGCTTCTCCCACCTGCGGGGCATTGCAGGAAGGAGAAAGCAGAAGGCGGGGCATCCAGAGGGAGCGCTCCGCCCTGCCTGTCTCGCCGGCAATGGAGGCTGCTCAGCTGCTTCTGGACGAGAGAGAGGCAGGGCGCTCCCTCCAGAGGCCCCGCCTCATGCTTCCTTCTTCCTGCAATGCCCCACAGGCGGAAGAAGCACACCGAGAGCAGAAGCCAGCAGCAGTAGCGCGTGTGCGCGCAGGGTGTGTGCACGGGTGGCAGGAGTGCCCCATCCAGCTGGTGAGGCCCGAAGATCACCTGGAAGAGGGCCAAAGATCTACTAGTAGCTCCTGAGCTACCTAATGAGCACCCCTGATCTAGTGTGATGCGGTCCCTCATAGAGAGGGAGGTCCTTTCCTGTCTTCCTCTCCCCTGCTTCACTATCTGGGGCTCTGGAGCAGAGAAGGTGGGCTTCTTGAGGTCGAGCAGTTTTGCAGGAGGAATCAGCTGGCCCTGGCTATGAAAGGAGGGGAGAGAAAGATGGAGGTAGAAGCTGAGAACATTATCTTTGGGTGGATTTGGATTTGCTAGGGTCTGGTGATTTATTAAGTGAAAATTAGGTTTCAAGAGGGTTTCAAGCCTGACTGCAGAGGAAGGGAAAGAAGCCTGGGGAAATGGTATACTTCTGTGACAAGATTCCCTAAGATTCCCCAAGAACCCCCATATCCCCCAATTGTCATCTTCTTTTGATGTTTGATTAAAGAAGACTGGTCAGCCCTGCAGTGCTAAGCAGAAACGGATTGATTTGTTTACACTTTGGTGGAGGGGGAACAGCGGATTGCACTGACATAAACTCAGTCTTTCTATTTTGCAAGTAAATACTAGGGAGCAGCTATAAAAAGATACTAGGTCTGCTATAACAGAACAAGCCCTGAATACAGATGTGGGCAAAGTGTTTAACAGGACTGACGAAAATTCTCCAGGAGGGTGCAGACTTTGGATTTCGGCAGAACTCTGCATCAGTCTAAATCAGGCCTGGGCAAACTTCGGCCCTCCAGGTGTTTTGGACTCCAACTCCCACAATTCCTAACAGCCAGTAGGCTGTTAAGAATTGCGGGAGTTGGAGCCCAAAACACCTGGAGGGCCAAAGTTTGCCCAGGCCTGGTCGAAATCATTCCAAAGAAAATAAAAACAAACTAGGAGGCCATGTCATTGTGAACCAAAATACAGTTGTTCAAAGTAGAATTGTGCCTTTGTTCAATATTTGTATTGGTAGTAATGGAGTGAAAGCACACACAGCAATGGCAGTGCAGCCACAGTACAACTGTCTCAATGCACAACACTATCGAATGCACAATGCACCCTTGATGCACAATGTATATTGCTGCACAATGGGCCTCATTTCACAACAGGAGCCCTGTTGCACAAATGGGTATTTTGTGCAGTTCCCTTGTTGTGCAAATTCATGCATAGTTGTGTATTTGTGCCCTTTGTATCCAAAGTTATAATGATCTATTTTATATTGATTGTAGCTTTGCTGCTGCTATATGATCTCTATATGCACTTTACTCACTAGCCCTATCCTCTGAAATGTTGTGGCACCAGTTCGCCCACCCGTGACGAGACATCCAACTCTGCTATTGGTTGTTGGTTTGTTCACTGTTTTGTATTTTGTTATAATGTTGTTGTTCTTATTTTGTTTTATTTTATACTGTTGTTTTACATGTTAATGTGTTATGTTTTAACTGTATTGTTGAGCCTGGCCCCATGTAAGCCGACCTGAAGCCCTTCAGGAAGATGTAGGTGGGGGTGGGGGTATAAAAATAAAGTTGTTGTTATTGTTATTGTTATTATTATTATTATGTAGCTCCATCATCATAAATTTTGGTCTGGCATCCAATATTGCATTTAGGGATGCATAACCTAGGATTACAGATCCTTAGATGCCCTCTATTCAGCAAGACTACATAATCTTACTGTAAAATTACATAAATGCCACTCTGGACTGCCTTAACAGCCTACAGCCAGATCAGGCAAAGGAGATCTGTTCAGACTCTGAGTGATTAGAGCAGAAGGAGGACACTGTTTTCACCCTACTTTATTTTCGAACACAGCTGTAACAATCACAACAGAGCCTTGTCCTCATGTAAGCCGCCCCGAGTCCCCCTTGGGGAGATGGTGGGGCATAAATAAAGTTTATTATTATTATTATTTGTCACAACCCCTTGTCACAGCTTTGATAGCTGATGAGAGGAGGTGAAAACATCATCTTCCTTGAGCCTACAGTTAGAAGCTGAATAAACCCCTAACACTGAACTAACTGACTGCTGGCTCTTAAGGCCGGCTGGAGGGGGAAACTGTAGAATGACACCATAGAAGAGATCAAAAGAGCCATTCAATCCAACCTCTTGCTACACTGGAATATACAGCCAAAAGTATTAATATAAATACCACGGTGCTCCATGCTCTGGTTACATCCCATATAGATTACTGCAACGCTCTCTATGTGGGGTTGCCTTTGAAGACTGTTTGGAAGCTGCAACTAGTCCAACGGACAGCAGCCAGGTTGATAACAGGAGCGGCATTCAGAGAGTGCACAACTCCCCTGTTGTGCCAGCTCCACTGGCTGCCAGTTTGCTACCGGGCATAATTCAAAGTGCTGGCGTTAGCCTTTAAAGCCTAAAACGGTTTAGGTCTAACTTACCTGTCCGAATGCATCTCTCCCTATAAACCATCGAGATGTTTAAGATCATCCAGAGAGGCCCTGCTTCAGTGGTGGCTCCTCGGCTTTGGAACGCCCTCCCTAGAGACATCAGATCGGCCCCCTCCCTCCTGACATTTCACAAGAAAGTCAAGACCTGGCTGTTTGAGCAGGCATTTGCTGATGAAATATAACAGTTTAATTAGATATATGGAATGACGACGATGTGATGGAAAGTGATTTCAACATGACACTTAGACTGTAATTGTATGTTTAAATTTGTTATTATATGGTTATCTTTTGGTTTGTTTGCTGTGTTGTATTGGAGGGCAGAGACTGTCTTCTGTAAATCGTCCCGAGTCGCCTTCGGGCTGAGAGGGGCAGTATAGAAATGTGACAAATAAGTAAATAAATACTGATTCAAACGGGGTCATCCAGTGAACCAGACATTGCTACACAGGATTGATACTTTGACAGACCTCACAACCTCTGAGGCTGCTTGCCACAAATGCAAGCGAAATGTCAGGAGAGAACAGACCTGGGCAAACTTCGGCCCTCCAGGTGTTTTGGACTTCAACTCCCACAATTCGCTGTTAGGACTTGTGGGAGTTGAAGTTCAAAACACCTGGAGGGCCGAAGTTTGCCCAGGCCTGTTCTAGAACATGGCAAATATATAGCCCACAAAACCTACGAGAACCCAGCGATACTTTGAACACCTTACATAAAATAGTAATTTAAGATGGAATTTGTTACTCTGATTAAATCATTATCATAATATTCATTTTACAATATGCAGATGATAATGTAGTTTGTGCGCATTGAGAAGAAGACCTACAAGCCACTCTCAACACCTTTGCAGAAGAATACGAGAAGCTCGGCCTCTCATTGAACATCGAGAAAACAAAAATGCTCTTCCAGCAGTCACCAGCCAATCCCTCCGTAATGCCAGAAATACAGCTTAATGGTGTAACATTAGAAAAATGTTGACCATTTCCACTCCCTTGGCAGCCACCTCTCCACAAAAGTCAACATTGACACTTAGATACTAGGCATGCTAAAATTGAAACGGAAATCTAATTGATTCGTTAGAAATCCGTAATTAATGGGACTTTTGTTGTTTTACGGATCGCTGCCCCGAACCAGGAAGTGGACTTCCTTTTACGGTCCGTGAGGCCAACAATTTGCGTTAGGATCGTTAGAAATTCTTAATTATTAATTAATTAATTATTGTACTACTCACTTCTCCCGCTCATTTCCTTCCCGCCTTCATTCAGCTTCTTCTTTTTCCCGCATTTATATGGGGAACTGGAAGTGACGCTGCTGCTAGGTAGAGGCAATGCATTCTGGAAAGTGATTCACACACACACACACACGCGCACGCTTCTCCTCTCTCTCAGGCTTCCCCCTCCTTCTCTTCCCCGTTGCTCTGCTGCCATGCATGCCCCATTGCAGGGGCCTGCTTCACACACACACACACACGCGCGCACGCTTTTCCTCTCTCCCGGCGCTCTCAGATGCTTCTCTTCCCTGTTGCTCTGCCTTCTCCCATCGCAGGGACCAGCTGCAGCCCTCCAGGTACGTGTTTTGGACTTCAACTCCCACCATTCCTCACAGCCTCAGGCCTCTTCCTTTTCCTCTCAGCCTGGGCAAACTTGGGCCCTCGCTCCCTCAGGATCGGGGTGAGAGAGAGGCAGCGAGGAGCCAGGGGGGCTCCTCCTCCTTTTCTTTTGCTGCTTCCAAGAATAGAAAACCCCTCCCTCCCTTCCTCTTTCCTCCCTCCCTCCTTCCTATTTGGAGAGTCCCATCTAGAATTCAGTGTGGTTTATTCAAGTTTTGGCCTACAACTCCCAGAAATCCCAGCCAATTTACCAGCTGTTAGGATTTCTGGGAGTTGTAAAAAACCATCTGAAAGCGCATGCTCTGGCATACGAATTTCTAACGAATTTCGTTAGTACTTAAGTTACATTTCCGAAAATTTTGGGAATTTTTTTGTAAGTCTTTGATATACTAATCAAAAAAAAATCCCCCCCCATTTGATTTTAGAATCGCCATTTTTCGATTTGTTATCATGCCTATTAGATACAACCATGCCCGGATTACCCATAAGGCCAACGAAGCCATGGCCTAGGGGCGCAAGCCGAGGGGGGGGGCACAGATCACGGACCAAAACCCCCCCTGGTCTGCGCCCCTCTTTCCCCCTTTCTCATGCCCCCCTCACTCCTTCTCCCGGCAAAGTCTCTGCTCCGTCCCCTCCGTCTCTCTCTCTCTCTCTCTCTCTCTCTCTCCTCTCTCTTTCTCTCACACGCACTCTCTCTCTCGTGCGCGCTCTCTCTTGCATGCGCGCTCTCTCTCGCGTGCGCTCTGTCTCGCGTGCACGCTCTCTCTTGCGTGCGTGCTCTCTCACACGCTCTCTCTCACACGCTCTCTCTCTCGCACACTCTCTCTCATGTGCATGCTCTCTCTTGCGTGCTCTCTCTCTCGCGAGCGAGCGCTCTCTCTCTCTTACTCTCTCTCTCCTCTCTCTCTCTTGTGCGCGCCTTTGGAGCGAGTTTGCACCCACTGCGCTCTCCCCAAGCCTCCCGACTCCCGAGGAGGCCTTTAGAGCACAGCGGAGCTTTCCAGCCGGTGGGAAAGGAGACCTTGGAGGTGACCGGAGGTTGGCTTAAAAGGGGCGTAATTCCAAAGTGTGGCCTAGGGCACAACAAAGTGTTAATCCGGGCTTGGATACAACACTGCCTGAGCTCTGCGATTGCAGCATTCTTCTGAAATAAGCACAGAGTGTTTGAGGATCGGGATGTCCATAGGGAGACCAAGGTGCTTGTTTATAAAGCTATTGTCCTCCCAACCCTGGACTCTCTACAGATGTCACACTCAACTCCTGGAATGATTCCATCGTTGCCTCTAGAAAATCCTGCAAATCTCTTGGGAAGACAGACAGACAAATGCCAGCATGCTGGAAGAAGCAAAGACCACCAGCACTGGAGTAACGCTCCTACGCCATCAACTTCACTGGACTGGCCACATTGTCCAAATGCCCGATCACTGTCTCCCAAAGCAGTTAATATACTCCCAACTAAAGAATGGAAAATGGAATGTTGGTGGATAGGAAAAGAGATTTAAAGATGGGCTTAATGAAAATCTAAAAAACTGTAGCATAAACATTGAGAACTGGGAAGCCCTGGCCCTTGAGCGCTCTAGCTGGAGGTCAGCTGTGACCAGCAGTGCTGTGGAATTTGAAGAGGCACGAATTGAGGGCAAAAGGTAGAAATGTGCCAAGAGGAAAGTGCATCAAGCCAACCTTGACTGGAGCCACCTTCTACCTTGAAACCAATGCCCTCACTGTGGAAGAACATGCAGATCAAGAATAGGGTTCTTCAGCCACCTATAGCTCCATCACCAAGACACTACACTTGGATGGCCTTCGGATCACTTAAGTAAGTAAGTAAGTATGTACGTTTTCATTTTACAAACATAGACTTCAAACAACCACCATAACTATGATTGGTTGTTAAAGGGTTATACATTTTAGGATAACCTGTATGTATGTGTGCACCAATGGTTTTGTATGGCTTTAATCTGTGTTGGTTTTAATATTTGTATGTCACTTCGAACTCCATAATATCAAAGAATCATCATAATTTTGGGGTGGGGATAATGACCACATTGTCCTTGGCTGCTGCTGAATGGCATCATCCTTTGGATCCCATCATTCTTTGCCAACATAGCCAGTGGTGAAGAATGATGGAAAAGGTAGTTTCCAAACAGGCAGAGGACTGCATATTAGATGGAGGGAACATGGAAAAGCCACGTCTAAAAAGGAAACTCGAGCTCTCCTTTTCAACATGTCTTCAGAATTGTATAGGTGAAGATTAATGGTTTGTGTACCATTTGTTGTTTTGTTTTGTTTTTAGAAAATGAGGAACAAAGCTGTGCAAGTCTTCGGGGACAATTCCCCGGAGGATCTTCTGACTCAGAATGCTAAGGTACTTTGTATACAAGGCTTTCAGATATTAAAGCTACGTTTCATCCTGTTTTGCTATCAGCCATTTGCTTTCTTCCCCAGCTTCTTCCCCGGGTCTCATGAGACACTTACTTTGCTATGGCTGTGCAGCCGGCATTGATGTATTGTAATATATGTATTTTATGTGTTTTATATATGTATTTTATGGTATATTTTTAATGTGTTTTACCTGTTTTGTAACCCACCTTGAGCTGTGAGGAGAGGTGGTAAATAATAATAGTAATAATAAAAATAATAATAATGGGTTGCTGTGAGTTTTCTGGGCTGTATGGACACGTTCCAGAACCATTCACTTCTCACATTTCACAACCTCTGAGGATGCCTGCCATAGATGTGGGTGAAACCAGGTTGTGGTGCAGCTGGTTAGAGAGTCAGCTGCATTAAAATCACTACTCACTGAGAAGTCCTGAGTTCGAGGCCAGCCTGGGTCGGAGTGAGCTTCCATTTGTCTAGCTTGCTGTTGAACTTTGCAGTCCAAAATATAGTTGCATCTGTCAAGTAGGAAATTTAGGTACCGCTTATGCTGGGAGGCTAATTTAACTAATTTACGACGCCAAAAAAAACTCTCCAGAATCAGGAAGTACTCCCTTGATGTCACAAGTGGATGGTGAAGCATCAGTTCCCCCTGTGGCCAGAATTCAAAAATCATACTCTCATGAAGCTGGAAAGTTAAATAGCCTCTGTGTCTCTGTATATATATGTTGTTGTGTCTATGGCCGGAGAGATAGCACAGCGGTAGAACAGCTGTGCTTGCAATCTGAAGGTTGCAAGTTCTATTCCCGAGCTGGCTTGGACAATCAGCTGTGAGCCCTGTCCACTGTTCACCCAGCAGTTCGAAAACAGCCCAGCTGTAAATAGATGAACTGGGAACCGCCAAAAGCGGGGGAGGATTATTTTCAGTAAGGACTTTACAATGCCTGAATAAATAAAAGATCGGCTGTTGGAAGGTGGAATGCGGAACAGAGGCCCTCCGTCATGAGGATGAAGCAACAGCACCCCCTTGTGACGTAATGACGCACCCTGTGACACAGCCAGAAGAAAATCCTTCAAAAAATTGAATGTGTTGTATTGTAACTGTACGTCTTCCGGCAGGGATTGTCTGCTGTATGTGGGATGTAATCCTCTCTGAGTTCCCTTCGGGGTGAGAAGAGCGGAATATAAATAAAGTGTATTATTATTATTATTATTATGGCATTGAATGTTTGCCATGTATGTGTGCATTGTGATCCGTCCTGAATCCCCTGCAGGGTGAGAAGGGCAGAATACAAATACTGCAAATAATAAATAAATAAATAAAAATAATGTTAGGAGAGAATGTTTCTGGAACATGGCCACATAGAACTCACAACCCCTGAGTATGCCTGCCATAGATGTGGGTGGAGCGTCAGGAAAGAATGTTTCTGGAACATGGCCACACAGAACTCACAACCTCTGAGGTGGCATCAAATATTTCATAGATTAAAATTTTATTTAAATTATTTCATAGGTGAAAATGGGAACACATTTAGCCATACATCAATGAGTGGTCAAGATGACACCTTAGGGTTGCCATAAGTTAGAAATGAATGGAAGGCAGCGATCAACAATAATCTCCATCAACTTGTCCTCAGTTGTCCCCTTCCCAGTATTCACTTTCCTTTGGAAAGTAGGACCACTGCATTTCCTTCCAAAATGCTTTTTTGGATCACAGGCAAAACTAGCCTCTTTTCAGTTTGGAGTGAATTTCCCTCTCCAATCTGGGCTTCAAAGAAAATTGACTGTTGGAAATGTCTCTGGGCATCTGCGATGACATTATTGGCATGTTCAGATTTCTGGGCAGAGGTGGTTGGGGGCTTCCCTGTGAATTAGGAGATTAATTTGCCATGGATTTTGGTACACACATCAAAGGAACTATCCAACATGCTAGATCCTATTCTTAAAATTATTTCAGTACCTTGGATGCCTTCTTTAATATTCAGCCTAAAACCTGGAGCAGCTTCGCTCATCTACTCATGGATCCACCAACTATTGTTTTTGCTAAGCAAAATGTAGCCATGACTCTGAAACAAACCAGGATTCTTTATTGGGAGTATGATTCCAGATTGAGTAGAATCTAGTATTGCCATGATCCCCATATATTCACTCTGTTATCAATGTCTCCAAGGTCGGTTTTCTGCCTCTAACACCAAGAGCCATATTTCTTTCCTTCTTGAATATTAGATCAGTCTTCTCCAGCCTAAAACCCTCCTGGTATTACAGCTCCCATCATCCCAAGATAAAGCAATCCTTCTACCAACATAAACTGTTCCTCCCAAGTATTTTTCCCTTCTGTCCTATAATCCCTGGTCCTACCACATTGGCTAGCCCCATGCTGGCTGTGGATGATGGGAGTCACAGTACAGCCCATGTGTATGATTCAAAGGGCCTTTCATAATCTGAAAACAAGCTAGGAGAAAACAAAAAAACTCCTTCCATGGCTTCGTAATGACAGATTGGAATTGCAAGCGCTTTGGCCTTTCTAGCTAAGCCTTGTTTACACAAATAGGTCTCTTTCCCACAGATAGAAAGCAAAGCCAGCTAATAGTGGTTTATTTCTAATGAGGCACCTTTCCTGCCAGTGGCTGCTGCTTGGTCTCCTTGGGGTGACATCCACCACCAGAGCTTCAAAATCCATTTCAAGCACCGTTAAGCCTGTGTAAGGATCTTTCTTGCAGGAGGGTATTCTTCTAATGGGGAATCATGCACTCGATCTAGCTGGTGAAGCAAGAAATCTTGAATTCCATATCTGAAATAGATCACGCACCTTGAGAATAAGGAGGCACGCTTATTTTGCATGAATGGGCTTTACTTGGAATCTGTGCCACAGGAACCCCCAAGAAAGTGGGAAAGACCCCACTATTTCTTTTAATTGAGAAAACACCTCTTTATCAATCACTAGGTCCACCAGTACAACTCTATGGTCAACTTCTAGCAGAAGCTGACCACAGAGTTGGGCTAGAGATCCTAGAGATTCATGAAATTGACTATAGATTCACACAGGAGGATCTACAAATGCCTAGAAAGTGTTCTTTCTAGGTTCTTCAGTGCAGGTTTATGGCCAACTTCTATCAGAGTTACCCCGGAGAACCTAAGGATTTGTAGACAAACATATTAATTAAATCTGGGAATAAAACAAATCAATAAAAGTGAAACACACAAATGTGGAAGGCTGGCTTTATTAATCCCGAGTAGACGACTAAATCATTTAAATTTATCTATATACTCTCACCCGAACTATTCAACTTGTATGCAGAACACATCATGTGACGTGTGGGGCTTGAGGAATCCAAGGCTGGAGTTAAAATTGCTGGACGAAACATTAACAACCTTTAGATATGCAGATGATGCCACTTTGATGGCTGAAAGCGAGGAGGAGCCGAGGAGCCTTCTAATTAAGGTGAAAGAAGAAAGTGCAAAAGCTGGGTTGCAGTTAAACATAAAAAAAACCCCAAGATGATGGCAACCAGATGAATTGATAACTGGCAGATAGAGGGAGAAAACCTGGAGGCAGTGACAGACTTTGAATGCAAAGATTACTGAAGATGCATACCGCAGCCAGATGATGTTTCCTTCTTGGGAGGAGAGCAATGACCAATCTCAATAAAATAGTGAAGAGTAGAGACATCACACTGGCAATGAAGATCCGAATAGTTAAAGCAATGTTATTCCTCGTAGTCACCTACGAATGCGAGAGCTGGACCTTAGGGAAGGCTGAGCGAAGTAAGCTTTTAACTGTGGTGTTGGAGGAAAATGCTGAGAGTGCCTTGGACCGGAAGAAGATCAAACCAGTCCATACTCCAGGAAATCAAGCCCAGCTGCTCACTGGAGGGAAGGACATTAGAGGAAAAGATGAAATACTTTGGCCACATAATGAGAAGGCAGGAAAGCTTGGAGAAGATAAAGATTCTCGGGAAAATGGAAGGAAAGGGGAAGAGGGGCTGCCCAAGGGAGCTCTGGCGTGGGCTGGTCCAGGAGGTCACGAAGAGTCGGAAGCGACTGAACAAATAAACAACAACAAAATATCTTGTCCTTCTCACTTAGGGTGGCTTACAACCGGCAACCATGAAATGCCACCAACAACAATAAAAGACAATTAAACATTAATTAAAACATCATCATAAGTTAAAAGAGTCAAATCCAAGTCCAAGCCCAGAATCATAATCCAAAATCCATCCATTGTCAATCAAATGATTCATTAATAATTGCTACTGCTCAGTGCCGGCCCAAAGTAATTTTCAGTATCTTGCCCCCTCCCCCCAAATCACTGAGGCTGTGAGATCATGGGAGTTGTAGTTTGGTGGAGGTTAAATATTGTATAAAACTACAACTCCCAGGCTCCCATAACAGTTGACATGGCCTTAAAATGGGCTGATTCCACAGGATAGATGTACCTTACGGCCAACGGAGCCCAGGCTACGAAGGCTTCATCCTTTTTATTGCAAAGACAAGGGAAAGGTGGTGCCTCGCTCCCTGCAGGTAGGTCACAGCCCGACTGGCCCTCCCCAGCTGGCTCTGCTCACCTGGCCGAAGGTTGCAAAGTCGGGCAAGGGCAGGGTGCCCTGTGGCCAGCACCAGGTGCAGCAACACAGCCATCACATGTGGAGTTACCATAGCTCCGGTGGTGGCCTCTTGGTTTTCAGTGCCTCTCTTGCTTCTCTCAGTCGCCTCAAGAGGAGCCTGCACGCACCCAAATGCGCATGCGCAGAGGCGGAGTTTCCAGCCAGTGGCACGCCCCTGGAGATCTGGTTCTCTCGGCGGCCACCTACTCCACCGAGTGCGTTGAGCCGCCTCTGTTACTGCTGCAACTGCTGTTCAAAAGCTTGATCCCACAGCCATGATTTCAATTTCTTCCTGAAGAACAGGAGTGAGGGGGCTGACCTGATTTTGTTAGGGAGTGTGTTCCATGGATGGGGGTTACCGTTGAGAAGGCCCTGTCCCTCGTCCCCGCCAAACGCACTTGCAAAGGTGGCAGGATTGAGAGCAGGGCCTCCCCTGATGATCTTAAACTCCAAGGTGGATCATAGAGGGAGATATGTTTGGAGAAGTAAGCTGGGCCATCATGTCATGTTGGACATCATGAGAAGGTGTGGCTCATTAGAAAAGGCAATGATGAATGAAGAAGGCAGAACGAGAAGGAAAACCTTCTTTATCAGACACATGCACAGCTGTCTTAGAAATTATCAGCCAAGTGTTCACAGAATGGCAAATGAACAAGACAATGTTCTCCATGTTTGTTGTTGTGTGCCTTCAAGACGTTTCAGACTTATGGTGACCATAAAATGAACCTACCAAGGGGGTTTCTAAGCAAGAGGAAACTTCTCAACAGAGCTTTCAAAGTAAAATACATTTACTGGGAGTTATTGTTGTCATTACCTATGAAAATGTTTTCTGCAGAAACATAGTTTTTGGTGATAGATGCCCAAAGCCACCTGCCTCTCCGTTTCTATCTCCCTCACTTCTCCAATGAAAATTGTCTTACTAAATTCCCATAGTAGCCTTCTGTGGCTGCAGCTGGAAGGGGACGTTGGGCTATAATGTCGGAGGAGGGCTGTTAAATCCCTTTGTCGCTGCAGATTCTTTTCTTGTTGTTGCTCTTGTGTGTTTTTAGATCATTTCTGATTTATGGCAACCCTAAGCCGGTCCTATCCTGGGGTTTCCTTGGCAAGATCTGTTCAAATTGGGATTGCCATTGCCTTACAGCAGTGCTAATTAGGAAGGGAAGGAGGCGGATCATGACCTAATTAAGATGCACTAAATCCCTAAGCGCTTGAGTTTAAGAGAGACTGTAAGAAGAGACTTCTTCCTTTCTATAGTGAGATGTACTTGATAATTGCAATAGCAATTCGGTACTGCTAGTATTGTGTAACCCTCCAGATTCACTGAGATTGGAGGCACAAGACCTCCATGAATGTGGAAATACTGCAAATATACAAAACATTCTTTTT
Organism: Anolis apletophallus; assembly: GCA_030556195.1. Classification (NCBI taxonomy): domain Eukaryota; kingdom Metazoa; phylum Chordata; class Lepidosauria; order Squamata; family Anolidae; genus Anolis; species Anolis apletophallus. The sequence goes on along the minus strand of JARBWK010000012.1, from coordinate 107,528,849 downwards.
GATTATTTATTTATTTTTATCCTCCTTGGGACACGGGTGGTACTCAAAGCAGCCAACAAATAGTTACAAACAAAACTTTCATAATACAAAAACACAACATCATCCGCCTCCCAAACCAAGCAAATAAACAATAAACCAACACATTGAATTTATCATTCGCATAATAATAACATTTATCATTGGCATTAAATATGCCTAGGCCACTGAGGTTCTCCTTAAAACATTGTACTAAAAAATCTCGAAGCTCCAAATCTTTGGCCGTGTGAGCCTTGCCAGACCGAAATAACCTGCTTGTTATGGGTTGTCGGGGAAGGCCTGCTTCCATAGAAAGGTTTTAACCTGGGAGCCAAAAGGTAGTAATGAGGGGGTCAAATACATCTCTTTGGAGAGGGTGTTCCAGAGCCGTGGGGCCACCATCGAGAAGGCCCTCTCGTTCCCGCCAATTGTATTTGTGACGTGGTGGGATCAAGAGAAGGGCCTCTCCTGATGATCTCAGGGCTGGTGCGGGCTGATAGGAGGAGATGCAGTCCCTCAAGTAAGCTGGGCCTGAACCATTTAGGGCTTTGTAGGCTAAAGCCAGCACCTTGAATTGTGCCTGGAAACAAACTGGAAGCCGGTATAGCTGCTTCAGGAGTGAGATAGTTCTTTCCCTATATCCTGCTTCTGTATGCAGTGTAGCTGCTGACCTTTGTACTAGTTGAAGTTTCCAAGTGCTCTTCTGGGGCAGCCCCACATAGAGCATGTTGCAGTAGTCTAGTCTGGATGTGATTAAAGCATGTATTACTATGGCTAAATAGGGCTTTCCAAGGTATGGGCGCAGCTGGCGCACAAGCTTTAACTATGCAAAGGCCCTCCCGGCCACCACCAACACCTGGGACTCCAGGTTCAGCGCTGAGTCCAGGAGGACACTCAGACTGTGCCTTCAGGGAGAGTGTGACTCCATCAGCACAGGTTGCAGCCTAATACCATGTTCAGCCCTGCGACTGACCAGTAGTAGTTCTGTCTTGTTGGGATTCAATTTCACTTTGTTCATCCTCATTCAGTCCATCACAGCTGACAGGCACCAGTTCAGGGTCAGGATGGCATCCTTGGCATCAAGTTACAACTTGAGAAAAAACCTCTTTAGGAATCATTTCATCACAACTCCATTACCAACTTCAGACCTAGAGATTTCTAGAGAAATATTCTAGAGGTATTCTAGAGAGAAGTATGTACAGGTTATCTACAAATACCTAGGTCCTCCAGATGACTTGAGCTGGATCAACAGTGCCAGATTATATGTTTTGAACTGGATTATAGACTCATATAATCCAATTTAAAGCAGATAATGGCACTATAGACCCAGCCTCTCTGGTCAATTTATAGCAGAGTTTGTTCATACAGTTATACTGGAAGTCCTAAATATTATAGAGGGAACATTTTAATCAAATCCACAAATGAGGAGGGTCGATTGTATTAATCATCCTCAAGGCCACAAAGATATTGAAACAAAGAGAAGAAGAGGTATAAAACATATTTCTCCACAGCAGTTTGGAATGGTCATGTACTCTGATATTTGAAGATATTTTATATTGGAGAATATAACACACACACACATAGTTCCAAAACAAAATTTATCAAAAATGCATCAAAATGTCCTCAGTCCCACCACATATGGTGGTCAATTTGTGAAACAGGTATTTCATAGGAAATGATATTCCTCTTCTGTTAAAAAAAGGCTTTCCTAAAATGGCCCAGGAAGGCTCAGAAAAATGGTACTAGTGCTCTCCATGTTCTGTAGAGGGAATGGGAGGGAAAAATATTATTTGCAGAGTGGGTACATGGGACAGAGTTCCAAATTCCCTTGAGGGGCTACCCTTCCACAGCTATGCTCCCCAAAACAAATGGGGGGGGGGGGTGGCGGTGGTAGAGGAATATCCATTTTCTCCCACAGTGGGGAGAAAAACATAATTGCAATCACCGGCATAAATGAAATCCCTGGCAGTTCCTGACACTCACTTCTTATTTCTGTTCCCATCCCTCTTATATTCTCTTCCCCAAAATGCATGGCTGGATGTCCTATGGACTAATCCAAGCTAGTCCCATTGAATGTCTTGTTGGATGCCATGTTGTCAGTACTTCCAAGGGCTGACTGTTCCTGAAACAAACAAAGGAAGTGAATTTTCCTCCCCCCCCCCCTTTGTGATGTCTGATCTAAGCCAAGGACTGTTCCAAAATGGAGCATGAGACACAATTGAAGAATAGCCTTAACACAGCTTCAAGCTGGGAAAGCTATAACTGTCGGTTATTTCAGAACAAAAGTGATTTGGTCTAATCTCACCCAGAACACTGTATTTCTAGGAACCATTCTTTGAAAAGGTTATGAACAAGTTGGGATGTATTGTGTGGAGAGCTACCATGATAGGAAGAGGTCTGGACACTCCGTCATCTGGACACATCCAGCTTTATAAGGCTTAGGGATTTGGATATGTTTAGCTTGGAGAAGAGAAGATTGAGATGTGACATGAGGTATTGTTTATTCATTCAGTCACTTCCGACTCTTCATGACCTCCTGGACCAGCCCACGCCAGAGCTCCTTGTTGGCCATGGCCACCCCAGCACCTTCAAAGACGAGCCAGTCACTTCAAGGATACCATCCATGCATCTTGCCCCTGGTTAGCCAAAGTACTTAATCTTTGCCTCTAATATCCTTCCCTATAGTAAGCAGTTGAGTTTTATTTCCTGAAGTATGGACTGGTTGGATATTCTTGTGGTTCAAGGCACTCTCAGCATTTTCCTCCAACACCACAGTTCAAAAGCATCTATCTTCCTTCGCTCAGCCTTCTTTATGTGATGTCTCTACTCTTCACAATTTTATCAAGATGGGTCATTGCTCTCCTCCCAAGAAGTAAGCATCTTCTGATTTCCTGGTTGCAGTCTGTGTCTGAAGTAATCTTTGCACCTAGAAATACAAAGTCTGTCACTGCCTCCACGTTTTCTCCCTCTATTTGCCAGTTATTAATCACTCTGGTTGCCATCATCTTGGTTTTTTTAAATGTTTAACTGCAACCCACCTTTTGCACTTTCTTCTTTCACCTTGGTTAGAAGGCTCCTCAGCTCCTCCTCGCTTTCAGCCATGGATGGGATATGAATGTCTGAAATAACTACAATAAACTACAAGAAAGGAGATTCCATCTGAACATTAGGAAGAACTTCCTGACTGTGAGAGCTGCTCAGCAGTGGAACTCTCTGCCCCGGAGTGTGGTGGAGGCTCCTTCTTTGGAGGCTTTTAAACAGAGGCTGGATGGCCATCTGTCGGGGGTGCTTTGAATGTGTTTGGGGTTGGACTGGATGGCCCATGAGGTCTCTTCCAACTCTAGGATTCTATGCTTCTATGATTCTATAAACAAAAAAAATAAACATATGGCAGTCTCAGTTTAATCCTCTTGGCATCTAGGGACAATTCAGGCTTGATTTGCTCTAATATCCATTCATTGTCTTTTTGGCAGTCTGTGGTATAGTAAATGCATAGTTGGCAAGTGATCCCACTGTGATGATTTCAACTGCTTAATAAAGTCTAATACATTGTGATGTCTCAGCCAAGCTGGGAAGGAACTCTCCAGTTAAAATTGTTACAAGTATTTATTTCTTTATTTCTTTATTTACTATATTTATATCCCACATTTCTCTACCCTGAAGAGGACTGAAGGCGGCTTACAGATAGGCAATAATTCCATGCCTTAACTGCAGTATACTATTAAAATACATTTAAATTAAAAATTAAAAATCAACATTAAGTACATTAAAACATTATAAAACATTGCCGTCACTATTTTGTGCAGATGTTCCAGTTTCAATCCTTACCAATTTCAGACTCAAATAGGGTTCGAGACCCATGTCTGGAAACCCTGGGAGCCATAGTCAACCTGAACCAAGAGTGTGAGGCAACAGCTTAAAAAGCCAATACAGCAGCCGTATAGTGTTTAGATTTTAGAGCAATAATGGTACCACTCTATTCCGCTTTAGTCAGATGTCTTTTTGGTACTAATGTTGGAGAATGGTCCCTTTTCAAAGTGGTCCCTGGTCAAAAAAAGGAACCACTGACCACTGAAGCTGTTGAGGAAAGACAACCTACAAACTATCTACAGACCCACTAAGAAAATCAAAAGAATGTTCAGTTCAGCAAAGGACAAGAGATACGTATCCTCTCACCTCTGTAGGAGTCAACCGTATGCTATGCACCTGGACAAGGCTACATAGGGACCACCAAACGCAGAAGCATTGCCCAGGCACGAATCAAGGAACACGAAAGATACTGCAGGCTAATTCAACCAGAGAAGTCAGCCATAGCAGAGCACCGGATGAACCAACCTGGACATAGCATATTATTTGAGAACACGGAAATGCTGGAGCACTCTAGCAACTATCATGTCAGGCTACACAGAGAAGCCATTAAAATCCATAAGCATGTGAACAATTTCAACAGAAAGGAAGAAACCATGAAAATGAACAAAAACTGGCTACTAGTATTTTAAAAAATTCTAAAATTATAACAGCAAATAAAGAACAACACTCAAACAGGCAATAAACAATCAGGGACAGCTAATCATCTCTCAACAAAGGATTCTCCCAGGCAGTAACAAGGCACACCTAAAAAATGCTAATCAAGGTGGCCAATTGAAACATCCACACCTACCTTCAACAGACAAGCGTTCTTTCTCCCACCTGGACCTTCCACAGATATATAAACCCAATCTTCCTAGTTTCCAACAGATCTCACACCCTCTGAGGATGCCTGCCACAGATGCAGGTGAAACGTCAGGACAGAATGCTTCTGGAACATGGCCAAAAAGCCCGAAAAATCTACAACAAGCCAAAAAAAAGGGGATGGGAACCACAGCCCTAGAGACTAGGATACAACAGAGCAGTGTTTCCCAACCTTTTTTGAGCCATGGCACACTTTTAACATTAAAAAAATCCGGGGGCACACCACCAACCAAAATGACACTGTAACACAGTAAAGAACAGCTGGAGGATGGTGACCTGCTGGGAGCCGCTGCTGGGAGTGCCGACGCTGGGGGGGGGGGAGGAGCCAGGGCCCAACATGCCCCTCCCCCCCAGCTTCAGTTCTCCCACAGCTTCACCAGCTTTGAGGGGGCCGTGCCAAGCCAGCATTGTGCTGGCTCTACCACCACTGGCTTGCCACTGCCCCCTCAAGGCTGGCAAAGCTGTGGGAGTGCTGAAGCCGGGAGGAGGGGGCGGAGCCAGGCTGCGTCATGTCCCCCCCCCCCCGGCTTCAGCTCTCCCACAGAGGAGGAGCATGAGCGGTTGACGGGCTTCAGTAGGCGGGGCTCCTCCGCGCGGCTTCAACAAGCAAGGGGCAAGAGTCATGGCGGATTGGAGGCTGGTTGGGGAAACGGCTGAAGGAGGCGGCGCTCCGATCCCTTCTTCTTTTTCTTTGCCACTGCCCAGCCCTTCCTCCTCCTCTCCCAAGCAGCAGGAGTTCGGCAGGAGGAGGGGGGAAGGAAGGGGGACAGAGAGCTTTTCTCATGGCACACCTGATGACCGCTCACGGCACACTGGTTGAGAAACACTGCAACAGAGCAATACATTCAAATTGTAGAACAAGAGATTCCACCTAAGCCTTAGGAAGAACCTTTCGATGGTCAGAACTGTTCAGCAGTGGAATATGCTGCCTGCGTGTCAAGGGGAATTTGCGTCTCTGGAGTAGAGACTGGATGGCCATCTGTCGGGAGTGCTTTGGTGGTGTGCTTCCTGCATGGGGGACATAATGGTTGGCTTTTGGGGTCTCATCCAATTCTATGACTTCATGATTCTATGAAGACACAGTACTGAGCCACATGGACCTATGATATGCCTCAGTGTAAAGCAGTTTCCTATGTAACTTTACAGCTAAATTTTCAAGCAGCTTAAAATGCTAGGCCTGAAATAACCTTTAATTTGCAAGTGATAGCCCCCCCCTCCCGCTTGCTGCATCCTAATATCCTTTTGCCAGACGTATTTCATATCTTTATTTTGCTCTAAGAAGTTAATGCACAGAAGCGGGCCTGCTTGGTTTTAATTTTAGGCTCCGTTTCTGCCTCGGTGTTTGTGTTTGCGCCTCACATGCATTTGATCAAATTGCCACCCTCTGAAGTCTCCATATGCTCTCATAAGCAATAGAACAGAGGCGACAGGATGTTGAAACGAATGGTTATTTTTATATACAATTATATATACATACTTTGTCATCCAGATTCATCAGTCAGCTGAAGAGTCTGTCCCAGGCATGGGCAAACTTTGGCCGTCCAGGTGTTTTGGACTCCAACTCCCACAATTCCTAAGTTTGCCGATGCCTAGTCTATCCCTTCCAGCATTGACACCAGCAGTGAGATTAAAGTGGCTTAAAGGCAGTGCAGTGGTTTGAGTGCAGGACTATGTTTCTAGAGACCTGGGTGTGAATCCCACCTTGGCCACGGAAACCCTCTGGGTCACACTCTCTCAACCCCAGAACACTCTGTGATAGGTTTGCCCTAGGTTGGGAGTGACTTGAAGGCATACAACACAAACAAAAAGCAAGGAGGCTGGTATAATTGCTTAGGGAATTGTGGTCATCCCATGAAAAGTTAATAATAATAATAATACTTTATTTATACCCCGCCACCATCTCTCCAAGGGGACTCGAGGCTTCTTACACGAAGCACACCCATCAATACAGTAAACATAATATAACACAAGAAAACAACAGAAAATCAGTAAATAAATTAACTTAAAATACAAAACCAATGTAAAGAAACAACACAACAATATGAAATCAAAACATTAAGACACTAAAGATGATCACCATGGGCTGGGCCACATTCAAAGATTAATTTTTTTAAATACTGGGAGATAGGGCAATGTAAAGTATCAGGGAGGGAATCCGGGGGATGAGGTAGGATTTAATTGCACAACCAGAAAATAAAGTGCATCTGAGGGCATTTTATGCAGAGTTTGGTCAGGGATTGTCATACATTCAATCATTGAAGGCACACTGGAACAGCCAAGTTTTCAGGCTCCTTCTGAAGATTATTAACACACTGGTTCAAAACAATGGGAATGTTATAACCAAAACAAACACACGATGCTTAAATTCGCTCAAAATATCTTCTATAATCATATACTTATATGCATAACATAAATTCACAGTGTCAGTACATACAAATGACGCCAGGTAGAGCCGACTTGTATCGCTGGGGAAGACAGGGAGTCACGGAAAAGTTCTTGAGGGTGGGAATGTAGCGAGACCGGGAGGAAAGTTCAATAGGAGATGTAGTCCCAAGTCCGGAGATGATTCACCCCGCATATATCAGTACATAACACCCTTGAAATCAAAAGGCAATGCCCAAGTGACTCCACCGCGTTGGTTGCATCAGGTGGGCTCCGGGAGGCGTGTATGGCAAGGGCCGCGACGGTCTAATTACGAGCCCGGCCGTTTAGCCCTCACGGGCTTTCAAGCGGCAAAAGAGTAGTACAACATGGCGTGACACAGGAGGATCAATTAATCTGCAACAATAATCGCATTTAAAACATGAAAGCAACACATTCCCATTATAGTAGCCCACAGAGAATTGACAGACATACCATTTCATGGCTGGAATCACGCATACATCTCCTGCGGACCAAGGTGCATATAGGTAAGCAAGGATACAATTTATACATTAAAACCGAGCTGATTCAGGTGAGTAGGGGCGGATAAGGGGAGGGGCTCATTTAACCCGATTGGAAATTCGGCTTTGTAGATGGACTATCCACCATGTTTCCCGCCTAATGAGCAGTTCATGTAAAAATTACTGTGAGGGGGTGCCCTGATTTTTCCAAAGCTGTAAACTTAAAGGAGTCAGGTGCATGTTTGGCCTCAAAAAATGTTTGTACAAAATGCTGCTATCCGAGCCCGTTCGTACACGTGAGCGGTGTTCCGACATTCTCTGGCGTAATTGTCTGGAAGACATCCCTAAAAGCCTTACCACAATCGCAAAAATACAGTAAATACACCCCTCCGAGCCGCAGGTCGTGTGGTCTCTAAGCTTGAAATGTTTGTGGGTTTTAAGGCTAATGACCTCCTTTCCCCTAAAGACTTGCCGGCAAGATACACAATCCCCACATGGTTTGCACCCGCGATATGATACTCCTGGGTTGGGGGTTGTGTAGGGTGGAGTGTATGAGCATGTCCTTGAAGTTCTCCGTGCGTCTGTGTACGCGATCATGGGGATGCTGAAGGCCGGGATGTCGGGTAACATGCCCCAGTTCTTCCTTACAGCCGCCACAATCTGTTTGCTGTGGGGAGTGAGTCTGAGGGCCAAACAATGCGGTTTGTGGGGGTGGGTGCCCTCTTTTTTGAACAAATCAACCCGGGATATAGATCTAGCTCTTTTTTCTGCCCTGTCAATAACGCTGTGTGGATAGCCCCTTTCCTGAAGTTGCGCCCGGAGTTTATTGGCTTCTAATGCAAAGTGTTCCTCATGCGTGCAGTTGCGCTTCAAGCGTATGTACTGGGAATACGGTAGGGAGTTCTTTAAGGAGTAGGAGTGATGACTCCGGTAGTGTAACAGAGAGTTTCTGTCAAACAGGTTTTCTATAATTGCGAACACTCAATCTGTTCCCCTGCTTGAACACAGTTGTATCCAAAAAATTAACCCTGTCCATGCTGTGTTCAAACGTAAACTGAATGTTAGTGTAGCACCCATGGGTCCGCCCGGGCCACGCGGGAGGGGTAATGCACCGGGGGTCCCGTTGGCATTGGGACCCGCACAGGCTGAAAGGGATTCGGAGGATGAGTTGGAAGGCCCAGAGCAAGATTGGTCAGCTGTGCCTTTGCCCAGTCCACCGCCAGAGAGTTTAGCCTGGGATTTCGAATGGGAGCATTCTCCCGGGGGAGGAGCGGACCAGGTGGAGATGGGAGGCAGTGAAGCTGATAGCGGGAGATAGTTATGAATTCCCAAATGGCCGAGGTTCCCAGGAGCTGGCCGAGCAGCAGATGGAGGCTAGCGGATGGGAAACCCGGGAGGCTACTTCTCAGGAAGATAGCGATACTAGGCTGGAAGAGCGGGGCCGTTCTCATAACAGGCGCAGGGACATAGAGGGAGGGCAGGAGGAGCTGGCATCTGTCCCTAGACCGTCACCGTTCGGAGAGAAGTAGAGACTGGAGCGCCGGGCCTAGATCGTCGGGGGTCCCGGCCGAGGGTTAAAGTACGGCCCCGTGGGAACTGATCCTCAGTTCTCCGGCCCACGTCTATACTGAATAGGCGCGGGCGGTGGGACCACAAGCAGCAGTGGTCATCAAGTCTTGCCTTGCCTTTGCCTTGTTTCCTGAGCCGCAGTGGTTTTGCGGCACCTTGTCCTAGTTCTGATTCGCATTGTATTGCGAAACCTT
>JARBWK010000012.1:107394538-107519358 GCA_030556195.1 Anolis apletophallus | reverse complement strand
CGAACCTTCTGGCTTGACAGCCAGGCACCCACTGACCCTCTCTAAGAATTCCGAGCTAGCCTTCTGGTTGTCTCCGCCCACCATCACCATGTCATATCATTGCGAGATGATTGTAATGGATCCATTATCACAGCCAACCCTTTGTGGTCTGTCCATAACGTGACCACTTAATATAACACAAATAACCACCTCATCACACCCCTGGCTTCAGCTCTCCCACAGAGGAGGAGCATGAGCGGTTGACGGGCTTCAGTAGGCGGGGCTCCTCCGCGCGGCTTCAACAAGCAAGGGGCAAGAGTCATGGCGGATTGGAGGCTGGTTGGGGAAACGGCTGAAGGAGGCAGCGCTCCGATCCCTTCTTCTTTTTCTTTGCCACTGCCCAGCCCTTCCTCCTCCTCTCCCACGCAGCAGGAGTTCGGCAGGAGGCGGGGGGAAGGAAGGGGACAGAGAGCTTTTTCATGGCACACCTGATGACCGCCACGGCACACTGGTTGAGAAACACTGCAACAGAGCAATACATTCAAATTGTAGAACAAGAGATTCCACCTAAGCCTTTAGGAAGAACCTTTCGATGGTCAGAACTGTTCAGCAGTGGAATATGCTGCCTGGGCGTGTCAAGGGGAATTTGCGTCTCTGAGTAGAGACTGGATGGCCATCTGTCGGGAGTGCTTTGGTGGTGTGCTTCCTGCATGGGGGACATAATGATTGGCTTTTGGGGTCTCATCCAATTCTATGACTTCATGATTCTATGAAGACACAGTACTGAGCCACATGGACCTATGATATGCCTCAGTGTAAAGCAGTTTCCTATGTAACTTTACAGCTAAATTTTCAAGCAGCTTAAAATGCTAGGCCTGAAATAACCTTTAATTTGCAAGTGATAGCCCCCTCCCGCTTGCTGCATCCTAATATCCTTTGCCAGACGTATTTCATATCTTTATTTTGCTCTAAGAAGTTAATGCACAGAAGCGGGCCTGCTTGGTTTTAATTTTAGGCTCCGTTTCTGCCTCGGTGTTTGTGTTTGCGCCTCACATGCATTTGATCAAATTGCCACCCTCTGAAGTCTCCATATGCTCTCGTAGCAAGAACCGAGAGCGACAGGATGTTGATACGAATGGTTATTTTTATATACAATTATATATACATACTTTGTCATCCAGATTCATCAGTCAGCTGAAGAGTCTGTCCCAGGCATGGGCAAACTTTGGCCGTCCAGGTGTTTTGGACTCCAACTCCCACAATTCCTAAGTTTGCCGATGCCTAGTCTATCCTTCCAGCATTGACACCAGCAGTGAGATTAAAGTGGCTTAAAGGCAGTGCAGTGGTTTGAGTGCAGGACTATGTTTCTAGAGACCTGGGTGAATCCCACCTTGGCCACGGAAACCCTCTGGGTCACACTCTCTCAACCCCAGAACACTCTGTGATAGGTTTGCCCTAGGTTGGGAGTGACTTGAAGGCATACAACACAAACAAAAAGCAAGGAGGCTGGTATAATTGCTTAGGAATTGTGGTCATCCCATGAAAAGTTAATAATAATAATAATACTTTATTTATACCCCGCCACCATCTCTCCAAGGGGACTCGAGGCTTCTTACACGAAGCACACCCATCAATACAGTAAACATAATATAACACAAGAAAACAACAGAAAATCAGTAAATAAATTAACTTAAAATACAAAACCAATGTAAAGAAACAACCAACAATATGAAATCAAAACATTAAGACACTAAAGATGATCACCATGGGCTGGGCCACATTCAAAGATTAATTTTTTTAAATACTGGGAGATAGGGCAATGTAAAGTATCAGGAGGGAATCCGGGGGATGAGGTAGGATTTAATTGCACAACCAGAAAATAAAGTGCATCTGAGGGCATTTTATGCAGAGTTTGGTCAGGGATTGTCATACATTCAATCATTGAAGGCACACTGGAACAGCCAAGTTTTCAGGCTCCTTCTGAAGATTGCCAGGGTGGGGGCTTACCTAATATCTCTGGAGAGCAAATTCCAGAGTCGAGGGGCCACCACAGAGAAAGCCCTCTCTCTCGTCCCCACAAATCACGCTTGCGATAAGGGCGGGAGAGAGAGAAGGGCCTCTCTAGACGACCGAAGAGGTTGCGTGGGTTCGTAGATGGAAAAGCAGTCACACAGGTAGGCGGGTCCCAAACCGTTCAGGGCTTTGTAGGTCAAAACCTGCACCTTGAATTGGGACCAGAAAATAAATGGCAGCCAGTGGAGCTCCTTAAACAGGGGGGTTGACTGCTCCCTGTAAATAGCTCCAGTTATAATAATAATAATAAACTTTATTTATACCCCGCCACCATCTCCCCAATGGGGACTCAGGACAGCTCAAATAGGGCCAGGCCCAAACAACAAATACAATAAATAATCAAAAACATCAGTAGCAACACAATCAAATTACAGACATATAAATAAAACCTAACAATAAAAACAATATACAGTAATCTGGCTGCCGCCCGTTGGACCAGTTGGAATTTCTGGGCCGTCTTCAAGGGCAGCCCCATATAGAGCGCATTGCAATAGTCCAATCTAGAGGTAACTAAGTCGTGGACCACCATGGCCAAATCCAACTTAATTACAGTTTGAATAAATCTTCGAAAACTACAGCATTATTGAAACTAATTTCCAATTTTGGACTTGTCCTGTGCAAAATTAACCCATGCTCGTTTTGCACAGATAATAGCGTTTCATGCACAAATCTATACCATACAATTTTTCTTGCATAGAATAAGTCTTGAAATGCAAAAATTCATGCCAGTCCAGAATAATTTCTCTCATAGTTTCTTGTCACATGAAAAACATGTTTTATAACTTTTCTTAAAAAACAAAACACAACAGTTTTAATTATTTCTTCCTACGCCATTCTCTTGTCATGAAGGTCCCATCCACAATGAGCATTTAATGCAGTTTGAAACTAGTTTAAAACAGCAGTGCCAGACAACAAATTCCCACAAAAAGCACACAAAAGAAAGCCCTTAATGCACACCAGTGCTTTGTGGTTTGTGTAATCCCCATCCAGACCTCAGACTGGTTCCAGGATTTCCTATGTTACCCTTGTGCTGGCTGAACTGCTGATCTTATTTATTTATTTATTTACAGTATTTATATTCTGCCCTTCTCACCCCGCAGGGGACTCAGGGCAGATTACAATGTACACATACATGGCAAACATTCAATGCCATAGACACACAACACATATAGACAGAGAGTCAGACGCTATTTAACATTCGAACTTCTGGCCACCAGGGGAGCTGTTGCTTCACCGTCCATCTGCGACATTGATGAAGTACTTTCCGCATACCTCGCATGCTTTTGCTGGAGATTTTTATGGCCTTGTAAATTTTGTTAAATTAGCCTCCTCACACATAGGTAGTACCTAAATATCCTACTTGATAGATGCAACTGTATTTCAGGTTGCAAAGGTCGACAACAAGCTACACAATTGGCTGGAAGCTCACTCTGACCCGGGCTGGCTTCGAACTCATGGCCTTTCGGTCAGTAGTGATCTTTAATGCAGCTGACACACAGCCAGCTGCTCCACAGTCCCGGTGATCTGAAGGTTGGCAGTTCGAGATGGGGTGAGCTCCCATCTGTCAGCTCTAGCTTCCCATTTAGGGACATGAGAGAAGCCTCCCACAGGATGGTAACACATCCAGGTGTCCCCAGGCAACGTCTCTGCAGACGGCCATTCTCTCACACTAGAAGCAACTTTCAGTTTCTCAAGCCGCTTCTGACATGATTAAAACAAAAACCTCCACAGCGAGATCACTTTCTTCAATACCAGTTTGAAACTGCATTTATTTATTTATTTATTTGTTCCTTCTTGTATTCCGCTCCTCCCAGCAGGCTTAACTTCATGTAGCATTCATGTCGCCGTACAATAAAACAACATAAAAACAACATTGGTCCCGAGTTTAAACAATTGTGTCAAGCCATGGCATTCCAGGGTCTGGGTACTTTCATTAATGGGGGTGAAAGTAAATAAGATGAATGAGGTTTCTGAATTCCGAGTAGGTTTTGTGTTGGACTAGGGAAAGGATAATATAACCAATTCCTCTAGTGCTGATGACAAAAAAAAAATCCTCTCTGTTATTTAGTGAGAATATTCCTGGCCCATCTGCACTGACGATTTAACTGTGTAAGGAAGGCAATGCAGAGCCTGCACATTCACTTTGTATTCACCGCAGGGGTCCTTAACTACTGCCCACCCACCAATATGAGAACATCGCTGCCAAATGAGAATTCTGCCCTGCTCCCCATGAAATAACAGTAACTTGGAATTTAAGTTGAGCCTTGCAATTATTTAAAATAGCAGATGACCATGTAGAAATGCAATCCAGGCATCCAAAGAAAAGGGCAGGCAAAGTGACTCAGGGAATGCTAACACAACACACGTAGGAGTTCTTGCTGTGAACAATTTTCAGTATCTCAGTCGCTGCAGTGCTAGAAATTTAGGGGTTGGAAGGAAATTTTCCTGGGGGAAGAATTCCTATTTGGGTGCCAGTGCATCCACTTTGTCCCTTCACTATTGCAGCTTCCCATGCAATTTCTACATAAACTAACAGGGGACATGATTCAATCATAGTATAACAACTGGATTTCAGGATAAAATGTGGGATTCTTCAGGGTTTAATACTATTTCCCATGTTGTTTAACATCTACATGAAGCCGCTGGGGGAGGTCATCCGGAGTTTCGGGGTGCGGTGTTATCTGTATGCAGATGACGTCCAACTCTGTCACTCCTTTCCACCTACTACTAAGGAGGCTGTTTTGGTCTGAACCGGTGCTTGGCCGCTGTGTTGGACTGAATGAGGGCGAACAAATTGAAATTGAATCCAGACAAGACAGAGGCACTCCTGGTCAGTCGAAAGGCCGAACAGGGCATAGGGTTACAGTCTGTGTTGGACGGGGTTACACTCCCTCTGAAGATGCAGGTTCGCAGCTTGGGTGTGATCCTGGACTCCTCACTGAGCCTGGAACCCCAGGTTTCGGCAGTGACCAGGGGAGTATTCGCACAATTAAAACTTGTGCACCAGCTGCACCCATACCTTGGGAAGTCTGACTTGGCCACGGTAGTCCATGCTCTGGTTACATCCCAAATAGATTACTGCAACACTCTCTATGTGGGGCTGCCTTTGAAAACTGCTCGGAAGCTTCAATTGGTCCAACGGACAGCAGCCAGGTTGATAACAGGAGCGGCACTCCTGTTTTCAACTCCCCTATTGTGCCAGCTCCACTGGCTACCAGTTTGCTACCGGGCACAATTCAAAGTGCTGGTTTTGGCCTTTAAAGCTCTAAACTGTTCTGGTCCAACTTACCTGTCCGAACGCATCTCTCCCTATGAACCATCAAGATGCTTAAGATCATCCGGAGAGGCCCTGGTCTCGGTCCTGCCTGCTTCGCAGGTGCACCTGGCGGGGATGAGAGACAGGGCCTTCTCAGCGGTGGCTCCTCGGCTTTCGAACTCCCTTCCTAGTGACATCAGATCGGCCCGCTCCCTCCTGACATTTCATAAGAAAGTCAAGACTTGGCTTTTCAAGCAAGCATTCACAGACGAACTTTAATCGAGATCAAGGATTAGTATGACGACGAAACGGAAACCGATTTTAAGATTGTGGAGCTGAGATTTGTATTTTATAGTTTTTAACTGTTAATTTTATATGTTTTTATATGACTGTTTTTATCTTGTGATGTATTGTATATGGGCACTTGTTGCTGCTTGTTCACCACCTCGAGTCGCCTTCGGGCTGAGAGAGGCGGTATAGAAGCATGGCAAATAAATAAATAAATAAATCTGATTCAACCTCTTGGCTTTTCCTCTTGGCTTTTCTTCGCGAACAAAGATTCAGGAAGGACTCATCCCACGCTTTCTACGAGTGTGTTGATGATTAAAAAGGCCAATCCGAGATAGGCAAGTCCAGTTGCAGAAAGCACAGCAGAAAGTTTCCTTGGGTGGTGATGTTTCCAAGTTGCGGTTCTTTCTGCATTGTCATTTCTCTTCGAGACCCATTCGGCGTGACTTCTCAAAAGAGGCCACAGCATTGTGCATAGTGCGTCTCCATGCCTCCCGATGGGAGGCCAGGGTGGAGCATTGTTGGTGATCATTCTGGCCAAGCCTGAGATGCTGTTTCAGGGAGTCCTTATATCTCTTTTTGGGGGCACCTCTCTTGCGCTGACCCGTGGCGAGTTCACCGTAGAGTAGTATCTTTGGGAGACAGTGGTCCTCCGTCCTAGAGATGTGCCCTGCCCAGTGCAGTTGAGTTCTCAATAGCATGGCCTCAAACCAGTTCTTCAATTAATGTATAATTGTAATGTATTGTGGCATCAAATCATTGCCATTGTCAGCCACTCTGAGTCCCCCTGCGGGGGTGAGAGGAGCAGGGTAAAAATGCTGTAAATAAATAAATAAATAAATAAATAATGGTAGTTAAGATGGAGGTCCTACCTGGAACTTGTGGATATTATTGTTTGAACTTCAACTTTCAAATTTCTCCAGCCAACATGGCTGGGGGCACTGTGTGTAATTGCATGAACAAACAGACCCTTTATACCAGAGCTTTGCAAACTTGGTTGTTTTTAGTGTTGCTGGATTACAACACTCCAAATCTCTGGCCATTGGTCACGGCAATTGGGTTTCTGGGAACTGAAGTCCAACACACCCCAAAAACAGTAGAATAGACTGCCTAGGTGGGTGATAGGCTTTGCATTGTTGAAGATCTTTAAGAAGAGGTTAGATCAGGCATGGCTAAACTTCAGCCCTCCAGACGTTTTGGACTCCAACTCCCATAATTCCTAACAGCCAGTAGGCTGTTAGGAGTTGTGGGAGTTGAAGTCTAAAACACTTGGAGGACTGAAGTTTGGCCATGCCTTGGTTAGATGGACATCTCTCAGGAGTGGGTTGTTGTAGGTTTTTTGGGTTGTATGGCCATGTTCTAGAAGCATTCTCTCCTGATGTTTCATCTGCATCTATGGCAGGCATCCTCAGAGAATGCTTCTAGAACAGGGGTGGGCAATTACCAGTCCTCCAGGTGTTTTGGACTTCAACTCCCAGAAATCCTAGCCAGTTTACTAGCTGTTAGGATTTCTGGGAGTTGAAGTCCAAAACACCTGGAGGGCCGGTAATTGCCCACCCCTGTTCTAGAACATGGCCATACAGCCCAAAAAACCTACAACAACCCAGTGATTCTGATCATGAAAGCCTTCGACAATATCTCTCTCAGGAGTGCTGTAATTTGGTATTCTAGCATTGCAGAAAGTTGGATCAGAAAACCCTTATGATCCACAGAATCATAGAATAAAAGAAAGTTGGATCAGAAGACCTTTATGGTCCATTCCATATAACCATAGAGTAACAGTAAGAGACCACATGGACCATCCAGTCCACTATGATTCTGAATTTGCTTTATGCACGCAACATGTTTTCCTTCTTGTACAGAAGGGACCAGGAATGCGTGAAATTCCAGTGGCCATGCTAACTGTGAGAGCTGCCTTTCCAAGAATTCTTTCTCCACAATTAAGTAAGCTATGACCCAGTGAAGCCAAGCCAATGCTTGAAAGCTTCTACAATGGCTTCCTGCAGGTTGCTATTGACAAAACAGTATGAGAGATGCTCAACAGTGTGGGTCAGAGCAACGAGTCCCCAACAAAAGATAATAAGCAGCACTACATGATGGTAAATCCAAGTAGGACTGAGGTCTGCTTTCACTCACAGCCTACTTTACCTGCTGGGCAAGCAAATATATCTCCTGCAAATCAGTTCCTTGGAGGTGGAGGTTCACTCATGTCAATTTGGCCCTCACTTTTGGTGTATCATTCCAGTGATAATGTGTTGAAGACGAAGCATTATCAAGGCTGGTCACCGCACTGGGAAGGTCATATCTCAAAACAATGTTATTGGATCATAGTCATTTTCAAACACCAGCCTGGTATGAAAGCATTGTGTGTCAGATCTGGCAGCGCAAGCCTAGTAATGATATTGCAGCTTTTGGACTATATGCTAGCTTTTCTCTCCTAATTTTTATAATACATTCAACTCTTTCTCTCTCTTTCTCACACAAAGAATCAGAGTGGGAAGGGGCTTCATGGGCTATTGAGTCCAACGTCCTTCTCAATGTAGGTTGTTGTTGTTTATTTATTTATTTAAAACATTTATATTTTGTCCTTTTCACCCCAAAGGGAACTCAGGGTGAAGCACAGCATATATATGGCAAATATTCAATGCCGGGACAAGAATTCATTATATGCATACATAAAAATTAAAAACATTTATCTCAATATTAAAATATACCATTTAAAATGGTCTTGGTTTTCTGCTGTGTTTATTTGATTGTGTTTTATTGATTTGTTATTGTTTACTTGTGTTATATTAATTATTTGGTTTACTTATTATATACTTTTGGCTGCCATTTCTGTTGTGACCTTTCCCAAGTCCCCGGAGGGGAAATAGGATGAGATACAAATAAAGTTGTTGTCATAACACAGAGACTAAGAAACCAAGCCCAAGGGTAAAAGGGATAACAAAAGTTTATTTGGACAATAAATGGAAAAAGGATGAACAAAAAAGTAGCCAACTCGGCTCAAAAACCCACAAAAATCCAAGGAAAAATCCCACAAAACAATGCAGCAAGATGCCAAAACAAACACAAGATGTCCGTCTGCGACGTCCGATAAGGGAAGATCCAGAAGAGTAGTCGAAAGCCAGTCCAAGGGTCAAGGGCAGGAGATTGATGGATGAAAGGGGGAGACAGTACAAGGTAATCAGGAGCTGAGTATACAGGAATAACACAAATCATAGTCCCCATAAAACACAGTGTCAGCCTCCCTCCATTTCATACAATATCAAACTCTGTAGCAGGAACTCACAGTAGACTCAGCGGAGAACAAGCCTCGCCACAGGAATACACGGCAGCAACTAAACAGAAAGGCAGATATTGATTCCCAACCCCCCACCTTTTCCCAAACATCAGCTAAAGCTGCCACAGCAGCTCACCCCAAGAACGAGGTGGAGAAGTAGCCCATAACTCACGAGTAACTGGAACCAGGAACAAGGCACACGATATCAGGATCACAGGAATGCCAGAGACAAGAATCAGACATCAACTCTTTGACCACCGCAAATGCAGCCCCATAAACCCATTTTGTATATAGCACTTAAACATCACTGTCATATGAAGACCCTCCTTGATCATGAGCACCAGCTACTTCATCTCCTGCAGCTGCTATGCTCTGTGCATTTCTCCAATTCTCCCAGCGATCCTGGAAGTTTAAAGTGTCCCACTCTGCTTCTGAATTTGCAGAAGGTCAATCCTGATCGCTGTTAAAGCCCAGAAAGGTACTATCACTAGAATCTACATTACATACATCTCTTACTTCTTGAACTATCGTCCAGTCTAATTTTGTATCACTCTCCTCTGACTGCCTTTCTTCATTCCCAGAGAAACCTTCAAAGGTTTCTGAATCAGAAGGAGCTCTGAGTATTTTCCGGATCTTTCTTCTCTGTTCCATACCTTCAAGACTGGAATCACTAGCAGCCCTCTTTATCCCAGCTGTAGAGGCTTGATTATCCAGAGCCTCACCCAAATCCATACTACTGTTTGATGCTATTGACCCAGCATCTTCCCCATCACTACTAGCAGTAGCAGCCGAAGGCTCAATTACAACAGTTGTTGTTGTTGTTATTATTTTGTGTGCCTTCAAATTCTATGTGGCTTATGATGACACTCAGGTGAACTCATCATGTTTTTTTTTCCTGGCAAGATTTGTTCAGAGGAATTTTCTTTTTTCTTTTTCTGTATCCTTTTACACTTAATGCTTGACTCTGGGCGCATACCTTTAAGGAAGCCAAAAAATCAATAGCTACTGAAGACTCAAGGCAGGAGTAAGGAAAAAGGTACTATCGGGACACACAGGGTAGGTGGTTAGAAGAACTAACTAATTAAAATCAATTACGTTATCAATCTAATCAGATATTTTCACAAAAAAGGTCAACTTAATGAATTTTTAATGTAATTAAGTTATTGATTAAGTTAGTAATTAAATTAAGTGAGAGACTAATAGATTTTTACTTTTCCAAGCTGGCACTTTAGTAAATGCAAATAGCTATATAAAGCTTTTCTTATTTCTTGTTCATGTTTAGAATTTGATAGGATAGTCTTATTCTTACTGTTGTTTGTTTGTTCATATTTAGAATATGACCATGTAGTCACTTCCTGGTGCAAAACACTTTAAACCAATAAACATTAAGGCTATTTTAGGGCCCTTCCACACAGCCATATAACCCAGAATATTAAGGCAGATAATCCACAATTGAATTGGGTTATCTGAGTCCACACTGCCATATAATCCAGTTCAATGTGGATTTTCTTCAACTGTGTGGAAGGGGCCATAGAAGTAGACTATAGTCTTCTTTGTTTCCAGGGAGATCTTCAGTGTTCTACATTTTTATTTATTTATTTACTTCCTACATTTGTATACCGCCCCTCTCAGCCCAGGGGTAACTCGGAGCTGTTAACAATAGGCAACAATTCGATGCCAGAACAGCTACTGCAATTAAAACAATCATAAAATACTATTAAAACACTAACTGTAATATCATATAACGATGCCGTATTTGGGAAGGCCTGTTCGAAACACCAGGTTTTCACCTTTCTTCTAAAGGTCAGGAGGGAGGGGGCTGGTCTTATCTCTCTAGGCAGGGTGTTCCACAGTCGAGGGGCCACCGCTGAAAAGGCCCTGTCTCTTGTCCTCACCAGACGCATCTGTGAGGAATGAGAGTAGGCCCTCCCCAGAAGATCTTAGCATCCTAGATGGTTAATAAAGAGAGATACGTTTGGATAGGTAAGTTGGATCGAAACCGTTTAGGGCTTAATAGGCTAAAGCCAGCACTTTGAATTGTGCCCAGAAGCAGATTGGCAGCCAGTGGAGCTGGTGGTTGTATGCTCCCTGAGTGCTGCTCCTGTTAACAACCTGACTGCCACCCGTTGGACCATTTGGCGCTTCCGAACTGTCTTCAAAGGCAATACCACATAGAGCGCATTGCAGTAATTTATACGGGATGTAACCAAAGCGTGGACTACCGTGGCCAAGTCAGACTTCCCAAGGTACGGGTGCAGCTGGCGTACAAGTTTTAACTGTGCAAATGCTCCCCTGGTCACGCCGAGACCTGGAGTTCCAGGCTCAGTGATGAGTCCGAGATCACACCCAAGCTGCAAACCTTCGATTGTTGCAGGAAACAGAATTTTGAAGTTTTCAATCCTAGGACATATGCTATGCTCCATATCAGTAAAGTATAGAAAACAGGAGGTTAAGGATATGATATTATATAAAGAAAGAAAGAAAGAAAGAAAGAAAGAAAGAAAGAAAGGGGCTTTGGTAGGGTAGATGAGAAGTGGGTTTTTTTTAAAATGCAAAGAACCATTGATCTATCTGGTAAGGTACAATAGAACATGGAGGAATGGAATGGTTTCCAATTGGCAAGGCAGTCAGGCAATGCTGCATTATATCGCCACCTGTTTAATTGGTATGCTAAACCTATCATGTGTAAAGCAGGTTTAGACCTGGAGGAAGGACACATGAAAATTGGCCAAAATCACATCAACAATTTAAGATATGCAGATTTCTACTACCAGGAATAGCAAAGACTTGGAATGATTACTGAAGGAAATCAAAGATGAAAGGGCAAAGGCAGGTTTAGAGCTGAACATCAAGAAAACAAAAAAGATGACCACAGAGGATTTTCATAACTTTAAAGTAGATGGCGAAGACATTGGAATTAGCAAAGGTTTTCCATATGTTGGCTCAGTAATTAACCAGTGCTATATTATCCAGATTATCAAAGCAGATAATCCACATTATTTTATTTGGACTGGATTCTATTACTCTACACCAAGGGTCCTCAAACTAAGGCCTGAGGGCTGGAAATGGACCTCCAAGGTCATTTACCCGGCCCTCGCTCAACCTAAGTCTGAAACAAATAGAAAGCACACAACAACAATCCTATCTCATCAGCCAAAAGCAGGCTCAAACTTCCCATTGAAATACTAATACATTTATATTTTTTAGAATTATTCTTCATGTTAAGTATTGTGTTGTTTTTAAGTGTTTTTTTGCGCTACAAATAAGATATGTGCAGTGTGCACAGGAATTCATTCATGCTTTTAAAAATTATAATCTGGCCCTCCAACAGTTTGAGGGACTGTGACCTGGTCCTCTGTTTAAAAAGTTTGAGGACCCCTCATCTACTTTGTCATATAATCCAGTTTAAAGCAGATAATCAGATAATCAGCTAAGTAATCAGAAACGGCTAGGACCTGGAAGATAAACCTGTGTGCGGTACCCGTTTCTCCCATTTCATTGTCAGTGCTAAGATATATGACAGAGATGAGTTTAAAATGCTTTCTGTAAAAGGTGTCTATTTTCTGAGCTGTGTTTTTGCTTAGGTAATTACAGGGTTAACTTGGGAAGAAAAGTTTATGTCTATGACAAAAGCAAAAGGTCCTGGATGTTTCGACCTCTGGAATGTAAACTTTTGAAGATAAGGACGCTCTACTGTTTGCCATGATGAGCTGGAAAGCTCCGGCAGTATGTTTTGCTTCATTAACTAATAAAAGGACTATTTATAGTTCCAACATGGCTCTGCTGATGAATTTATCCTTAACATTCATCCATTCTCTTGTTCCTTTCGTTTCCTTTGGGAGCACAAATGGGAAGCTCCCCCAGGTATGGAAATAAGCTCGACACGAAAGCAAGCGGGAGCGGGTACCATTTCCTCACATGCTTTTTGTGCCATGTGGCGCTCCTCACACAGCCTGCGGAGAATTGCTGTGTGTTATTTTCCTGACATCCCTGCCTGTTGGGCCAATCAGAGGAGAAGAACACCATCATGTGGGTACACATTGCTGAGTCTATTTAGTGGGGCGACCCCCTCCATTGTTGTTCATTGCTTCATGCACGTCTGCTGCTGCCTGATCTCCTGTGCCTACCTGCTTGCCAATTGCCTACTAGGGTACTAGCTAAGAAAGAAATAGACAAAATCATGAAGTGTCAAGACTGGACATTGAAGCTAAGATTGTCTATGGCATCCTATTTCCAATTTTTACACTTGGATGTGAAAATTGGGCAGTGAAAAAAGATATAAGGAAAAAACCAACCCATTTGAAAGTGCTGGGTAAGATTACTGTGGATACTGTGGACTGCTAAAAACACAACTAAATGGATCCTGGAGCAAATAAAGTCTCCATAGAAGCCAAGCTGCTAAACTGAAGCTCTTGTATTTTGGTCATATCATGAAAAGGGAAAACCTACTAGAAAAGACACTGATGCTTGGTAAGTTAGATCACACTGTGATTATACTTTTAATGTAAGCCTCTTTGAGTCTCCTTCGGGAGAGATAAAGCAGGGTATAAATAAACATAATAATAATAATAGGTAGAGGTTAAAGGTAAAGGTTTCCCCCTGACCAGGGCCGTAGCCAGGATTTTGATTCGGGGGGGGGCTGAGTTTGGTTCGAGGGGGCTGAGACTGGGTGGAAGAGGGTCTACCCTAGCAAACCTTTTGTATTGTTATCCCAATAACCCCATTAATGTGGGATATAATGAGCATGGTGATCAGATCATGATATGAATAAACATAACAGTTTAAATAATGTACCAGTAAGGCCTTTTCGCGAACCACCCAGAGAATTTGGGGGGGGGGGCTGAAGCCCCCTTAGCCCCCCCCCCTGGCTACATGCCTGCCCCTGACATTAGGTCCAATTGTGTCCGACTCTGGAGGTTGGTGCTCATTTCCATTTCTAAGCCAAAGAGTCGGCCTTGTCCGTAGACGCCTCCAAGGTAATGTGGCCAGCATGACTGGATGGAGCACCGTTGCCTTCCTGCTGGAGCAGTATTTACTGATCTACTCACATTTGCATGTTTTCAAACTGCTAGGTTGGCAGAAGCTGGGGCTAACAGTGGGAGCTCATGCCGTTCCCAGACTGGCTCCCTATTTCAGTAGACTTTAATGTATTAATTTAATGTTTTAACTATTTATAATTTTTGATTTAGATGTGTAATTTATTGTATCTTACGTGCAGGCATCAAATATGTGCCGGCCGGAAGCCGCCCTGAGTCCCCCCTAGGGGGTGAGAAGGGTGGGCTACAAATACCCGAAATAATAACAACAATTTGAACCTGCGACCCTTTGCTAATAACAATAATAATAGATGGCAATAGAAAAAGTGAAAGACCACATTCTAGATGGAGAGACTCAATTAAGGAGGCCGCGACTGCCCTCAACTTACAAGACTTAAACAAGGCTCTTGAGGAGAGGAGGATTCAGAGGCCTCTCTTTCATGAGGCCTCCATAAATCGAAGTCAACCTTCATAGCATAGTAACTGTTCATACACACATGGTGCAATTTTTTGTCTATAGTCTAATGTCTGTTTTCAGCTCACAGTTGTGTATGTGGAGTTCTATAAAGTAACTGGTATATACACACAGTTGTGCAGTCTTGGATGGTGTGTATCTCAAGGCCTTCATTCACTGGGGTTGCAGAAACTGCTAGAATCTTAATTGACACATCACTGGTTGCACGGTGCTGGTAATCAGCAGAACAGTGAACCTCTTCCTTCAAATTAAATATAACTAAATTAGATTTTTAAGGTTGTTAACATTTAACTGCATTACATTTTTTTCTATTGACTTTACTGTCCCCATGAAGGTGTCTACTGCAATAAATTGTGAAGCATTCTTTCAGTTCCTTTCTCTTCACCATGGTTCCTGGTGACTCATCTTTCCATGGTATAACTGCCTCTCTCTTTAAGGACACTTTTTTTGCAATGGGGAGAGTCAACACAAGTTGATTGGTATCCTATCAGCAGCACATGTCTGCTTAAGTATACCTTATGGCTTCGTATATTTTTCTTGCTTATTACAGATCTGGAGAGAGACCATGGTACAGGGGTTTTAACACTGGGCTAGAACTCAGCCTCTCCGTTGGCGCCCCCTTGTTGTGGGGGAGAGGCTTGCGTACCCTAATGAAGGTATGAGCTATGCTGGCGGTGGCATAATAGCCACTGGTAGGGCCTCCCATGCCAGACAGGTCACAACTGAAGGGTGGGACAAAGAGCGTCAACGGGCAGGATAGGCTCTCTAGCCTTTTGGCCACCATCCTAGGAGAAGGAAAACTCTGATTTCAAATTCGGGCAGATGGTGCTCGTCTAACCCTGCAAGGTCAACCATCTAGAGAAGGAAACTCGAACCAAACCTACGACCTGAGGACCTCACTGCCACCATCCCAGCTTGCTAGGCCCTGGCAGACGAACCTTTGGTTTAAAGGGTGAGGCCAGTTCTGTGCACACTGCGCTCCACCAGAAAAATCCATTGCACAGGCTCGAAGGACACATCCAACCTCCGAATCATCAACGTGCTTGTAGAAAGCGTGGGATGAGTCCTTCCTGAATCTTTGTTCGTGAAGAAAAGCCAAGAGAGACAACTCAGAGAAATAGGTTTTAAAACCCACAGGGTGATACTGGCCAAGTCACTCTCTCTAAGGCTGGGTCTACACTGCCATATAATGCAGTTCGAAGTGTGCTATATGGCAATGTTGATCCAAGCTCAGAGGAAGGCAGATACAGCCTCCCATGAACAAACTGTGCCAAGGAAACCCCAGGATAGGTTCACCTTGAGGTTGCCATAATTCCAAAATGACTTGAAAGCACACAACAACAGAGGCAATAGTTTTATGATGGTTTACTTGCTTTTAAACTTGTGTATGCTGGTAATTTGAACTATATTTGTTCAAACTGTTGGAAGCTGCCCTGAGTCCCAAATTGGGGAAAAGATGGGATAATGGGGCACAAATAAATATCTTATAACTAAATTTCCTCCTCCTCCTCCTTTTTCTTTTCCCCTTCCTATTCTTCTCTTCCTCCTCCTCCTTCTTCTATATTTTAGTCAGTCTTTCTGCACATCATATTCCTTTCAGTTCCCACCACTTCTTCCTCAATCATCTATAATCTTGTGTGAGTCCTTCCCAACTCCTCTTTCTTGTTACTCTGCCAGAATCGTGTGGCATACGATGTAGCTACTCCATTAGCAGAAAAGGAGACATACTTTATCATTTCTACTACCCCTTTAATAACTTGGCTTCAGCTTTTCTAAAAGTTACTCTGTTGGTTGATGCAAGGATGCTATTAAGAAGATGGGAACAGGAGCAGAGCAGTCGGAGCGCTGATGACACACTGCGCATCAATACACAAACATTGGCAGACTGACTGAGCCAAAGAGCGGGACGGAGATTCACGGTGACATTGTTTGCCAGTGTTGTTTACTATCTGTCAGCTGAGCTGAGACATTAAGTCATTAGTGTAGCCTTCCAAACTATTATTTGAATCAATTTTTCCTCAGTTTCACTCGTAAGGATCCCGAAAGCTAATGCGTCAATGTGACACAACCCTATGGTTGGCAGGAAAGAGTGTAAGAGAGAAGCTAGGTTGCTTAAATGAAATGCTGTAAGAAGCTTGATTCAATGCAGTGATACATAAGATCCCACCAATATGTTGATGGTATTTAGCAGACTGGCTTGGGACTTGGATAATTTAAGGGGTATCTTTCCCTATATAGTGTTGTTGTGTGCTTTCAAGTTGTTTAGAAATCATGATAGACCTACCACAGGATTTTCTGGGTCTGAGAGTATACAACTTGCCCAAGGTGACCCAGTAGGTTTCCATGGTCAAATGCAGAATTGAACTATGGTCTCCAGAGTTGTTGTCACCATACTTTACTGGCTCTCCATATATACACATCTCTCTATAGTTGAAATGGGCCTAAATGCACCAGAGGCATCAGATTCCTGTGTTTTCTTGGAAGCCGAGAAGGATCATCTCTGTACTTGGATGGGAGACCACCAATAAAAACCAGATGCTGTAGGCTCTATTTCAGAGGAAGGAAATGGCTAAACCACCTTTGATCCTATGCAATACATGGGGTCACCATGTGTCAACAGGCAACTTGAAGGTATATGCACAGCAGTGAATAATGCAAGACTTTGTATGGTAGGTATTGGCTCAATTGATCCGAGGAAGAGTTGTAGTGTAGTGGTTAGCATGTCAGCCTAGGGCAAGGGAGAGCCTCATGTATTACTCAGTTACACCTTTTTGATTCCCCTTCAGTTGCTATGGCTGTTTTTGGTGGAATAACGGAATTTGTAGTTTGGTGAGACATGAGAACTATTCTGCAGAAAATGTATGCAACCCTTGAAAACGGGAGTCTTGGGGCTAAATTTGTTCTAGGAAGTGCCGATGCCATCCCAGGCCTGTGTCGGAGAAATCACTCCATTCTAATTAACAGGGAACATTTTCCCAGGCATTCTAAATGGAAATAATCCTTATCTATTGCTCCAGCATGAACCCATCTGGCACAGCCTTCTAGAAAAACTGCAGGTATGGAAATCTGCATTATTATTGTTTTTGCTGCAGGCCTGCTAATTAACCAGAAAATGCCCGGGAACCATTCTTTAAACATTCTTTAAACATGTGCATAGAGTGAATGAGAGAGCTAACTATCAGTCTTCACCAATTCTTGTGGAAAGGACAAACTACTACATTGCAATGCCAGAAATGTGGGAAGTGCAGGGAAATGTCATAGGAAGAAAACAATTCCTGCTTGGAAAGCAATATCCTCATTTTATCTCCATATTGTAGCTATACTCAGGGAGGGGGCAAGTGTTCTTAATTTCACAGCCCTCTCTTTTTTAATTCAGTTTTTTAACTACAAATTAAAAATAAAACTCTCAAATAAACACAGACACTGAAATAAAAAAACAATATGAAAACAATCCACCTGCGCCAGGCAAGGCGGCTGGCGGCCTACCTTTCCGGTGATGACCTGGCCACGGTAATCCAGGCCACGGTCATCTTGAGACTGGACTACTGTAACACCCTTTACATTGGCCTTCCTTTGTCAGTAATCCGGAAAATGAAGATGGTGCAAAACATTGCGGCTCGAGTGCTGGCTGGAGTGACACTATCGTGCCACATCACACCAGTCCTACAGCGCTTGCACTGGCTCCCCATCAAGAACCGGATTGCCTTCAAAGTGCTGGTGCTAACCTTTAAGGCCTTGCACGGTCTGAGGGCAGTGTACCTGAAGGACCGCCTTTCCCTGCATGTTCCCCAGAGACCACTACGGTCCATGGATCAAAACCTACTAGAGCTTCTATGTCAATATTTTATGTTTATATGTTGTTTGTGTAAAATACTAAAATTTGCAATAAAAAAATTTGGGAAAAAAACCTACTAGCGCTTCCATCACTTAAGATTTGCTGCTTGTCATCGACGCAGCAGTGCACTTTTTCTGTAGCAGCGCCTACCCTTTGGAATGCCCTCCTGGAGGATGCATGAGCAATAACTGATCTACAGGCTTTTTGGAGGGCCTGTAAGACCAACCTGTTCCGTCAGGCATTCAATCTCGAAGCTGTAACCCCTACTCTGGTCTTAATCTGTTTTTATTATGTTTCAAGTATGTTGTGTTTTGTTGTTCATGGCTGTGAACCACCCTGAGCCTTTTTGGGAAGGGTGGTATATAAGTCGAAATAATAAATAAATAAATAATATCCCCACCTTATTACAGCCCTCCATCCCTGTCAACTAAAACCAACAAAGCAAACTATCTAGATATAAAATGCAAAAGCAGGATTTACTTTATTATTTATTTATTTATTTACTTTACTTATATTCTGCTCTTCTCACCTCGAAGGGGACTCAGAGCGGATTACAGTACACATACTTGCAGACAATCCCTGCAGTTCAACATATGACATATAAACATGTGACATTTATCACAATACAGTACAGTACACACATTTTGACATATTATACATATATAAACAAACAGAGGCAAACTTTCTGGCCACCAGGGGGAGCTGATGTAATCATGTAATAATAGAGCTGGAAGAGGTCACAGGGGCCATCCAGTCCAATCCTCTGAGAATGGAAAGCAAACTGATACAATTACATGATTTTAATGCAGCATTGTTGTGTGATTTCAAGTCATTTAAGAAAAAAAGACTACAGAACAACAACATAACATTTTATAGACAGTCATTTGAGTGTCATCCCCTCTGATGATGTCTCTCAATGCAGTCTAGACCCCTAGGGACACCATTCTTACAATACTCTGTATCTTCCTTATGAGCTGCAGGAACTGCCTAGGTTGGACAGGATTCTGCTTCTGACAACGTCATGCCAGAATTGCCAGGCTTCTCTGACTCCAACTGTTATCTTGGTTTTCTGTTTCTTGTTCTTTATACAAGTATGCCACAGCTAGTTAGGAATTAATTCCTTTTCTACCAAATATAAAGGTTGCACAAAGTTGAATAAAAATGCTCAATCAGAATAATGCAGCTGACAACTGCATACGTCGCTAACATGATCCTGGCCAGAAGGATCCTGACTTTTCAAGTTGCCAAACAACAGTTAGCATCTGGGTAGTAGGCATCCAAGACATCTGGTTGCCATGAGATGATTTATTTTTATTTATTTATTTATTTATTTACAGTATTTTTACCCAGCTCTTCTCAACCCCCGAGGGGTGACTCAGAGTGGCTAACAAAGGCAGCAATTCGATGCCGGAATCAATAGACAATATAAAAAACCATAAATACAAGCAAAGTTAAAAACAGTAAGAATTAAACAAGTTGTTAACAATCAATTAAATTAAAATAACATTCCGTCCATACCTAATCAACACCCAATCAATAAACAGTAAGCCGTATTCTCATGTCTGTTGTCATATCAATCAATTCCAGTTAAAGTGCTGCATTGAGTTATTTTGCAAAGGCCTGGACCCAAAACCAAGATTTTAACTTGTTCCTAAATGCCAGGAGGGATGGGGTCGATCGTATTTTGCTTGGAAGCGCATTCTACAAATGGGGCCGGGGCACAGCAGAGAAGGCTCTATCTCTCATCCCCGCTAGTCGCAATTTAGATGTTGGTGGAAGTGAGAGCAGGGCCTCCCCAGATGATCTTAGGTTATGAGGTGGGACGTAGAGGCAGATGTGTTTGGACAAGTAAGCTGGGTCAGAACTGTATAGAGCTTTATAGGCTAAAACCAGCACTTTGAATTGAGCTCGGAAGTGGACAGGCAGCCAGTGGAGCTGACACAACAAGGGGGTGGTATGCTCCCTGTATGTAGCTCCAGTTAGTAATCAGGCTGCTGCCCCTTGGACTAGTTGAAGTTTCCAAGCCGTCTTCAAAGGCAGCCACACGTAGAGTGCATTGCAGTAATCTATTCGTGATGTGACCAGAGTGTGGACGACCATAGCCAGATTAGACTTCCCAAGGTATAGGCGCAGCTGGCGCACAAGTCTTAATGTTTTGCAAACCTTTTGTACTCTTTTTTTAATGGTGACACACCCTTTTCTCTTTTTGATTCGCAAATAAACCATGCTATGGAAGACAGAACTTGGAGATGTGATTAGGAATAGACTTTGGCATGGTTGGGGTGAGATGGATCTCCCAAGCAATCAATTGTGTAAAGTATTGCTGGTGACTTGGTGTTAAATGAACAATTAAGGAGATATAACTTTGTAAAACACCCACTCCTGATCGACATTAAAGTTTCAGAAAGGGTGTTATTTATATGGCTGCGTTCTTTTTAGTGGGAGAGTGAAGAAACTTCCTAGGCATGGGGACGATTTAAATGAACACCCACGCTTCATGATGTATCTCTGCACCACTGATACATAATTGTTTATCTCGAGTCACCTATTGAGTTTATGGCAAAGGTCTGAGCCAGGGAATTGTTGCCCACAGGTTTAGGCACCGAGCGATGATGCCAAAGGGGTGCAAAGTCCCTTATTTGAAAGTGGCTGAGCGGTCAAGTACAGCTGAGCCTTTAATCCCTTTCAAAAATAGAGAAAGGAATTTGAGTCAATATTTTTCCAACTTGATACCATGGCTGGATTTTCACAATTAAGAGTTGTTTGAATAATAAGGTAATCACTTTTTATTTTAACTGGCATGACCCAAACCAAACACACTGGAAGCAATCTGGCTTATGCCAAGGGTGTCTAGACAGTGCTGGGGAAGATTAAAATGAACAGTTATGGAAAGCAAAAGGTTGGACCCTACCAACATGCGTGTGTTTCAAGGATGTCTGAGCCCTTCTTATCTTGGAAGTGAAGTAGTGTTAACTCTGGCTAGCACTTGTATGGGAGATGACTACTAATGAATATCAGCTGATGTAGGCTAGATTTGGACCGCAAGAAGATCAAACCAGTCCATACGCCAGGAAATAATGCCTGGCTGCTCACTGAAGGGAAGGATATTAGAGGTGAAGATGAAGTACTTTGGCCACATCATGAGAAGACAGGAAAGATTGGAGAAAAGAATGATGCTGGGGAAAATGGAAGGAAAAAGAAAGAGGGGCCGACCAAGGGGAGGTTGGATGGATGGCATCCTTGAAGTGACCGGCTTGACCTTGAAGGAGATCCTGTGGGAGGTGACAGCTGAGAGGGAGCTCTGGCGTGGGCTGGTCCATGAGGTCATGAAGAGTAGGAAGCCACTGAATGAATAGGCTAGCTTTCCAAAGAGAGCAATGGCAAACTGCTTCTGAATGTTCCTTGTCTAAGAAAACTTCATGAAATCCAGTCGTGCTATAGCTCAGCTCCGATCACTTCATGGCAAGATGGCAAACTTGGCTTGGAAATGCAGTCTTTGCTGCCCAATACATCATAAGAGTGACTGGTCAGAGAAAGCTGCTTTATACATACAGCAGAAAGACTCGCAGGAGAAGCCTCCAACTTTGTGGTGGCCCAAATGCAATGATGGCTCGCAATGGCTCCAATTGCCCTTGGGGAGTTTATATGTTCTGGATTTTAGTCGAAACGTTAAATGACCTAAACCTGTTTTGAAGGACAGGGTCCAATGCTTTGAACAGCCCCTTTAAAGTTCAGACTAAAATAGGCATTTTAGTTTTGAGCATTGAGGCCATGCTATTGAAAACACAGCTGCACTGGGCAGGACACATCTCTAGGATAGAGGACCACCGCCTCCCTAAGATACTACTCTATGGTGAACCCGCCATGGGTCAGCACAAGAGAGGCGCCCCCCAAAAGAGATATAAGGACTCCCTGAAACAACATCTCAGGCTTGGCCAGATTGATCACCAACAATGGTCCACCTGGCCTCACATCGGAAGGCATGGAGACGCACTATCCACAATGCTGCGGCCTCTTTCGAGAAGACATGCCGAATGGGTCTCGAAGAGAAACGACAATGCAGAAAGAACTGCAACTTGGAGACAACATCACCCAAGGAGACTTTCTGCTGTGCTTTCTGCAACCAGACTTGCCTATCTCGGATTGACCTTTTTAGTCATCAACGCGCTTGTAAAAAGTGTGGGATGAGTCCTTCCTAAGCATCTTCGTTCGCGAAGTAATGCCAGTAAAATAGGCAAGACAGCTGCTACTGTCTTTAATGCTTCTTTATTATTTAGCTATTTTCCTGGCAATCTCCTAGAAAAACCCCTGACTAATCTGCCATCTGCACTTACAGATGCATGTAGAATGTAGGAAGGCATATTCCCAGTTCTGAAAAATGTGTACATGAAGAGTAAATCGTCTCTTGGCTTATTGATGAATGTTGTAGAAACATGAAAGTTTTCCCCCGAGCCTTAAAATGGAAGAGACCATCTGATGGGAAAAGAAAAGAAAAAGAAGAATGCGAAGCAGGCAGACAGGGCGATGGGTTTTTAAAGGCAAGAGATCTGTTTTCTGTGCTTGCATCCAAATTGTGTCTTTGTCCTTCCATAACAAATGGATCTGATTTGCAAATACGTTTTTTCCAAATCGCATTGCAAAGGGTTGTAAATGGTCCTTAGTTTTTATTAGGCAGCTTTCCATGAACAGTAGAGACAGGAGACTTTCTGTTCTGAGACTTGGCTTCAGAGGGGTTTTTTTCAGTGCATGTTTTTGCCTTAGCTAGTTGCTAGAGGGCCTCCTCGTGGAGCAGCGGATTCAACTGCTGAGCTGCAGAACTGGCTGACCAAAAGGTTGGCAGTTCAAATTTGGAGAGTGGGATGAGCTCTCACTGTTAGCCCCAGCTTCTGCTAACATAGCAGTTTGAAGACCATGCAAATGTGAGTAGATCAATAGGTACTGCTTCTGAGGGAAAGTAATGGTGCTCCAAGTAGTCATGCTGGCCACATGACCTTGGAGGTGTCTACAGACAATGCCGGCTCTTCGGCTTACAAATAGAGATGGGCACCACCCCCGAAAGTCAGACTTGACTAGACTTAACATCAAGGGGAAACCTTTACCTTTATTTACTTAGTTTCTAGGTCTCAGATAGACCTTAAGAAGTTACTTTTTGGGGAGGAGACTGCTTCCTTGTCAGCTATGTGGTTCTTGGGCAGTTGCCCTGTTATTGCATGTAAATGCTCTGCTAGAAGCCGACCATAGAATTGCACTGAAAGCTTCAAGAAAATACATCTCTAAACATTTTCTAAGTCCTCCAGAGCAATTCTATGATACGCTTTGGTCAGAAGCTCAATACAGGAAATTTCAGATTTCATGAAAATTGTAATGCACAAGCTCACTGTATATCAGTTTAGATAATAAAGTACGAAGTATGTCCAATACAACTCTGAAGTCTGCTGTTGACTCTTAGCAAAACAGATTTATTTTTTCCATAACTCATTTTTGAAGGTGGAGATATAGATACCAGGTACTGAGTCTGGGATTTCTTCTGAAGAAGAGTATGCTTCAACAATGAGATTTTGCACATCTCCCATGGTATATTTGTAGATCAGGGGTGGGAATATGTTGGCACTTGTGACCCCACTTGTCCATAATACAAACAGGCACATACATTTTAGAAGCAACGATGGAGAATCACGCTTCCAGAAGCCACCAAAGAATAAAATTAAACCAGATTTCACACTACAGTACCTTGGGGTTTTTTATTTAAAAAATCAAATCATCAACTTGTGTTAACTAAATAAAACATGTTCAGTTTCATTAGAAAGGTTGGCAAGGTCTGCTGCTTCTGTTGCCTTTTGCTGCCCAGTTGATTTTGGCTTATTTAACTCTATGGATGAGAAGCTTCCAAGAGCCCTGGTCATCAACCGATCTGATCAGGTTTTGCAAAGTCATGGTTGTGACTGCATTGACTGATCCATCTGTGACTGCATTGATGTGGTCTCCCCTTTCCCAATTTACCAAGCATATTTACCAAGCATTATTGCATTTTCTTTATACATCATGATCTGTCCGAAGTACAACAGCCAGAGTCCAGTCACCTTGGCTGCTAGGGATTCTTCAGTTTATTTTTGCTCTAAGGCCCATTTATTGGTCTTTTTTTTGTGGCTCATGGTGTTCATAGAACTCTGTCCTAAACATTCTGAATGAGTTGATTTCCTGCTGGCTTTCTTCATGGTCCATTTTTTCACATTCATATCCTGCTGGGTTTCTATATCCACTCTGAGTCCCTTAGGACAGTGATTTTCAACCAGTGTGCTGCGGAACACTAGTGTGCCATGAGAGATCATCAGGTGTGCCGTGGGAAATTATTTTCGAACTTCATTCATATATAAACCATAAGGCTCATCTGTCCCTTTAAGAAATGGAACCATAGCACTCTCGCATCACCTAAGAAGTGATATTCTAGACCCAAAAAAGATGGGAAAAGGGACGGAAAGGCTGCTTATCCATATTATAACGGCCGCCAGGATCACCTGGGCAAAACACTGGAGAGAAAAAAAAACTCCAAACATTGATGAAATTATTTTCAAACTCCTGGACATAGCGGAAATGGATAAGCTGACATTCCTAATGAAAAGAGGCTCTACAAAATACTTTGAGGAGACATAGAAATCATTTATTTTGTATGTTAAAACAAAGAAAAAGGAAGAGCTAAAGGGTTTCTGGATTTAGGTTATTAATGTATACAATTGGTTAAGCTCAAACATGATTTAATTTATTATTATTTATTTTCGACAGTTTACCCCGCTCTTCTCAACCCCCGGAGGGGGACTCAGAGCGGCTTCCAAAAGGCACAATTTGATGCCCTCATAACAACACAGTAAAGAAACAGTATAAAAGCCCTCAAACATTGACACTAAAATACATTAAAATACAATTACATTCATACAGCCTATGTATTCACCTATGTAAAACAGTGTTCTGTCCGTAAAAGCATTGAGCCCTATTCACCAGCTTTCCATTAAAAACTAGTCTAAAGTGCTGTCCTGTGCTACTATGCGAACGCCTGGTCCCACATCCAAGCCTTCACTTTTTAAGGCTCAATACTGGTGGGTGAAGTCAACCCGCGTGTTACATGTATTTTAATTGTCTGTTTTTGTGTAGTACGACCTATTGTTTCCCCCTTCCCCTACCCCACAACCCCACCCATGTTTTGACGATGTGTGAGTCGACTTGTTATGTTGTTGTATTTTAATCAATAAAAACTTTATTATAAAAAAAGAAGAAGAAGTGACGCGAGAGTGCTATGGTCGCACCATCTTGGATTTGCTCAGATGCGGCTAAGTAAACAAAGTTAGAGTTAGTGCTGCAGCTGCGCGTCAAGTGACAGTGGCAATTTGGGATCACAGCAAGACAAGCGAGTGACAGTGATGGAGACGTTTTTGAGAAGGAAAAATGCAAATGCTGTACAGGGTCCCGGACAAAATTATGACACAGATGAAGGCCCTAATATGAGTGGTGGACAAAAGAAAAAAGAAAAGACGGTGAGCTCGAGGCAATACAGCAAAAGCCATCTTTCATTTGGGTTCACTTTCACCGGGGATGCGACGGCACAGACTCCGCTGTGCTTGGTGTGTGGTGAGAAGTTGTCCAATAGCGCCATGGTGCCAAGCAAGCTAAAACGCCATCTCCAAATGAAACACCCTTCTATTCATCAAAACAGGCGCAGGTTTCACACTAAGTGAGTGTATAAATACATTAAAAACATATTAACTATATGTATTACTGTGTTAGAGTGTCATTTTGGTTGGTGGTGTGCCTCGGGATTTTGTAAATGTAAAAAATGTGCCGCGTCTCAAAAAAGGTTGAAAATCACTGCCTTAGGAGATAGAGCAGAATAGAAATAAAGATTATTACTATTACTATTACTATTACTATTATTATTATCCATGGTTCCTGCATCCATGGATTCCACCATCAACAGTTTGAAAAGATTTGAAAAGATTTCTTAAAATCGCAAAAGCAAAGCTTGATTTCGGCATTTTATTTAGTTACTGCATTTATATCCTCCAGTGGCACAATGGGTTAAATCCTTGTGCCAGCTGAACTGCTGACCGAAAGGCCAGCAGTTTGAATCCAGGGTGACCTCCCATCTGTCAGCTCCAGCTTCCCATGCAGAGACAAGAGAGAAACCTCTCACAGGGTGGCAAAACATCCGGGCATTCCCTGGCCAATGACCTTGCAGGCGGCCAATTCTCTCTTACCAGAAGCAACTTTCCGTTTCTCAAGTTGCTTCTGGCACGGGAAAATACCCCCCAAAGTTGACTCATGGCAGCTCATAAAAAAGGCAAAATTCGATACACCATATTAATATACCATAGCATATAATGGTACTTGACAATCCATGGCTTTTGGTCTCCACAGAGTGTACTGGAACCAATGCCTAGTGGATACCAAGAACCCACTGTACCTTTTTGGCCGGACACTTGAGAGCAGGAAGATTCTTCTTTATTGCTGAACTGCAATCTCCTCTGAGAATTTTTTTGGGGGAAGAGATAAATGAAAAACAGATGGGAAAAAGGATAAAAAAGAATGAAAATCAAAACAAAAAGAGCACGAAAAGCAGATTCCTTTTCTAAATCTTCTGACCAACCACTCTATGTACAAAGATTGCTTTCTTTGATTACAATTATAACCAAAGATGTATTGTCGAAGGTTTCATGTCCAGAATCACTGGTCTGTTGTGAGTTTTCCAGGCTGTATGGTCATGTTCCAGAAACATTCTCTCCTGACGTTTCACCAGCATCTATGGCAGGCTTCCTCAGAGGTTGTGGAACATGGCCATACAGCCTGAAAAACTCACAACAACCCAATAACCAAAGATATCAAGGATCCACTTCATAGAAAACCGAAATACTGTACAAGAAAGGCAAGTTAACTCCAGATAACTTGTGTATCTTCTTTCCAGACTTTTGCGGTCTTGAGCAAACTGGCTAATGAGTCTCTTAGTTCATACAAATCCCTAGAAACATAGATAGATGAGTCAATCTCTTATGTGTTTTTCTGTCATTGCTTTTGTACCATTTCTAAAGCTAGCAGACTTGGTCTTGGAGTATGACTGTGTGCAGGCTCCTGGGATTCTAGATGTATTTGGTGTGGATTCCTTGGCTTGCAAGAGATGAGATTGAATGAACCTTTTGACGCTTTGGGATTTAGGAGTGGATGATTCAAATGCTTTCTTTTTATACCTTGCTTCTCTGCGAGTTTCAAGACTTGTTACTGTAAATGCAGGCTATAGCTCAAGAGTACAGTTTGAGTCATGCAACCAGAAAGCGAAAATAAAATCCACGTGGGCTGGCATTTTCAAATGATAAATGCATTTGGGAAACAAACCCAGCTTCTCGTAGCCAAAATCAAAGACTCATCTCTTTGATGACGACTAAAGATTTCCACCAAATTGTCCAAGTTTGAGGATGCATCATACATGCAGGAGAAGCAATCCTCTAGAGTTCATGTGTTTACAATTCTGGACTCAGCAGCAAATGTGAATGAAAAGATGGGCTGGGTTGTTGTAGGTTTTTCGGGCTGTATGGCCATGTTCTAGAAGCATTCTCTCCTGACATTTCACCTGCATCTGTGGCAAGCATCCTCAGAAGTTATGAGGATGCTTGCCACAGATGCAGGCGAAACATCGGGAGATAATGCTTCTAGAACATGGCCGTACAATCCGAAAAACCTACAACAGCCCAGTGATTCCGGCCATGAAAGCCTTTCACAATAAAAAATAGGCTTCCTCCATTCATTTCAAAATGGTTTTTGGTGTGATGGTGGGATAGAATTGTTGCTGATACATGTCTTTATTTGTGATTTATGGTGAGCCTGGGTGCATTTTCACTGTCCAGAAACGGTGATGCTGATTGGGAGAGGTGTACCAAGGCACCATGGCACCATGTACCATAGGGGCAAAACTTTATATCCACAGCCTTTAACTGAAGAGCCAACAAACATGTACAACAGTGGTTCCCAAACTTTTTTGACCTACTGCCCCCTTTCCAGAAAAAAAAATGTACTAACCGTCCCCCTAGAAATTATTATTTTTTAATTTAATAGCAATTAAACAAAAAGATATATGTATTAATGCAGTGGTTCTCAACCTTTCTAATGCCATGACCCCTAAATAAGGTTCCTCATGTTGTGGTGACCCCCAACCATATTTTCGTTGCTACTTCATAAATAATTTTGCTACTCTTACAAATTCTAATCCAAGTATCTAATATGCAGGTCAAAGCAAAGGGAGCGGGGCCAAAGAAGAGGGCTGCGCGACCACTCCTAAATGACCAATTGTTCACCACCCCCTTAAAGGGGTTCACCGACCCCCAAATTCCCCTGAGCTTCCCACCGCCCCCTTGGATCGCCTCACCGCCCACCAGGGGGTGGTACTGCCCACTTTGAGAATCAGTGATGTACAAGATCCAGAAACAAAAAAGCAAAAGTACAAGAAAACATTGAGAAAGCAATAGGTAAACCCCCTGCAGACATTGAGTTGTATGTAATTAAATAAGGGTGCACCTACACTAAGGATTTAATGCATTTTGACACCACTTTAACTCCCACAATAAAATGGGCTTGATGATTGTGGTCATTGGTTGGGGACGTAAAATAGAAATCAACCCCAGGTGCTTTATAGAGTGATGATACACTGCAGCTATCAAGTTCCACAGATAGGATTTCAATGTTGTTCACTTCTGTGAGAGAGGTTGCAGAGATTACTATACCAGATCGTACAAAAATGGCACTACCATGTTGTCTGTGAGGTCATTCCACTGCCAGTTGTATTCCGAGGATTTTTGATCTTTTTATTGTGATTTCTCTGGGTGTTTCCTGTATACATAAGACGTTGCATGAAATGTCCTCAGACATTTTGGCCAGTAGTTCTTCCTTAGTAAGTGACCAACCTTTTATATTAATAGACACAATAGTTAGCAATGGTATTGGTAAAAACCTTTGATGATCATCCATATGTGGAGAAACACACACACACACACACACATCCAATTTAAAATGTTTCAAATGTTTAAAAGCAATGCTTTTGGATTTGGAAAGATTAGCCGTTTAAGAGAAACGTTACCCGGGGGACGCCCAACTGTATTTACTCAGTCTTCAAGGAGGCTCTTTCCATTTCCGTAAAGCCAACAGGAAATTGAATGTCACCTGGGAAGGTCAAGAGCTTAAATATTGTTTCCATCCTAAATATCTCGGTGTCGCCTTAGATCGAACACTGACATATAGGAAACATTGCTTGAACACCAAGCACAAAGTAGCTGCATGCAATAACATCCTGCAAAAACTTACAGGTAGCACATGGGGTGCAAACCCAAAATTAATAAGAACATCAGCCTTGGCCTTGTCTTACTCAACTGCTGAGTATGCCTGCCCTGTTTGGGATAAGTCTGCCGACGCAAAACAGGTGAATGTAGCATGGAACGAAACATGCAGAATAATCACAGGAAGTCTTAAACCTACACCTGTTGATAAACTCTACAAGCTAGCTGGCATTGCCCCCCCCCCGGGGGGGATGTGCTATGGGAAATTGCTGCTAAATGTGAGAGAAATAAGGTTGAACACTGTGAAAGCCACCCACTACATGGCTACCAGCCTCCTCCCAGCAGACTCAAATCAAGGAAAAGCTTTATGACAACTACCACTCCTCTTGGCGCCCCCAGTAACAGCAAGGGTATCCCTCTGGGCAGCTAAACCAGGAAATCCCAACTGGATCCCCCCCCCTCCCATGAGGGTCTTCCTCCAGGGGCAAACCAAGAATGGGCAACTTGGAAGTCCCTGAATGGACTCAGATGCGGAGTGGGCAGATCTGTAGGTTTGTCCTCATGTACAGAGGAAAAATTGTTGGAGGCTACATACAATGCCATTGCTGTTGCCCATTTTTGGTTAAAATATATTTACTTCTCTCTAATGAAAAATTAGAAAACTGTATTTTTTTTCTTTCAGCACCTTCTACTTTTATCAGTTTTATACTAATTTATGCAATGCTTTTGGTATGAAAAAAATAAAACCACTTTAACTGCCATTGCTCAATGCTATGGAATCCTGGGAGTTATAGTTGGGTGAGGCATTGGTGCTCTTTGGGAGAGAAGGCTCAAGACCTTGCAAAACTGTTACCAAACAGAATTTGGGTTGGCTCTGCCCATAAGAGGCAATAGCCCTAGTGCTCAAAGTGAGGGATCGATACACTTGGTGAGCAAAGGCAGGATACATAAAACCCACCCCAAGATTTCCCAATAAGTCTCACCAAGTTGAAGAAAAAACACCAAGGTCTTTATTTCTCATCAGCTGAAGAGGATGACAACCGCAGATTCCTTGTCGCAAAGCAGTCATAAAGTTACATTGAAATTACATGCCATTTTATAAGGTTACAGATTCAAACTTCCCACTTCCCGCCCCCAGACCAGCTTTGTGTTGATTGGATGGAATTGTTGGGGCAGCTGAAGTTTGATCCAATAGTGAAACAGTGCCACTTCTGCTCTGGCGAATGAGGAGCGAGAGGCAGGAGCTTGTAGAAAAACAATGCAGCTGGAAATGTCTTGATTAAATTTGTCCTTATGTACTGTAAATTGAGGTCCCAGGTCTCTGCCCTTTTGAGCCAAATAAAGTCTTTTGTTCTTCTGTGGGAAATGGGAACTGTCCTTAATGGCCCCTTCCTGTTGACAAGAGGCCAAATACAGACCTTTTCATGGGAGTTTCAGTTCTTTGGATGGTAATCAAATGAAAAACTGTAGCCATGTACCAGTTTCCAAGGCTGATAGGGGTGGCTGTTTATGAAATATAGAAATATTTATGCCATTATCCTTCAATGGGAAGAGGGAACAAAACTTTGAGGCTCCTCCCCCTGAGATATGAGGGGTCTTCGTTGAGAAAACAAAAATAGCCTTTTGTTTTATACACCACAAAAGCCCTATTATTATCATGCAAATGAGGCTAGTGGAGTAGTGATTGAATCACAAGCTTTGCAGTTGGCAAGCCTCAAGGTCGCTGGCTAAAGGTAAACAGTGGCACTTTCATACTTTTAAAATTACATACTGTACATGGGGAAAACATGAGGGGAGATACATTGGGGTTTATGGGGGAAAATAATAATAATAATAATAATACTTTAATATTTGTGAGTCGCCCTCCACCGGCGGTGCTCCGGGCGACTTACAACAGTTAAAACCCTAGGGTGAACAATGTACAACAGTTTAAAAACATGGAATATAAACAGGAGGGGTGGCTCAAGTAGTCCAGGGTGGCCGAGCCAGTCCCAATGGGACGCTAAACTTTTTGAGCGGAAGAGCCAGGTCTTCAGGGCTGGGCGGAATCCAGATAGAGTCGGAGAGGCTCTGAGGGCGGGCGGCAGTGAGTTCCAAGTCGAGTTGGCAAGCCTCAAGCGACGGAGAAGGCTCTCCGCCGAGTTTCCGCCAGTCTAGCCTCCCGCACTCCAGGAGTATACCATCCTGATCAGCCCTGCCTACCCACCAGAAAGATACACAGTTTATTAGATTCATAAAAGATAGCCCAAGAGAAAGGGGTCCTTAGACGGAAAGGAAAAAGTCTTTGGGAATGAGCAAAAGTCCATAAGAGTAATACAAAAGGAAAATAACTGGGTGTATTCATAAAGTGTGGGTTACAGAGGCATTGCCATGTGGGACCATGGGGCCATGGAAAGAGCCTTAGGTTCCCATGTGGGGGACAGATAGGGGATTATGGGATCACTTCCAGCCTGGTGTTCTTGGGAAAACTATGAATCCCTTGGTTTTAAACTGTCTTCTACAGAGCCTAAGAAGAAAAGGGGGGTCATCTCCGATATCAAAACAATAACTCCCAGGATTCATAGTTCAAGTGGTATTGAGCTGCATTTATTCCACAGAGTAATATAATAATAACAACACTTTATTTGTATGCCATTCAATCTCTCTGAGGGGACTCAGGGTGGATTCCAGCATATATAGACACAAAGCAAACATTTAGTGCCTTGAAACAATGAAACACACATTGACACAGATAAAGACACAGATAAAGGTAATGGCTTCCCCTTAATCTCCGGCTCTGGAGGGTGGTGCTCATCTTCGGCTCTGGGAGTGGTGCTCAGCTCCATTTGTAAGCCGAAGAGCCGGCATGGTACGTAGATAACTCCTAGGTTATGTGGCCAGCATGACTGCGTGGAGTGCTGTTGACCTTTCCGCGGAGGTGGTACCTATTGATCTACTCACATTTGCATGTTTTAGAACTGCTAGGTTGGCAGGAGCTGCGGCTAACATTGGGAGCTCACCCCGTCCTGTGGATTTGAACAGCCAACCTCCAGTCAGCAAGTTCAGCAGTTCAACCCATTGAGCCACTAAAGCCCTTATAGTAGATGCACCCCAAGTCACCCAACAGTTTCTTCTTAAAGAAATAACTAGCTAAGAGGCACCTGGCTTTACTAAGGGAGAATCACACCCTTGAGAAATGTAGTGATGTGCTTGTTTCAATTTCTCTGCCCATAAATAAGGAACAGCATTTTGAGAGGTAATTTTTACACTCTTCTATATCCTGCCTGCCAACTTCTCTCTAATGGAAAATTATAACACTGTAATTTTTTTCTTCTAGTGTATTAGGGTTAAATGAACCTGAAACACTTTGATTTACTTAAGCTTTCCAAAGCTTGGCTGCTTTTGCTTTTTCTTTTTGGTCCATTAATTAACAGGCAAGTGCAGTTAAGATCATATTTCCCATTCTCAGGGTGCTTGGATAATCCCATTGCTTATCCCAAGATGGAATCAAGAACCAACGAGATTTGATAAAAAGGAGGAAAATCAGGGGTGGATAGAAAGAAGAGAGCTACAAACTCCCATTAAAGAAGTTGCCCGTCATGATTAGAACTCAGGGAAATAACAGACTGAGGTTGGAAATGAAGATGAAGTTGAGAATAAAATTAAAGATGAGGGCTATTTGCTTCCTTCCTATTACAAAACATGTAATATTCTATATTTATTATTTCTTCATATAGGCATGTCAGAAAAAGAGTTTCTCTGTGGTGGGATAGACACAAAAAGCCGAAACTCTGTTCACACAACCAACTCTTCTCACCTCAATAGTCACTAAAAGGGCATTCAAAGGTCCAGAAGGAGAAAATGATTCCTCTGTAAGCCGTTGAGTGAACACCCAAAATTACAGCAATCACAGAACTGGAAGACCACAAGAGTCCCTTCAAAATGCCATATAGGAGCACACAATCAAAGCCCACCCAAAAGATGGACATCCAGTCTCTATCACATTCCCAGACAATGTATTTCCCTGTCCAACAGCTCTTATCATCAGGACATTTCCCCTAAAATTTAGGTAGAAGCTCTTTTCTTGTAGCGTTGTAGTAGGTTTTTTTCAGGCTATATGGCCATGTTCTAGAGCAGGGGTGCTCACACTTTTTCAGCATGCGAGCTACTTATAAAACAACCAAGTCAAAATGATCTCCCTACCCACTACTCAGAGAGCCATAAAAGCAAAATATTTGGAAATGTATTTCAGTGAGAGCCATATAATACATTTTAAGACTGAATTCAACTAAATGTGAGTATAATAAGTCCCTGAATTTATTCATAATAGTAATGATGATAATATTCATTCAGCCTCTGCTGCTACTGCTACTACTACTAATAATAGTAACAACAACAACAATAGGTTCCTAGAGTAGAAGGAGACCTCCAAGGGCCATCCAGTCCAACCTCCTTCTGCCATAAGGGAAAAACACAAAGCATTCCTCACTGATGGCCATTCAGCCTCTGATAATAATAATAATAATAATAACAATGGGTTCCTAGAATAGGAGGAAACTTCCTAGGGCAGGAGTGCTCATTAGGTAGATCGCGATCGACTGGTCGATCCCAGGACCGAAGGAGGTTGATCCTAGCTGGATAGGGCACTTCTGAGGGGGCGGAGCCAGGCCATGCGAAGCCCCACCCCCTTCCCCGGCTTTAGCGCTTCCACAGCTTCTGGAGGGAGGAGGGGGGAATGCCAAGGCAGTAGTGGCATAGATAACCACCACTGGCTTGGCATTCCCCCCCTCTTGCCTCCATAAGCTGTGGAAACACTAAAGCCAGAGGGGAAGGGGCGGAGCCAGGCAGCTCAAAACCCCACCCCCTTCCCCCTGCTCTGCCCTGGTAGATCTTTCAGACTTGGTTTTATTAGAAGTAGCTCGCATGCTGAAAAAGTGTGGGCACCCCTGTCCTAGGGCCATCCAGCCCAACCTCCATCTGCACCTGGGCGGCATCTGGAGCCTGTGGGGCGGGACTGAGCCTTCCTCCCACCCTGCCTGTGATCTACCAGGATGCCCTGCGCGATCTACCAGTACATCGCAATCTACCTAATGAGCACCTCTGTTCTAGAGGCATTCTCTCCTAACGTTTCGCCTGCGTCTATGGCAGGCATCCTCAGAGGTTGTGAGGTCTGTCTTAGAACTAGGAAAATTGGGTTTACCATATTTTTCGCTCTATAAGACGCACCTGCTGATAAGACGCACCTAGATTTTAGAGGAGGAAAATAGAAAAAAAATATTTTGATGCGACGCTGCTTCGCTCCCCCTCTTGCTCCTTCTTTCCCCCGCCCTTTGCTTGAGTGAACAAAGGGCGGAGGGA
This sequence comes from Anolis apletophallus, assembly GCA_030556195.1. NCBI lineage: Eukaryota > Metazoa > Chordata > Lepidosauria > Squamata > Anolidae > Anolis > Anolis apletophallus. The sequence goes on along the minus strand of JARBWK010000012.1, from coordinate 107,484,493 downwards.
GAAAAGGAGCAGGAGGAGCGGCAGCAGCGCCGCATCAGAGCCTCTGACGCGACGCTGCTTTGCTCCCCCTCTTGCTCCTTCTTTCCCCCGCCCTTTGCTCGAGTCCGCCCTCCGCTGCCGCAATGGACCAGAGAAGAGAGGAGAGGCGGTCTCAGATGAAGACCTCCCTGGACGGCGAGCGAGACAGAGGCTGTCCGGGACACTTTTGGTGAGTATATCGCCGCCCCTCCTCTGCTCCAGCCTCCCCCCTCCTGCCTGCATTTTTGCTCCATAAGACGCGGCTGATTTTTCATCCTACTTTGGGAGGAAAAAAACTGCGTCTTATGGAGCGAAAAAATACGGTATATCTCTGTGGAATGTCCAGGGTGGGAGAAAGAACTCTTGTCTGTTGGAGGTAGGTGTGAATGTTTCAACTGGTCACCTTGATTAGCATTTGATGGCCTGGCAGTTTTTTGGTGTGGCTTGTTAGTGCTGCGGGAATCTTTTGTTGAGGGGTGATGATTAGCTGTCCCTGATTGTTTCCTCTCTGCAGTTTCCCTGTGTTGGGGTGTTGTTTCGCTATTATAATTTTAGAGGTTTTTAAAATACTGGTAGCTAGTATTTTCAAGGTTTCCTCCTTTCTGTTGAAATTTCCCACATGCTTCTGGATTTCAATGGCTTCTCTGTGTAGCCTGACATGGTGGTTGTGAGAGTGGTCTTTTCTTGCAGTTTGAAGATGTTCCTCCACATCTTCATCTTTGGAGCAGCAGAAAACAAGTGGTTCCCCTCCTCAGTATGTGATGCACCATGCAATCCTTGTGCTGAACGACATCTTTGACAACTGAACCAAAATATCAAATATTCATGCACAATAACAGAGTATGATCAAATTCATTTCCATGATCTTGAACGGAATGAAATAAAATCACCCAAATAACTTCTACAAGGGAACTTGCTCACATCAGAGACACCAATAAGATTTCTGCCAGCTTTTCCAAGCTCGGATCAGATACAATGCCCAAAATTATTTTTGGTAAGCCAGAGCAAGCGGGGAAATGCCTTTGCTCTGGCTTACTAAATTTGTTGTGCAGGAACCTCATTTTGCCAAACTTCCATTATGCATGGCTTGCTTCTCATCTGCTCATGTCTACACAAGCCATTGTGCATTCGAAAAGGATAAACCAGGAGTATCTAAGTAGTCTGTAAGAGCATAAGTGGGCACTCTGAAGTACTTAGCAGCTTTAAGAAGGTCTTCTTGGATCAGACAAAGCCTTTTAATGTTTGTCTGAGAGCCTGCCACCATGTCTCTTATGCAGCTTGGAAATGGACGACAATGCCCTCCTTTCTTGCTAGAAGAGCATAATATGGTGATGTTCTTATATTCCCAGGACATTGTAAGAAAAGGATTTCTACTCCCTTGGGGTGCTTATTGGGTAGCCATCTCCACTCCCAGATATCCATACTGTACAATTACAGTATGCTGGAACCACTTTAACTCCTCTGCTAGCATCCTGCAGGATGCATGGATTTATCATTTGGTGAAGTTCTTAGAAGCAACTTGTGTGCGTCATTGCAAAGGTCTCTGTGTGTTTGCATTAGGGCAGAGGAAGCCTGAACAGAAGAGATATCAGTTGCCCAAGGGAGCAAACCTGTCCATTGTGGTTGCAGACCCCAGGAAATAAAAACTGTAGACATAATGAACAAATATTTAGAAAGATAATAATGAATCTGTCCCGATCAATAATCCACATGTATCTAAAATTACAAAGTCCAAATGAAAGAACAGTCGTAGTTGTGAATGGTCAGAAGGAGAAAGTCAATGAGTATTCAACAGTGGGAAAGGCTGCTTTGGAGGGTGGTGGAGTCCTTTGGAGCTGGAGGTGGGATGGACAAAATCCTGTGATTTCCGATTGCAGGGACATACAGACATTAGAAGATATGGATATTTGGCTCAAAACTGCAATTTCCTGCACCTGTTTCTTTCCTTTTGTAGCAATTGCTTCTGTGTTTGCAGGGAATGGCATCTGGCCATACTGCAGTTTGATGCGGAAGCTCCTGGGATAAAGGTACTGTCTGGACAGCCCCCCCCCCCAGTGAAAAAGAGCTGGGTCTGTTTTGTATAGTGTTTCTTGAGGTGACCGGTTAAGGGAATTTTATCTTTTTGTTTCTTTTGAGGTTGAGAGGGTGGGTCTCAGGTGGTGAGAAAAGGTCAATAGTCACAGTTTAATCCTGGCTCCAGTGATTTCCTCAGGTTCACACAAGGAGAATTGATCAGCTTAACATGTTGGGGCTTCCTGGATGTTCAATTTCCCAAGCACATTTTATATCAAGTTTCTTTGGATGCCCAGGAATATGTCTATGGTTGTATCCCAGTTTTGTGTGTATGTGAGTCTTCTCCCCTCTCTGTTTATTAATAAAGCATAAACCTGAATCAAGACATAAGAGATGCCTAAAACATTTTGTCAATGCAAACCTCTATAAGGAGTGTGGGGCCATTGTCTTTTTTGGATGAGCATTGCCTATGACCTGGCGGGTTCAATCCTCCTAAGAATGTTTGGGGTTGGGCTGGAGCTGAGACCCAGCTGAGATCTGTAAAAATATGTTATACATGTATTATTATTATTATTAGAGAAGGGATGTGTGTGTCAATTTTTCATTAGCATATATGCAACCCATAGAGAGTTTCCACAAATCCTTTGAGATGGGGATTTTTCTTTTAGAGTATGGAGAAGTGAAGTCATGGATATTGAATCTGTGGATGAAGGGGCTGTGCTAAAATTGAACTTTGGAATGTCTTCGAACTCTATATTTCTATTTTGATTATCATAATCTATCAGATTCATTTTCCCCAGCATTAATTTTTTGCAGTGGTTATCTTGACTGTGGGATTCAAGGAGTTGTCGTCCAAAAAGCAATTCTCTGAAAACCTAGAGCAGACCACAGAGGAGAAAATAACTGAATAGTTTGACCTTATGTGAAGCTGCTTTCTACATCCCTGTTCAGTTTGGAATGAAATTTTGCTACTAGATAAAGTTATATAAAATACTAACCATGACAACATAATTACAGTGCCTTTTAAAATGATGTTTTCTAATAGAACCATCCATTTTATCCATTGGAGGAGAACTCTTGAGAAGACAAGGGCATAGAAAAGTTTTACCAGCAACATAAGTGACATATTTGTAGACAGGAGCTTAGATTCTTCAGTCTTGTTCTTTTGAGATGAAACGACTATCCATAAAAGTTGGCCACCTGGAAAGATCCTGACCCAAGGACTGGAAGTTAAGCTGTTCTTTCAGTCATGCTGACAATTTGTTGAGGGAAAAAAATCACTCAAGGAGAATGCTTTGTCCCAGGCAGCAGAAAACCCATCCTGAGTCTCAAGTGACGCTTAAGTAACATCCTTGTTATAAACTGAAGTGAAAACATTTTTTTCCCAATTGACCCATAGTTTCTGTTTTCACCATTTTAAAAAAATAATGCAGGTCTGGTGTCACCTGCAGATTTGATGGATACAATCCGTAGCCCAACTTATACCAGTTTGTTTGCAATAATCATTTAGGGAGCATGTTGGAAGCTTAGCTGAATCAAGATACACGTCACTCACCACATTTTCCTGGTCTATCAAGCTTGTAACTCTACCCAAAAAAGAAGGACGATTAGTCTGGCATGACTTGTTTTTTTAAAAATCCGTGGTGGCTCTTTGTAGCCACAGCATTCTTTCCAAAATGCTTACAGACCAATTGTTTAATTATTTGTTTTGGAATATTTTCTGATAACAGTATCAAGCAGACCAGCTGGCCGTTGCCTAAGTCCTATTTCCCCTCCTTTTTGAACATCCAGTCTCCAGGGACTTTATCATGGGTATTTTCATCTCATAGTACTATGATTCCATTTTAACTTCCTGAGCATGTCCTCTAACATCTCAGGGATAAAAACCAGGATCAGCAACATTGCAGTGTGGTCATGATACGTATTAAACATTATTAATGAGGATGAAGACACAAGCTAAGAGAGTCTGGAACAGTTTGCTTTTCCCTGAGCTTGCTGGGGAGGGCATGGTGCTGCCCCTTCCTCTGCCCTCCCATCACTTAGGGCAGGCCTGGGCAAACTTCGACCCTCCAGGTGTTTTGGACTACAACTCCCACAATTCCTAACGGCCAGTAGGCTGTTAGGAATTGTGGGAGTTGTAGTCCAAAACACCTGGAGGGCTTAAGTTTGCACAGGCCTGAGTTAGGGCCTGTGCAAACAGTACCTTTATCCCAGGAGCTCCCACATCAAAATTGAGGGTGGCTAAATGCCGTTCCCTGAAACACGGGAGCAATTGCTACAAACGGCAAGTGAGATTTTCAGTTGTCAGAATATCCCAGTTCTGGCCAGCAAATGCGGATATTCGAATAACTGTATGTTCATATACTCAGAAAATATGGGATTTTTAAATGTTGGGTTGTTCCTGGGTTATACATGTTGGTTCCTGATTGGTTGTATCCTTAAAAACATGGCAACAGTTGACTAGAGGGTGAAAACTTTAATGAAGTTTGTGACATGCAAACAAAGTTTTTGCCATGTAATCAACTTTCCCCATGTTTTCTGATAAAAGCAATGAGGAACAGACATGTATAACCCAGGATCAGCACCCCATAGTTCCCAGGAACAAGTACACAATTAAACTTGTCTGCATAGATGGCCACACAGTCTCTATAACCAAGGAACAAAACTTATACAATGATTCTCATATTTGCATATTCGCATCTTAAGCTCCTTTTAAAAAAATGGCAAAATTTCCAGCAGACATCCCATGTTGACAATAATGGGGGCTGCAAAATCCCACAACAAAGCAGCAAGTGTGGATGACGGAGGCAGAAATCTTGGGACCAACAGATCTGTATTTGTACCTCTTCTCAGGTCCTGGGATATTTTGCCCCTAACTAAAACCCGTGGTTTGGTGCTGTCTGGAAGCACTCTTAGTTAATTGAATGCCAAAAAGTTCTGCACTTTGAACCCAGTTTTGAGTGTTTGAAGTATGAGGGACAAGGAGAGAGAAGCTGGAATATTCTATATGCAGCTCAAAATATGCCATGTTAGAAGATCAAATTGGGACATTCCTTGCCAAACTAGGACCGCTGGGGGTTATACTATTGTTGTCCAACAAGAGACTCGAAAACCTGGGTTTGCATGGATGATCTCCTGATGCTCCCGCTTAGCAGCACAAATTGGTCTCTCTCTCTCTTTCTCCCTCCCTTTCTCCCCTCTGGGAAGCCTTGCCTGGTTTTTCTCCTTCTCACCAACACACAATAGGCACAGGTCACCAGTAAAGCACAGGAACTTTTTTCATCAGGCAAGCCACTGAGCAAAACACAATGAATTGAAATGCTGATCATAAATCATCTGACATTTGATCATACAGGGATGTAATAAATCCCAACTAGGGCGATTCAAAAGCTCATCACTACAGCTCAACTCCCCATTGTCCAATGTGGAGGAACCAGGAAGCCCATCACCTAAGGGCCAGATACCATCAGTGACCTTTGTCACCATTATTAGAGACCAATACTCATTATTAGAGACCAAAATCCCTGCTAGCACAGCAATGAATTCAGGTTTGCACCATTGGAAAGTTTCCATACATAACCTGCCAATCACAGCTGTAAAACATGACAACAGTGAACATACTTCAAATCAGTGGGAACATGGACTGTAACTTTTGGGTTATTTTGAAAGTCCATAAAATACCATGTCTGTGAATGAAAGGCATGTCAGATCTGGGACTCTTTCCCCTGGCTTCCTTCTTTGTACAACAAAGCAATAACGGCAACTTCTGATTCTGCCCTCGTCTCTGTGTGTCTTGAACACAACCATCAAAGCCGGAATTAATCCTAGATTCCAGATAACACTATTCAATCCTAGGATTTGCAATTTATGGAGAAATTGCAGCCACATAACCTTTTGAGTGCATCTGCATCATAGAATTAATGCAGTTTGACACCATTTTAACTGCTATAATGGGAGTGCTGGTGCCTCCCGAAACTACATATCCTCGCATTTTATAGCATTGAGCAATTGGAGTTAAACTGGTGCTAAAATACATTCATTATATAGTGTAGGTGCATTCCTCTAGTGCAGGCATCCTCAAACTGTGGCCCTCCAGCTATTAGGACCCCCAACTCCCACAATTCCTGACCATTTAACAAGCTGGCCTGCTGTCAATGTAGCCAGGGGGGTCCGCGACTTCTGCATTATTTAAACTGTTATGTTTATTTATATCATGGGCTCAAACACCCAAAGAGCCACAGTTTAGGATGCCACTAACAAAACTACAAGGATGTTTCTGTGTGGAATATAGCAGTATAATTGGGTTGTAGAAAAGGTCCCTTGTTCTGCAAGCATTCTCAAAGACTGTAGAAAAGGGATCTACAGCCACATCCATCACTTGCTTTAGTACCTTTGGATGCTGTTCATCAGACCCTGGAGACTTGAGTTTATTTGAAATAGCTAGGATTTCCCATAACAGCTCTTTACCTATCTGCAGCCCCCTCATCGTAGAATTGATTTTATTTTCTCCATTGCATTCTTTTCAGGACAAGATGGGGCAAAGCAGGTGTTTACAGATCCTTCTTTTACTCACTTGTATTTTCTCATGCAGCACACATTCTGCTTCTTTGTTTTCCTCATGTTCCATACTCAGCAAAAACTTTGTAGTATTTTCTTGTTTGTATTTTTAAATAATTTTCCATAATTTGTGCAGCATTATTATCTGAGATGTTAAATAATCTGCTTTGTATACTTAACTATAGGATTATCTATCTACACTAACAAGAAATCCTAGACTCCTCTTGAATTTATTGGTGGCTGTTTCCATGATGCATGGGGATTTCCAGAAAGTACCCCTGGTTTTCTAGCCTTAATTGGACTTTGCCCTATTTTAGGCAAAGTCAGTGGGTACTCTGGAATTTTCAGGAAACTATGGAGTATCTGTGAACTTCACTGCAGTCTGGTCAGCTGGATTGGGTCCATTTCATGTCTAGACAAATATTGCTACTATCAATCTTTCCGTATCTTGATCAACCGGCCATGGAATTTGTTGGTGCATCTAGAAACCAGATCCAGATTCAACACTTACATGCTGCATCTGGGGCTGCTATGTGGGAGATATACACTGGAGGAACTTGTTTAGTAGAGATATGGCTTAACTAGTCTCTACTTGCTGGACATTTCCCAATCCCCTGCAATCCTGCATTAGCAGGTAACAGCTACTGCAAAGAATGGAGATTGACAGTAGGTTGGAATTATTGAATTCTCCAGGTCTTTTAAGTATTGTTTGGCCCCATCTACACTGCCATATATTGCAGTTTGAAATGGAATTATATGGTTAATGTAGAGTCATATAATGTTGTTCAATGCAGACTAGATGGGCACTTTGAGTTCAGCTGTGTGTTTCTCATCCAGCTTTCTCCCTTTCCATTATCCTCTTTTGTCTATGTAACCCTTGGGTTGCTTGCATTTTAACTGATTATGTATTTTCTCATTATGCAAACTGAGAATTTAAAACAGGACATAGAAATCTTGATGTTGTCCGTATGAGTAAAGAAGCCCTCATGCTTAAATACCTTAAGGAGCCAAATTCCATCAGATTTTGGAAGGAAACCACCAATGAATATCAAGCGCAGTAGGCTATATTTCAGAGAAAGTAACTAACAACACCACCTATGAGTGTTCCTTGCCCTAAAAAGCCTATTAAATATCATGTGGTCACCATAAGTCAACAGCAGACTTGAATAGACACATGCATTGAAAGCCATAACCTGTTAGCTGCATTTCTGGGTTACTGATTGTGATGTCCAACCGTGTAAATTGCACAAGAGGAAGCCAAAACAGCCATCCCTACCCTGCCAACAAACTGTTAGCAATCAAAGGTTTAAATTTATGAGTCTTTCATCCCCACTAATGGCATCTCCCAGCAGGACAGTTTTCATCTTGTTGGACTTTCAAAGTTTCTGCAGTTTACAAAGGGGGGGGGGGGGGGCGAGGGAAGAGTAAGATTAAGAAAAAAAAGCCCAGGAACTACACAAATAGATCACAAGGCAATGTCCCACTAAAATATGGGCTGGGAGATAAACAGTGCATGAGGAGAAAGCAAAGGGAAAGTGCAAATTAAGCTGTTTCACTGAAACATGACTTTAAATACTCCCGGATGTTTATTCTAACCTTGGAAGTTGTGGGTTCATTCTGTCCTCCCTTTAGTTGCTTCTGCCAAGATTGTTCTTTAAGGGATGGAATGGGAAAATCTAGATTTCTTTCAGTTAGGGAGACTGAACATTACACTATAATATACCATGTATTCTCGTGTGCAAATTTAGTGTACAATACGTTTGGGCAAAATTCTATCTTTTAGGACTGACTAGAGTAGACTCATTGAATAAATTGGATTTATCTACACATTGACACAGTGGGTTTGCTATTGAACACATTGAACACAACAATTAATTTTCCCAAGGGCACAAGAATAGATAAATATGAATTTTTATTCTTTTTTAAAGTCTGCAGATATTTTCTGATTTGCATCAGCGGAGATTCAAAGCAGACTGGCAGCAGCTTCCCCACAAAGACTTTATTGTTTCAATCCCTTAATAAAATGTATCCCTTATTACCATCCCTGCCTGCCAGAACAGGGGAAGGAAGCCAGAACAGGGGAAACAGAGCAGGAGCCTTTAAAACTTCTGCCTCCAGCTGCTCACTTGTTAGATCCCTGTCTGCCAGAACATGTGTGTTATTGTCTGGTAGTGATGGACTGAATGTGATAATGTTGTGTGATGGGGTGTGAATGAGTTGTGTTGGTGTGTTTGGTTTTGGTTATGTATGTGGGTTTGTGAGGTTTCTGTCCCTTGAATACGCACTGCTACCACTTTGAAACACACTTATCCAACAGTGGTAAATTGAAAGACGCTCCTGCCATTCTGGGAGGCCTTCGGAAGCCGAACTCTTCCATTGAGTCCTCCATTTCATTGAGTTGACCAGACAATATCTTGCAAAGAGGGTCACCTGTAGTCCTCATAGAGGTGGTCTCTTCTGGAACAGGACTGGGTGGCGGTAACTCCAGGGGGTGCCGGTTGGACCTCCACGGGCCGCTTGGGGGGCAGTCGCCCAAGTCCCAAGACAGTGGATATGCTTCCTACGGACACATTTTTTGCACAAACTGTCGTCTAGCTGCTGCTACTGTTCTGCTGTGATAATCAAATCTGTGCTAGACCTGATCCCTAAATTGAGCTCCCTGTGTTCCTGCACTTTATCTTTCTGCACTTTGCACACTAGAAACCACTTGCACTTTATTGTAATTATTGCCTCCTATTCAACTTATGTGGCGACTAAACCTGCTGCACTTTAGATCTGCAATTGCACTTTGTGCACTGTTTATAACTCAGAGCAACTTGGAGGGAAGCAAAAGTTGCAGGGTGGAGGGAGTTGCGAGAGAGATATCGATATTGTACATGGATGCCCTACACCAAGATCTATTATCAGATGCTCAATCAAGTGATAAGTGGAGGGAACAGGCAGGAGGGATGGACCCCGGGCGGGGAGCTCCCATTGGGGTGGTGACAGGTAGGGGAAGATGCGGGAAAGGGAGACCCACATCGTCAATTCGGCCTAGAATTCGTGATGGATCTAAATCATCAATTCGACCTAAAAGCGAGCGCTCTAAATTTTCAATTCGACCAAAAATGTGTGCGAGAACTTTAATAAATTTGAATCGGGCTCCTGACAGAGCTAAGCTGAGTACCCAGGAAGGCGGCCCCTCCCAGTTGAAAGTGGTGCTGTTTAATGCCAGGTCAGTTAATGGTAAAACAGCAATAATTCAAGATCTAATTCTTGAAGAACAGGCTGACCTGGCTTGTATAACGGAGACCTGGTTGGACGAGGCTGGGGGGGGTTAATCTCTCTCAGCTTTGTCCACTGGGCTACTCCGTATAGCACCAATCGAGACTGGGAGGGTGGGGAGGAGGAGTCGCAGTGGTCTATAAGGATTCCATTCCCTTGACCAGGTGCCCCATCCCGCAGTCAACCACGTTCGAATGTGTCGGCCTAAGGGTTGGTGACCGGGACAGGATAGGGATTCTGCTAGTGTACCGACCACCCCGCTGCACTACAGTCTCCCTACCGGAGCTAGCCGGAGTGGTCTCAGGCCTGGCGGTGGAGTCCCAATGGCACATTGTGCTGGGGGACTTCAACATCCATGCCGAGACCACTCTATCTGGTGCGGCTCAGGACTTCATGGCTGCCATGGCAACCATGGGCCTGTCTCAACTAATATTGGGTCCCACCCATAGTGCAGGACACACGCTAGATCTGGTTTTCTGTCAGGGATGGGAAGAAGGTGGCGGAGTGGAGGAATTGACCACCATTCCTTTGCCATGGACTGACCACCACCTGGTCAGGTTTAGACTCACTGTGCCTTTCCACCTCCGCAGGGGTGGTGGACCCATTAGAACTGTCCGCCCCAGGAGACTTATGGATCCAAATGGATTCCTGACGGCTCTTGGGGATTTTCCCGCCTCCTCAGTAAGTGACCCTGTTGAGGCTCTCGTTTCTCTCTGGGATAGGGAGATGACGAGGGCTATTGACATGATCGCTCCAGAACGCCCCCTCTCGAGTAACTGAGCTAAACCAGCTCCTTGGTTTACTGAGGAGCTGGCAGCGATGAAGCGAAAAAAGAGGAGGCTAGAGTGCGTGTGGCGTCGGAAGCGGAGCGGATCAGCCCATGCGCGTCTGGTCTCTTATTTGAGGATGTATGACGCAGCAACGAAGGCTGCACAAAAAACATCCATTGCGGCCAAGGTGGTGCTGCTAAAAACCATCCAGCGGAACTGTTCCGAGTCGTCAGAGGACTACTAAATCCGCCACAGTGCGAGATCCCTGACGGCTCGGCGGTACGCTGTGAGGAGTTTGCTCGGGCCTTCGCAGACAAAGTGGCGCTGATCCGTTCCGATACCACTTTAACAGCGGTCTCTGGGGATGTGACACGAGCATCTGCTTGTCCAGTTTTAATGGATTCGTTTCAATTGGTTCAGCTCGAGGATGTGGACAAGATCCTTGGGGAAGCGAGGCCCACCACATGCATCCTAGACCCCTGCCCATCCTGGCTGATCAAGGAAGCCAGAGGGGGTTTGGCAGAGTGGGTGAAGGTGGTGGTTAATGCCTCCTTACAGGAGGGCAAAATTCCAGCCAGCTTAAAGCAAGCTGTGATAAAACCGCTGTTGAAAAAACCATCACTGGACCCCACTCAATTAGTGAACTATCGGCCAGTTTCCAATCTCCCCTATTTGGGCAAAGTCATGGAATGTGTGGGGGCTTCGCAACTCCAGGGGTTCTTGGTAGACACTGATTATCTTGATCCGGCACAGTCTGGCTTTAGGCCGGGACATGGTACTGAAACAGCCTTGGTCGCCTTGGTAGATGATCTACGCCGGGAATTCGACAGGGGGAGTGTGGTTCTGCTGGACCTCTCAGCGGCTTTCGATACCGTAGACCACGGTATTCTTCTGGGTCGCCTTGCAGATGTGGGGCTTGGGGGTACTGCATTGCAGTGGCTCCAATCCTTTCTGGAAGGTCGCACCCAGAAGGTGTTATTGGGTGACACCTGTTCGGCTCCGCAACCTTTGTCTTGTGGAGTCCCTCAGGGTTCAGTTCTGTCCCCGATGTTATTTAACATCTACATGAAACCGCTGGGAGAGATCATTCGGAGTTTCGGAGTAAGGTGTTATCTGTACGCAGATGACGTCCAGATCTGTCACTCCTTCCCACCTGTCACCAAGGAGGCTGTCCAGACTTTGAACCGGTGCTTGGCTGCTGTGTCGGACTGGATGAGGGCTAGCAAATTGAAACTTAATCCAGACAAGACAGAGGTCCTCCTGGTCAGTCGAAAGGCTGAACAGGGCATAGGGTTACAGCCTGTGTTGGACGGGGTTACACTCCCCCTTAAGATGCAGGTTCGCAGCTTGGGAGTGATTCTGGATTCATCGCTGAGCCTGGAGCCACAGGTCTCAGCGGTGGCCGGGGGAGCTTTTGTACAGTTAAGACTCATGCGCCAGTTGCGCCCGTACCTTGGGAAGTCTGATCTGGCTACGGTCGTCCACGCTCTGGTCACATCCCGAATAGATTACTGCAACGCGCTCTACGTGGGGCTGCCTTTGAAGACAGTTTGAAAATTACAACTAGTCCAACGGGCGGCAGCCAGACTACTAACTGGAGCGACATACAGGGAGCATACCACCCCCCTGTTATGTCAGCTCCACTGGCTGCCGATCCAATTCCGGGCTCAATTCAAAGTGCTGGTGTTGACCTTTAAAGCTCTATACGGTTCTGGCCCAGCTTACTTGTCCGAACGCATCTGCCACTACGTCCCACCTCGTATTTTAAGATCATCCGGGGTTGGTGAATGGGGCTCAATGCTTTATGGACGGAACACTGTTTTTAACATAGGTGAATGCATAGGATGTGTGAATATAATTGTATTTTAATGTATTTTAGTGTCGAATGCTGGAGGGTTTTATATTGTGTTTTATACTGCGATTGTGATGTAGGCATCAAATTATGCCTTTTGGAAGCCGCTCTGAGTCCCCCCTCGGGGGTTGAGAAGAGCGGGGTAAAATGCCATAAATAAATAAATAAATAATTTCAACTTTCTGTCTGCCTTGTATCCTTTAATACTATTTCTATCTCTTTATGTGTATATACAATATATATGATTTGTGTCAAAGTAAAATCAGACAAGTCTCAGAGGTGTTCACCTTTCAGCCACCTTGAACATTTCTCGGACAGGGAATAATAATAATACACTTTATTTATATTCCGCCCTTCTCACCCCGAAGGGGACTCAGGGCGGATTACAGTATGCATACAAGCATCCCTGCCATTTTTGTATTTGACATACAAGACATACAACATATACAGTAGGAGGATCTTCCATTTGAGCCACAGGTTTTTTTCCTGGTTCTTTCCAGTTGTGTCACCGGGTGCTGTTGCTCCATTGCACCACGGGGGGAGCTGTTGCTTCATGACGAAGAGCTTGCCAGCCCGTTAGGCAATCGGTCTTCCTTATTTATTGGCGTTATAAAAGTTCTCCCCTGCAAAGCGGTCCCTAATTTCTCTACTAACCGCTAGGCTTGTTTTCGTCTGCTTAGGTAAACAGAAGGCAGGGCTGATAGCTGGCTGCCCAAGCCAGCCCGGGGACTTGGACCTGTAACGTTTGGTTGATAACATCTGTTAGCAGCTGTTGTTACCGCTGTGCTAAACCTCCGGCCCCAGGGAAGGCTGAGTCAGCCCCTTGGCTATTCCTAGCAAAGGTGATAATCAAGGTCTATATAGCATGTATGTGTAGGATGATAGACAATTTCCTTGTCTGATCTGATAAAGCCAACCAATGTTTGTTCAGCCAAGTGCTCCACTTGGGCTGAGAGATTGCTGACTGCAGAAGCAGAAGCTTAGAATATTTGCATGTGTGGACTCCTTTATTTCAGTTCCAGGCCTTGATTGAACCTTTTGGTTCCTGGGACCTCCCATTTTTGCTTTCCTCAAAGCATTTCCTCATCACCTGGAACTGGACAATTAACCCAATAGGAAACTTATGGGACACAAGTCTTCCGGAACTCAACCTTTTTCTGGGGGACACCTCCCTTATCTGATTGGCCATCCTGGACCAATCCCCCACTGCCTCTTCTCTGCTAGAGAGAATCCTCACTGGAGGCGGTGATGTCATTGGAGCCCCAGCCAATCAGCATGCAGATCCAAACTGGCTCCTCTCTTGACTAGTGAGGGATGGGAGCGGGATATTTGAATAGTTGTCAAATGTGTAAAAACTTGTGTCTCTGTATTCATGGTTATGCTGTACCTCTGAAAGCATCTGCTTGTATATGAATCCTTTTTGGCCAGATCGAATAAACCTCTCTGGCTTGCCTTCACTCTGGTGAGTGACTTCTCTGTCTTGGTTTATTTCGGTTAACCCTGAATGCTCGCCGGGCATGGATCCTTTTATCCGTGGTCCTAGCTCTGACTACAGGTTTATTCTAGTTGTAGCTTGCTGAGGCATCAGCAATCTTTGGCTGAGAAGGCTAAAGACCTTGCAAAACTAGAGCTCCCAGATCCCATAGCATTGAGCCATGGCAGTTAAAGTAGCGTCAAACTGCATTAAGTCTAAACTGTAGATGCATCCTAGGATTCTAGGAGACTAGAGTTTGAATCTTCACTGGGGTAATGTTGGGCAGGTCATAGCCTCTCAGCAAAGGCAAACCTCAACTGAACAAATCTTGCCATGAAAACCATGTAATATATTCTCCTTTTGGTGACTGTAAATCAGAAGCAACACAACAATAGACATTAAGATTGCCTTTCTTCTCACATTTTAAGGAAATCTTGCATGATCTATTATATACAGGTTTTGGTTGTTGTTGTTGTGTGGCTTTTAAAGGGGAGAAGGAGGGATTGGAAAAAAAAACACAATTTGAGACGAATCCAAATCAGTCTGTTTCAGTTAAAGTGGGGTCAAATTTGATTAAGATTAGAGTAGATATAAACTTAAACTTAAAAAAACACCTAAAGTCTGGTCCAATTTCATTGAGTCTAGTCCTGCAGCTAATGAAATGAGTCCAAAAAGTAAATGCTTAGGATCTCTTCTTTTAGTTATTTTCAAGACTGCTGCATATTCCCATATGTATATTTTTCTGTGGGTGAGAAAAGGGATGGCAGTGGGACAAAATGACCCCCACTTACTTCCATAGTGAGTTTGAGCTTCTTAAGAAGTGTTGTTTTTTTTTTGTGGAGTTTCTGCTCTGTGGAAAACTTCCAGATCTCATTATGGTAATTTTCATATTCCTGTTTTAGTTACTGAATATTATGACTTGGGGTTATTGGTGTATGTGTATGTTTTTATTGCCAAATATAGTAATGTATAATAACAGGAATCCCACTAGGCTGATCATTTAATAGAGTCCAAGGAGCTCAGTTTTGCCCAGCAGGAATTTATGATTTTTGACATTTGTCATCTGTTTTGTGGGTTTTGGGTCCTGAAGCGGCAAAATGTGACAAACATTAAGTAACAGTTAGCTTTGTCATAGGGATAGAGTACAATTATTCCATTTTTCTCTGCTCAGAACTTTGCTGGCCTTTGATAGGAGGAGACCAGGCATGCATCCATACTGTAGAATTAATGCAGTTTGACATCAGCAATATCAGGTATTATGTTTAAACAGAGACACAATGTGGTTTGATGTTGACAGAAGATGACAACAGAAGTGGTTTCCAATTGGTAAGGTGGTCAGGCGAGTCTGTATGCTGAACATATCATAAACAAAGCAGGATTAAACTTGGAAGAAAGAGAAGTGTAAATTGGAGGAAGGAAAATCAACAATTTAAGATATGCAAATGATGCTACATTTCCAACAGAGAATAGCAAAGACTTGGAATGATTACAGAAGAAAGTTAAGGAAAAAAGTGCAAAAGGTTAGAGGTAAAGATTGTGGAATAGTGATCACAGATGTTGTTGAAACCCCAGGACCACAAAAGACCCCAAAACCCATGGCCAAGGAAGATGCCCAGGTGTGCCAATACTTATTGTTTCTAAAGCCTGGACCCATTGTTTCACCTGGGCTGGCAGGGTCACAAACATTAGCATCCACCATCCCCAAACCTTTCCCACATTCCTTTCCCTCAACACACAAAGAAGGCAGACTCAAGAAATAGCCACAAGCTTCACATTTTGCAATAACAGTTTATTAAAGTTCCCACCAGATTCAGAGTCCAACCAGCTGCCGGGGCAGATGGAATACCTCAACCAATCAGCATGGGGATTTTAGACTGCACCAACTTGCACTCAATACAGCAAAGGTCTATTGTTTGAATAGCTTTCAAATTTCTATAAATGTCTTTGCACACATCGATTGTTTTTATATCTGACTAGCGTCCCCTGCCACACATTGCTGTGGCCCAGTCTTTGTATATGTGTTTTGTATGTGTACTTGTGTGCTTATATATTTGTGTATATGTGTGTTTGTGTGTATGTATATGTGTGTATATATATGTGTGTGTGGTTTTGCAAATGCGCTGTAATATAATTTTTTGTTTTTTTAAGTCTCTTCTGCTGCGTTTTCCAGTGTTTTTATGAGTGATGGTCATTCATTGGCCTGATAGGTGTTTTGTGTCCAAATTTGGTGTCAATTTGTCCAGCAGTTTTTGAGTTATGTTAATCCCACAAATAAACATTACATTATTTATTTATACAGATTTGAGAATGCATGCTCTTTTGTCATCCACTTTGGCTGAAGTGAATAAAGCTCCTGATCCTTGCCTTCATCCTGCCGTGTCTAAGTTTGGACTGGAACTAGGCATGTTGGGAACTCAAACCTGTGCTTCAATGGAGCTGAAATCACATATCCCAGATGACTTACATAACTTTAAACCAGATGATAAAGACATTAAAAAGCAATATTTTTTTCCATCTTGTCTCCTATGACACCAGGGCTCCTCCCCCAGCACCAACGGCTGCTATGGGGCCAGAGTAAAGAAGGGGAGCTGAGAAGACAGTTCCGTCTTGTCTCCTGTGACATCAGGGCCCCTCCCCCACCAATATTATATTATATAATACTAATATTATAAAACAACCAAGTGAATGATGTATTAGTACTATGCTAGTAATGTAGTATGTTGTATGTTCATATGACTTGTAAGCCGCTCTGAGTCCCCTTATGGGTGAGAAGGGCAGCATATAAATGTCGTAAATAAATAAATCAATAAATTTTCCTCATCTTGGCTTGCTCATTAATCAGAATGGAAACTGCAGTCATATAATCAGAAGACTAGGACCTGGAAAGACAGCTATGAATGGAATAGACTAAATCATGAAGTTTCAAGATTTTTAGGACCAAAGTTAGGATGGTACCTGACATTTCTATATAGGGTTGACAGTGAAGAGAGAAAAAGGGAAGAAAATATAATGTGGTGTTGGAGAACAGTTCTGAGGATACCATGGATTGCTAAAAAGACAAATGAATGGATCCAAAAGCAAACCAACCCTGAACTATCTCTAGAAACCAGGATTAGTAAACTGAGATTGTCATACTTTTGAAGACAGTACTCCCAAGAAAATACAATAATGCATGGTAATGTAGAAAGTAGTAAGGAAAGAGATGACCACATTCTTGATGGCCATTCCTTTCCTTAGTATGAAAGACCTGACCCGGGTCTTTGATAGGGTGACTTGTAGATATGGGGTCACCATAACTCAAAGTCAATTTGAAGGCCTGTTAACAAGAATAACAAGGCAGATATATCCTGGGGTTTTCTTGGCAAGATTTGTTGATGGCTGCTTTTGCCTTCCTTTAAGGCTGAGAAAGTATGACTTGCCCAAAGTCACCTTGGGGCTTTTCCTGGCTGAATGGAAGTTTGAATCCTGATCTCCTGGAATTCTAATTTATACTCAGGCCATTACTCCAAGCAGCCTCCTCAATTTAAGAATATATATGCATCATAGTTGTTGTTGATTTCCTTCAGCTTACATCTCTTGCCATGCTAAATATTTACAGACATGTCATGATAGATTTGAGGGTAGGCATATACTGTATATGTCGTGTCATGATCAAATTATGTTTACTCTAAACAATTAAAACCCTGCACTGAATCAGAGGCAAGTGCATTCTGTTCGGCTGTTCCAGCACCAGTGGGTATTAGGTTTCTGTTTGCTGAAAAACAACAAACAATGACAATCCAACAAACTGGGATGGTAAAGGAAGGCCTGGAAAGTCACGCCATGCGTTTTAATCCCCAATTTAAATCTGACCTATTTCACTGCTTCTCAGCTCTAAGCCTTTGGATTTACAAGATTACCAGGAAAGGAGTAAAATGACTATCATGATGAGCAACATGAATGGAAACAAGGCACTCTAATCCGCTAAGAGCTCATTCATCTATCCAGCAGACCTGCCCCCTCCCCATTCTGAGATTTGGATCCACTTCTCATGGAGTTGGTCAAACTGCATCTTCACTGGGTTGCTGTGAGTTTTTTGGGCTGTGTGGCCATGTTCCAGCAGCATTCTCTCCTAACGTTTTGCATCCCACCTTCGTCGCAAACACGTTTGGTGGGGACGAGGGACAGGGCCTTCTCGGTGGTGGCCCATCGCCTGTGGAACTCGCTCCCCAGAAAAATTAGGTCAACTTCTTCCCTCCTTTCCTTTAGGAGAAAGTTGAAGACATGGCTATGGGACCAGGCATTTGGTTAGACATTCGGATAGCAGGCGGACAATAAAATGATGACAATGCTTTGGAAAACGGACTGTGGACTGGCTTCGGATTAAGTTGTGATTGTAGAACTCAGACTATTTGTACTTTTTAAAATGGGTTTTAATCTTATTATTGTGTTATTTATTATGTAACTGTTGTTTTTATTGATTGCATATGTGGGGCATCAAATCGCTGCCGGTTGTAAGCTGCTCTTGATTCGGGAGGGGCTGACAAATATTTGTAAATAAATGATCTTCAGTAAGAGAGGGACTACCCTGTGGAATGTCCAAATCCCTTTTCAAAGTATTGTTATCCTTCAATAACCCCATGAATGTGGGATATGTCCAGTAATGAGGACATTGACCATCTGGAATGTCAGATCATGATATGGATAAACATAACAGTTTTAAAGGGTAATGTACCAGTAAGGCCTTCTCAAATCTTTTGTATTGTTACCACCCCATGATATAATGAATTGATCAGATCATGATATGGATAAGCGGTTTAAATAATGTACCAGTAAGGCCTTCTGAGAATTTCAGGGGTGGGCGGGCTGAAGCCCCCCTAAGCCCCCCCCCCGGGCTACATGCCTGCTAGGAGGTGAAGCTTAAAGATTTGGTCAGGTTTAGCCTGTAGAAGAGAAAGTTAAACACAAGAGCCATATTTAAATATTTGAAAGCAATCATATTGAGGAGGAAGCAATCTTGTTTTCTACTTCTTCAGGATTAGGATATAAAGGAAAGAGATTCCACCTAAACTTTAGTAAGAAAGTCTTGATGATATGAACTCTTGGACAGTGGAATATGCTTCCTAAGAATCTGGAGGACTCTCTTTCTCTGTAGGTTTTTAATCAAAGTCTGGATGGGCATCTGTCAGGAGTGCTCAGATTGTGCATGTCATAATGGTGTAGGACTGGGTAGTCCTTGTGGTTTATTCCAACTCAATGTTTCTATTAATTGTGTCATGCATGTGTTTAATGCTAATGTTACACATCTGAACAAAGACAACCAATGTACAACTGACTGTTATGCACACACATTCCTGCAAAATAAACAAACATGTTCACATACATGCACATCTAATGCACTTTTTATCCCAATTCAATGGCACCACATGTGTAACTCTACTTCCACAATCTTAAAATATATGCAGACCTTCCTGCATCAGACAAAAGTTTCCATCTACTTCTGGTAGGGAAATTTATATACATTTCCAACCAAGTGTGGGCTTCTGTTGCTATAAGGGAACAAGTGCCCAAAACACACTCTGGTCCTGGCTTGTGAAATGCCTGTGCTGAACCCATAGTTCTGCAGTTCTACAAACCTGATAACAATTGATCCACCATCAGGAGGTTGATGGGTAGCCATCTGTCAAGCTGCATCAATACAAACTCTATGACGTCCAGATGAGGAACGTTGCTCTGGCATGTACAACAATGCCTACAGAATTTAAATGCAGTCCTTGAATGTTTAAGGCCTAATTGTGTTAGGAAAGACGCTTAGCCTATTTGGGGGTGGAGGAAGCATGAGGAACACCAACAACCACAGACTGTAGCAGAATCCATATTTTAGCCTGATTAGAATAAACATCACACATCTAGACTTAGCGGGTGGCTGCTAGCCATATGTTGCAGGCTAGAATTGTATTCTTGCAACTGCTGGTTTTGGTGAAGGGAGCTCTCCTCATTCCAGATGTCCTTCTTTGAGAGGAGAAGAGAACAGACGGAGAAGGTATTTCTGAATACCAGAAGAGTGAAATACCTTGGCTTATCGGCTTAATGCAATCATAAAGCCGTGAGAGTCTTGACTTTTTTAAAGGTAGTACTTGGGTTAAGGGAAGCCATTGCATAATGATATACAAGGAGATCTTGTATAAAGACTAAGAGAAGGGTGTTTATAGCATTTCTTCTTCTTCAAACGCACAATGATACTTTGCTGCTACACTGAAGGACAAAATGGAATGATGATAAAGCAAAGAAGCTTGTGGCATCAACAGGAGAAGGCATGACTGGATCAAAATGGCCTTCCTCAGGACCAAGGAAGAGGTGTCTTGGAAAATCATACTGGCACAGAGTTTTGGTAGGAAATCAGACAGTAAGACCCCTGTAACTACAGAAGTCATACCCAAAGTTTCACTTACACAGGAAATGTCATTGCTTTAGGAATGTGCTAGGACATCCAGATGATTTAATGGCATACTTCCCCCGGAAGTTACCACAGAGTTGCTCTGTTGGAGGATATAGCACAAACCACTACAGCACAGTATTATTATTATTATTATTATTATCCTGCTTTTTTTCAAGACACACAAAGTGGCCCATATTTTTTCTGCCCAGGTTCTAAGGCTCATGGATCTTGTCCAATATTTCATTTGGCAATCCTAAAGGAAAGTTATACAAAGGAAGTAGTGGAAGACCTAACAGAAGTGCCGTATTGCTTGTGGATTGTGACAACTCAGCTTTTTTGTCTACAATGTGGCATCCTCTGGTTGGAAGACATTTGATGAAGGCTACACATAAAAATACACTATGGCCCAGCTCTACCATGCCCAGGCACAGAAGCAGATTAAAAACCCTCCCCCCATCCCAATTGCCACTGTCCTGGTCAGAAGAAGAGGAGAAAAGGCAGGTAGACCTCCATCATGCCTCGGACCAGAGGCAGATGATCCTAAGCATGGTGCCACTGCCCTGACCTGTATCACACTAGAGCAGGGGTGCTCACACTTTTTCAGCATGTGAGCTACTCTTAATGCAACCAAGTCCAAAAGATCTACCTGCCCCTGCCGCCGTGTGATTCCGCCACGGCGCGCACTCCTGCTGCTGTTTTCCGCCCGTGCAGCACTTCTTCTGCCTGCGGGGCATTGCAGGAAGGAGAAAGCATGAGGCGGGGCATCCAGAGGGAGTGCTCCGCCCTGCCTGTATCGCCGGCAATGGAGGCTGCACAGCTGCTTCTGGACGAGAGAGAGGCAGGGCACTCCCTCCAGAGGCCCCACCTCATGCTTCCTTCTTCCTGCAATGCCCCGCAGGCGAAAGAAGCACCGTGAGAGCGGAAGCCAGCAGCAGGAGCGCATGTGCACGCAGGGTGTGCGCGCGCATGACAGGAGTGCCCCATCCGGCTGGTGAGGCCCGAAGATCACCTGGAAGAGGGCCGAAGATCTACTAGTAGCTCCTGAGCTACCTACTGGGCACCCCTGCACTAGAGCTGAAAGAGTAGGCAAAGAGTATGCATCATCCCATCTGAAATCCTGTAGCTAGCTCTTGCAGAATTCTGGAGCTTGTAGTTTAAGGAAAAGGCCTTTAGAGAGGTCATGGGTCAGTGAAGATCTTGGGTCTCACTGAATTGCAAGCCTCAGAATTTCACAGGAGGCAGCCACAGGATTTAGATGTCCAGTAGTATTTAAGCTCTAGTGTGATAAGTCACCAGAATCTCAAAGGGAGAAAAGAAAGAGGCAGGTACAGCTTCATTGTACCTAGGTGTGGACACAGATAAAGCTCATTTCTCTCATTTGCCACTGCCCTGACCTTGGAGGGAGGCAGGTGCACTCCACCATCTGTGACTAGAATCAGAGGAAAGGTCCTCCAGTTCAACTGCCACTGCTCTGTCCTTGAAGGGAGAGAAGAAGAGGCAGGCTCAGCTCCACCATGTCTAGGCCAAGAAGCAGATGGAAGCCCTTCCTTTCCTCCCAATTGCTACTGCCCTGTTCTTGAAAGGAAAAAAGAGGCAGTATCTGTTGAACCTAACTCCCTACTGCCAACCCATTTCCTTTTGTGGCATGTCTAGATTGTAAACCTGTAACAAAGAACTGTTTTGTTGTTATTTTACTTGTAAAGGCCCATGCAAGACACACTACTATATAAATAAATGATGATGAAGGAAAAGAGAAAGAGGAGGATGAGAGAGAAGAAAAAAAGAAACAAAGTGAGCTATGGGACTGTGACGCAATTGGCTGGGTGTCAGCTGCATTAAGATCACTACTGACTGAAAGGTCATGAGTTCGAAGCCAGCCCAGTTGGAGTGAGCTTCCGGCCAATTTTGTGTAGGTTGTTGTCAACCTTTGCAACCCGAACAACAGTTGCATCTGTCAAGTAGGAAATTTAGGTACCACCTATGTTTGGGGAGGTGAACTTAATAAATTTACGAGGCCATAAAAAATATCCAACAAAAAGCATGTGGGGAATGTGGAAAGTACTTCATCAGTGTCACAGATGGACGGTGAAGCGACAGCTCCAGGCCCGGATTACCCATAAGGCCACCCTAGGCCATGGCCTTGGGTGGCACTTTTGGGGGGGCAGCAGATCCAGACCCCCCAATTTTTTAAAAATAAATCCCCCCAAAAGTTTTTTAAAAATCGATTTTTTTAAAAAAAGGGCGCATGCGCGGCCGCCCCCTCCCTTTGCTCTGCTCCCCTCGGCTCTGCTTTATGAGGGAGAGAGGATCGGCTCTGCCCCTGATTCTGCCCCCGCCTCCTCGCCGGCACGGAGCCGATCCACCATCCCTCCTAAAGCCGGCCTGAAAAGGGCGTGACGACGCAAGGGAAGAGGGGTGGCGGGGCGGCTTCTCTCTGCCTCCTCCTACCTGCCTGGCAATGCCAGGCCAGGGAGGAGGCAGGGAGGAGGGGCGGCGCTGCCTCCTGCCTCCCTGGCTTGGCATCTCCAGGCAGGGAGAAGCTGCGCCACCGGCCCTCCTCCCTTGCATCGTCACGCCACGCAAGGGAGGAGGGGCGGCGGCGTGGCTTCTCCCTGCCTGGCGACGCCAAGCCAGGGAGGCAGAGAGAAGCCGCCCCACCGCCCCTCCTCCCTTGCGTGGCATGACGATGCAAGGGAGGAGGGCCAGCGGTGCGGCTTCTCCCTGCCTGGTGACGCCAAGCCAGGGAGGCAGAGAGAAGCCGCCCCGCCGCCCCTCCTCCCTTGTGTCGTGCCAGCCCCGCTGAAAAGGGGTGGGTGGCGCGCAGGACATGCGGCGGGAGGGCGCCTCTTTCTCCTCCTCGCCCCGCCCTCCTTCCTTCAATCCGGCGAGGAGGTGGGGGTGGGGAGGGGCGGAGGCGGGGGAGGGGCGGAGGCAGACCCTTTGGCCTTGGGTGGCAAAAGGGCCTGATCCGGGCATGGACAGCTCCCCTAGTGGCCAGAAAAAGTTAAATAGCCTCTGACAGTCTGTCTATATGTGTTATGTGTGTATGGCATTGAATGTTTGCCATGTATGTGTACATTGTAATCCACCCTGAGTCCCCTGTGGGGTGAGAAGGGTGGAATATAAATACTGTAAATAAATAAATAAAATGTACCACACAACAACCTTTTAGAAATGTTGTCTAAGAAATAAGGACTTTGATTTCAAAAGGATATACTCCACTGAAATGGAAAGGGCTGTAATGTTAATTGGCTTAATGCTTAGCTGAAGGGCAGTAATTTCTAGAAGGGTCATCAATGAGAATTAGTGAGTTTATTAGCTAATTGGAAGTGATCCACAGACGTCAGCTGATTCATTCATGACATCAGTTCCTTTGACCTATACCTTCAAGAATGTTCACACAACAAGCCAATGGGAAAGGGAGGAGATGGGTGGTTTCGCTGAGACGAATTAACTAAGCTTCAACTTGCAAATCCTTGGGAGAAAATAAGAAGATGGATTGAGGAATAATAAGGCGCTAAAGTGCAGTGACTCAGCTATACTTCACAGCTGCAGCGGTCACTGATGCCTACTGAGGCTGGTGATCCATCGTTGCAAAAATAGCTATCTGTAGACTGTTTCTTGTCAAGCTATTTCTGACCTATATCAAAAGTATGGCTAAAAGTGTAACAAATGTTTTCAACAAGGCATGATATCTTGAAGCAATGTAATGAGGGGCATTGGCAACTTTTTGGAAACAGACAGCGAATCCTCCAACCAAAAGCCCTCCTCCACTGTAATTGCTTAGCTTCTCAAATGGCCTCTCAGCAAAGGGGAAGGCTGTTTCTGAGACTCCGAACAGGGAGGGTAGAGCAGGCGTACTCAGTGCATGGCAGTGTGGTGTGTGTGTATATATGGAAGAGGGAGAGTGTGTGAGGCTGGAAGGAGGCCACCAGCTAGTCCCATCAAGGCATGGGGGTTTTGTGTGGGAAGTTTGGCCCAATTCTATTATTGGTGGGGTTCAGAATGCTCTTTGATTGTAGGTTAACTATAAATCCCAGCAACTACAACTATAACTCCCAAATATCAAGGTCTATTTTCCCCAAAGTCTACCAGATTTCACATTTGGGTATATTGAGTATTTGTGCCAAGTTTGATCTAGATCCATTATTATTTGAGTCCACAGTGGTCTCTGGATGTAGGTGAACTACAACTCCAAAACTCAAGGTCAATACCCACGATACCCTTCCCGTAATTTTCTGTTGGTCATGGGAGCTCTGTGTGCCAAGTTTGGTTCAATTGCATTGTTGGTGGAGTTCAGAATGCTCTTTGATTGTATGTTAACTATAAATCCCAGCAACTACAATCCCCAAATGACAAAACCAATCCCCCCCAACCCCACCAGTATTCAGATTTGGTCGTATTGGGTATATGTGCCAAAAATGGTCCAGTGAACGAAAATACATCCTATAATATATCAGATATTTACATTACAATTCATAACCGTACACTGTCCTATAGGTTTGATTGCTTGTGCATGTCTATTTCATATTTCACCATCTCGAGAACACTTCCAACACAGATCCAGCCATTGAATGCACCTGGGACTGAGATTTCAGCATTTTCTCCATGATGTTTTCTGCCTGTTCGTTTTCATTTGGGACCCGGCGGGAGCTCACACTTCTTGGAGCTGTGGGAAGGGAGCAAGCCTCACAGCCTCACTTGTGTGACTGGAACAAGAGCTGACAAAATGATTTTGAAAAGAAAGCAAAAAAAACCAGGCAGCAATTTCTTCTCTGTTTTCTTTGCCACCTTGAAATGAGCTGAGCTGCCAACCCAGCGAAACACAATTAAGCCATCGCTTTTAATGGCAAATCTCAAACCTGGATGTTCCTCCCAGAGGTATGCTCCGCAGTCACACTTCGAGTGGCAGCTTATTTATTTCAGGCAAACTTTAGAGTTTTCATTTCAACACTTCACTTTAATCATGCCTTGCACCAGGTGGTCTCTGTTACACTAGGGGCTTGCTTTGGCATTGAATTACTATATATACTCATGTATACTGTACGTTTGGAAATTGTAATCAAAAAGCTAATCCAACCCCCCAACAACAAACAAACAACTGGATTGACTTATCCATGGGGCAATGGAAGAACTTTAGCTTCAAACTTTTATCCAACAAGGAACTATCCTTTTCCAGGAGTAGAGGGGCAAAAAGCGAGAGCTTAATCTGTCCATGGTGCCACTTCCAACACTTGAGTGTTGGTATTGTGCATCTTTAGGCACTGCACCCAGTGTGCCGATCACCACTGGGACCACCTTGACTGGCTTGTGCCAGAGTCTTTGCAGTTCAATCTTTAAATTCTTATATCATGTCAGCTTTTCCAGTTGCTTCTCGTCAATTCTGCTTTCACCTGGGATTGCAACTTCGATGATCCATACTTTGATTTTTCCCACAATTGTGAGATTAGGAATATTGTGCTCCAAAACTTTTGTCAGTCTGAATTTGAAAGTCCCAAAGTAGTTTGACATTTTCATTTTCAGGTTTGTGATCCCACCAGTTTTTTTGTCACAGGCATATGGTATTTGTGGCACAAGTTCCAGTAGATTATCTGAGGAACAGTATTCTGCCTCTGCTTATAGTCTGTTTGCATGCTCTTCTTGCATTAGCTGAGTTTTGTCTGCTTCCTTGCAGAGTTTACACCTGGACTCTGTCATTGAATTTTCAATTCTGGCTTTGATGACATTGGTTCTAATTGCTTGTTCCTGGACTGGAAGAATCAGGACCTCCGTCTCCTTTTTCCAAGTTCCGTTTGTGAGCCACATCCATGTTTTTTCCTTGTCCATTAGACTAGAGCTATTGAATAAAGAGATTTGTGAAAACATTGGCTCCCCATTCAAAAACCGATTCCAGGGATCTACTGTAGTTGGGACTACCAATACGATTCAATTCCATTTATTGAAGGAAAGGTGAATTAGAAATCAATTGATGAATGGATGAATTCCAATCTGCCAGTGAGATGATCTCCAAGTCTCTTGTCAAGAAATGAATAATTTCAGAAAATGTATTCCCATTGCAAGAAAGTTTTCAAAAGGTTTTTTGCAATTTGGGATTAATTCTGCACAAAATTCACATGCGATTGTTTTGTGCAGAAAATCGCTTTTTTGTGCAGAAACCAGCATACTTTGGAATGGAATATTTTTACTGCATAAGAATTCATTTCTGTGCAGAAGAGGATGTCATCTATACAAATCAAGATGCATGAAATTTATGCAGAATAAATTACCAATTATAACATATTCTATGCAGAAAAATGGCATTTTCTTCACATAGATTGATGTTTATTTATTCATTATTTTCCACGCAGAAAACACTGATCCGTACAGAAGAAATTCTGAGGTTTGTACAAAACAACCACTTGTGAATTTTGAATAGAATAAGTCCAGGATTCATCACATTAGGGTTTATTTACATCTCTGAAAAACAACAACAACATGCTTTCAACCATTTTCTTAACATTTTCAAATATTCTTTCCATCTGTATCGCTGTCATCATTCTGGCACTCACTGAAAGGTTAATTGTTTACAAAATCCTTCAAGGATTAACTCTTTTTATACAGATTGATGTATCCACATATTTTAAAATTGTTTTAAAGCACTTTAACCAGTTTTTAATGTGTTTATTTTAGCCTTGTTAAATGGTTTCACATGCTAGCCTTTTGAAATCATATTACTGTGCATATTACTTTACATGGATTGTGCTGATTTTATTGCATACTGCACTGAGATTTACAGAGGGCAGGACTTAAATATTTTAATTGATTAATTAATTCAGAGGGCTGTAGTGCAAGAAGTAGTTTTTCCAACCTCTGACCCAGATTACACCTCCAGTTTAGAAGGCACTGGATCGCTAGACAACACAAAAATATGTGGAAGCTGGAAAATTGAACACTGAGAGTTGGTGAGATAGAAACCAAGAATTTGTGGTGTTGAAACACTGGGATATTTATTAATTTGATTTATATGCTGTCTTTTGCTACAGAAATGCAATTTGAATCCATTGCTCCACATTCTCATTTCCACTACAGCAGAAACTAAGCTTGCTCCTTCTTCAATGTGTCACTCTTTTAAACATCTCTCTCGTGTTCTTTCTCCGCCTTCTTTTCTCCAAGCTAAACATATATAACTGCCTGGACCATTACTCATGTTTTCTAAACCTTTGATGATTTAGTTGACTATTTTTGAGACACATTCCTATTGTCCATATCCTTCTTGAATTGTGGTGCCCAGAACCAGACACAGGGTTATTCCAGCTGAGGTCTGACCAAAGCAGAAGAGACTTACCCCAATTTAGACACTATACAGTGTTCCCTTGCTATGTCGCGGTTCACTTATTGCGGACTCGGTGTTTCGTGGATTAATAAAAAATTAAAATAATATCATGGTATTTTCACTGTGAGGTTTTGCCACTGCCGCTCTCCGAGGCGCTTTCCCTCCTCCCTCCCTCTAGCCTTAAAGGGCCTTTCCTTCCTTTCCTTCACTTTATTTTAAGTTTATAAAGACTTAAAATAGTGTATAACTACTAAAATAATGTATAAATATTAAAATAAATAGAGCTTTCCTACATCATGGTTTTTCACTTATTGCGGGAGGTCCTGGAAACTAACCCCCGCAATAAGTGAGGGAACACTGTATTCCTATTGAGGCAAACTAGAATCACATTGGCTTTTAAAGCTACTATATCACACTGTTAACTTATGTTTTTAATTGCTAATTGTTATGTTTTATGGTTATTGTTTGGTTTGTTTTGGTCGTGTTTTGATTGGAGGACAGAGATTGCCTTGTGTAAACCCCCTGAGTCGCCTTCGGGCTGAGAGGGGCGGTATAGAAATGTGATAAATAAATAAATGTTCAGCTTGTGGTCTCTTTCACATGCACTATCTTCAAGCCATGTGTCTCCAATCTGTTCATTTCATTCCTTCTGTCTAAGTGTAATACCATACATTTTTCCTGTTGACATTCATTTTGTAGTGTTGGCCCAGCTCCCTAATCTATGAAGGTCATTTTGGAGTCTGATCCCATTCTCTGGGATATTAGCTGTCATTCCCAATTTGGCATCACCTGTAAACAACTTATCTGTCATTGATAAAGATGTTGAATAGCCCTGAAAGACCCAAGACAGACTCCTGTGGCAACAACTGGTCCTTTCTCTCTTGGATGAGGAGGAGCTATTGAGTTTGGGCAGTCAAACAATTCCCAATCCATGTGAAACATCAATTATTTTGATGTTTAGACTTGGATCCCATCTCATTATATACCTTATATGCATATATGGGTATTTCAAAATCTGAAAAACACAAAACATCACTGGTCCCAAAAATTTCAGATAAGGCAAATCCAACCTGTACTTCTTCACTCTCCTTATGCCCATGAACTTTAGAAACTTTTGATATTTCAATTTCTTTGGGTTCTTTTCCCAAGAAAAGTGTTCTATTCAGTATTATATAAGAGTTCTGTGTGGTATGATCCATGCATACTTTTTGCCTGGCATCAAGCTGGAATATTATTTCTGGTGGTGGTCAGCTCATCCAAGATGTTTGTGTCAACATCTGCAACCCCAAAAGACATCTCAGAATGCCTTGTCGCCATATGCGTGCTTCGACGAAATCCCCTCCATTCCTGGGTTCCTTGTCATCTGGCAGGTTTGCATTTCTGAGTGAAGGGTAGGCATGTTGGCAGTGAGGGAAGACAAGAGGGAAGCCAGCAAAGCTCCAGGCTGTTCCATTTGCGGGCAAACAACAGAAACCGCCAGACAAACAAGATTAAGCTGGGAGATACGTGCATTGCCAACACAGCCAGCTTTCTAAGCGAATTGACATACTTTCTGGACAATCCAGAGAAAGACAAACAAAAATAGTATAAGCAGCTTTGGTTTATGCTCAATTCCTTGCTGAGCCTGTTGGAATTACTTGCATTTATGCCTAAGAGTGTATCTATACTGTTGAATTAACACAGTTTGATACCACTTTAGCAAGTATGACTCAATGCTTTGGAATCACGTGAGTTGTAGTTTGTTGAGTCACAAGCACTCTTTGTAAGAGAAGACTAAAGACTTTGGCTTCCAGGATTGCATAGCATTAAGCCTTGGCAGTCAAAGTAGTGTCAAACTACATTTATTCTACAGTGTAGATGCATCCTAAGATAATATCATAAAAGTTGGAAATGGGAGCCATGGGCCAGTGAGTCCAGTCCCTTCCTTAATGCAGGATTTATGGCAGGGTGCTCACACTTTTTCAGCATGCGAGCTACTTATAAAGCAACCAAGTCAAAATGATCTACCTACCCACTACAATATCTGCTTTGAACTGGGTTTTCTGAGTCCACACTGCCATATACAGTAATCTGATTCAAAGCAGATAACATGGGATTTTATTCAACTGTGTGGAAAGGACCTCAGATAACCCAGGGCCGGCAGCACTTGGGCGACATCGGGAGCCTGTGGGGCGGGACTGAGCCTTCTTCCCACCCTGCCTGCGATCTACCAGGACACCCTATGCGATCTACCAGTAGATTGCGATCTACCTAATGAGCACCCCTGATTTATGGTAAAGTGTCTGCAATGGGTAGCTTTCCATCATCTTTAGTAAAGATGTCCAGCGAAGGAGACCCTATCACCTTCAAAGTGTGTGCCCCTACACTATAGAATTAATGCAGTCTGACATCACATTAACTGTGATGGCTCAATGCAATGGAAACATAGGAGTTGTAGTTTTACAAGGTTGTTCCCTTTCTCTGTCAAATAGTGTTGATGCCTCACCAAACTAGATCTCCCAGGATTCCATACCTTGAGCCACGGCACTGAAGATGGTGTCAATTTGCATTAATTTTACAATGTAAATGCACCCTGAAGTTTATGCCCTCCTCCATTTGCTGCCTCTGCCAATTTTCTACCATTAGTAGCATTATAAAGAAAATGTTCAATTAACATTTCTTGGTGAGGATTTTCATTTTCGTTCCCTCTCTCTCTTTTTCAAAAAGAGATAATAAGTCACGCAACGCTTCCAGACAGGTAAACAAGTATGCAAAACTGCCAATTAAATTCAGACTGGAGTATTAAAATATGGCAGTTACAATTAAACATCTTTATCCTCCCCTCTTTGAACGCTGTCAGTGGGGATAGTCATTATTGCAGGAATACAATGGTGGGTTTTTCTGTCTCTCTGTGAAAATGTTAAAAATTAAACCCACACTTCCTGGCTATTAAATCCTTCATCTTTCTACTTTTGAATAACGATGCAGGTTCTTTTTTCTTTTTTTAAACTGAAATATAGAAAAAAATTTCACCAGTCCATAATCTTTCCCCCCTTTTCTCTTACTGGTTCAGATTGCGCCAAAATATTAAACAGGCTGTTAAAACAAAGGATTTTACCATGCCGTGCGTTAGGACTGCTTTTTTTTCTTTCCTCTGTCCCTCACTTTCTCTCTCTCCAGTTTCTGAAGTATTTTTGACTATCAATACTTTGCCGCTGTTTGGCTATTTGAAACTCTGCAGATAAAAGGGAAGGTATTCATCTTTCAGGGAGATGTGTTCAAAGCATGTGTACCTTTTTTTTGGATTGATGTGTCAATAATATTTTTCTCTTACGCAATGCACAAAACATCTGCTTTACATCAGAACATGTAATTTCTGCTCTTACATAAGGTTGTGGTTGAAGGATTGAGTCCTTCAGTGGCTTCTATAGTTAGAACATAATAAAGAGCTGGAACCAGGAGAAGGAGAGGGTTTATGCTTTCATAAAAACCATTAGTAATGATGCTTCAGAATAAATAGTTTAGACTGAAATAATGATTGCCTCTGAACGATTCCCTTCTAGCAGGAGGCTTCCCATCGTAAAAGATGGGTCTGAACTTTATATAAAATTCTGCCACAATAAAGGGGAAGGGCAAAATCTGAAGAAGGAGACTAGCTGGCCCTGAAAGCCTCTGATGATCTAAACTGGCTGGTCTTAAAGAGACCACAAGACACCTTTGTTTTTTAAACAGAAGGTACCAGGATGTTAAATACTATATTTCATTTTAAAAAAATGATATTTGGGCAGCTAGGGAGTAGGCTTGTGTGTGAATCTATTTTAGTAATTTTGATCTGGCCAATCTGGCTTCTTCAACACCGCCAGATGGTCATACCAGCAAGGGCCCAGTCGTCACGGTTTCCTGTCTATAACGGGACAACGTGGCAGCCGATCACAACTCCTCCTCTGCTTTTCGGGAGCATGCAATGCGCAACGTGTCTGCCACCTCATGCTCCTCCTTGTACTGTATAGGGTTTCTTTGTAAGCCTGTCTGTTGGGTCAATTGGAGTAGAAGAACGGCATGACATGTCTTTACGCAAGCTGTGTCTATTTATGGGGCAACCACCTCCATTGCTTTCACTTGTACCCTGGACTTAGAGGTGAGCTTCAGTCCAATTTCCTTGCCACTCGCTCCCAGCTTGATTTTGTGGCTTGGCTTGGTTTCTCTCTAGCATTGAATCTTTTCGATTTTCCTTGATTCCCCCCCCCCCCTTTTTAAATTCTTTTTATTTAGTGGGACTGGCAGGTGGGAAAGTGTGGGACGGAAGGCTGTGGTGTGTGTGTAGATTCAAGCAAATATGGTATATGGCATATATTCTATTTCTCAAACCCTACAGCTGATGGGAGAAAGCCATTTTTTAAATCAGCAGGTCAAATGTACCCAGAAACAGGTTTAACATTTGAGCACCAAAATGTGTGTTGGCCAGTGTAATAAACCACTGTTTAGGCTTTCTAAACAGGCTGATTTTCCTTTTTGTGGAGTACAGTTGAAGCATTTTCTGCAGAGTTTAATGTAAACTCTGCCTGTTGTTGGTAACAAATTTGTGTAAATGGGTGACATTCAGAAACTGTTTATTGTCTCCATTTTTTTGGAACCCCAACATTGTGTTAAGGGTTACGACCCACAGTTTAAGAAGCAGTGACTTAGGGAATAATAGAGAGAATATCTTTAAGAAAACTCACATAAATCAAAAATGCTAAAAAGAAAGCCAGAAGTCACTTATTTCTTCTCTTTCTACTCCCTTGGTTCTATTGAAAACAAAAAGATCCAAAGTTTGTATATAATTTAAAACGTGTAAAAAAAGATTGGGGCCCCTTGTTGGCTATGTGTCTCATGGTCTTGTTGTGCGCATGGCCTTTTTACACACAGCCTTTATATACTATGGTTCTTCTGAAAGTGAGGGCTATATATCTCTTACCACCCACATTCTCCCCAAAAGTTGACTTCTGGCAATTACTGTGACCCCATTACCCAACTGCAGAGAGAGTGAAGAGGTGGTTAGGAGACTCTGGCCTTGGTCATAACAGGTGGACTACAAACAGGAGTGTTGCCTGGGGCTGTCTTCACCTTTGGGTCTGAAACTGTGGCCCCAAAGCGGGTATCATTAGGGCCAAACCTGATCCATCTATCTGCTTTATGATGAAGCTATCCCTCATTGGGTAAGAAAGAGCCCTCCTTTGTTTTCAGAACTCTGTCAAGACCTCAGCCACCTTCATCTGGATTCAGGTATTATATTTGAAGTCAAGATGGCAGGTGTAAAACACATTTTAGTCAATACTAATGGTTTCTTGGGTTAGAAAATGAATTCCCCACAGTAAAACCAGCCTTCATTCAACTGGGAAAAATCAATAATCACATTTCTGTCTCAGTGACTGTTGACAGATGACTGGCACATGAACATATGTTGTCCCCCACCCACGGTTAAAGCAATATGCTACTACTAAAGCATTGTTGATGTGCGTTTCCCCACAAAGAGCAGACCCAACTTGACTAGAAGTGTTATAACTCAGGCAAGCGTAACCTTTTGTCATATTTAAAAAACCTTCAGAATGCAAATATTAAAAAATCATAATTCAAAAGCAATGGAAATGCATAACATAAGTTTGGTTTGAGGCAATAGGGAATGCCATTCTTTGGACAGAATGAAGAGGAATGAGGCCATTGTTCAATTCCTCTCTCTTTCTGGAGAACTTACACAAGGCAAGAGTTTGTCTCTTGCCAAATCTCTGTTGAGCTGGGATTGTCTAGGGATTTTGAATAAAAGGGAAAAGAAACACCAAAGGTGTTAAATGTGGTACGTGTGTGTAGAAACCGGGTTCGCCCCACTAGATCGTACCTATGATGCATACGGGGACCCCATTACAGATGGGGTGTGTCCTGATAATTCCGAAATCCTTTAGGAAATACACTGGTGTGGACCATGCCACTTTTGGAAACCTCGGAAAAGCTGAGGCAAAGGTGGTGCGGAAAAGAACTCCCACATATGAAATAACTGGACATGAAGGTGAAATGCCCCATCTCGACAAGGCAGATGGAACAGGGGATGAGAGTCCTGCCTAGCATGATACATAGAGAAGATCTAAAAGGGTTGAAGACAGATTGGAGAAAGTTAAAAGAATTCTTCTCCAATCTGCAAAAGCAAGGAATTGGAAGCAAAGTGCCCCCTGTTAAACAAAGGCATAAAATAAGTTACTGCATCCTCCAAATAGATATCTTAAGGCCAAAGAGGAGACAAAACCCCCACCTTCAGAAAGAGTACTATTTTGGAGGAAATTAAAAGAAAGGAGATCTAAAAGGAATCTTAAGTTTTAGTGCAGGAGGAAGTCTTGGTAATTTTAAGAAGCAATGTGCAGGAGGAAAAGAATATAATAAATTGGATATTGGTACAAATATGTATTGTTGAGGGCTTTCATGGATGGAATCACCGAATTGTTGTGTGAGTGTGCCAGGCTGCCTGGCCGTGTCCCAAAGCATTTTTCTTTTGGAGAGAGAGAGAAAAAGAAAGCAGAGTGGATTCAGTTTTAAATTTTCTTTAAAACTGAAGAGGGGGAGAGGAAAATACGGCAGAGAAGGGGAGGAAAGTACGGCAAGAATGCATGTAAAGAAAGACAGGTTGAAATAGACACAGAAAGGCACCATGTGTTATTTTGGGATTTTATTTGCCCTCACCCTTATTGATTACAGTTTTCATAAAATGTTTGCAGCAGAAGACCCTTATTCTTATTGATTACAGGTTGATGACAAGCGGAAGCGGACTGAGTGGAATCAGAGACAAATCTTGGAAAACTGCGCAAGCGAATTAACAGTTTTGTTTTGTTTATAAACAGGAATACAAGTGGCCACCAACTTAAAAGGAGAAAAACTATGAAGAAATTGCAATTGGAGTATTAATTGGAACAAGTGAATATATGCATATTTGTGTTTTATAGTTTTTAAGGGGTGCACTAACCATCTTGAAAATAATAATAATGGGGATTCATATTGTTATCTGGTACCTATTGTCAGTTGTTTTTTCTAGAGGCCAGAGCTACTCAGCATCAGACCTTTTGAAAAACAAATGAGATATCAAGCTGCAGAATTTGCTAGGAGTGGTTTACATGAACAGTTGTCCTAATACAGATAGAAACAATATATGGTATAAAGTATAAGATTTATTATATAAGGGGTATAGAAGATATGACTGAAATGGTGTTTGGAGTCAGACCAACTATGTGGTAGAATGCAAGTCTCAATGGGTACAGCATCACTCGGATCCTGTGTCCAATGGCTTTGGCAGGCAGGTTGGACCGGAACTTTGCTCGCACCATGCCGCTGTTTCCATGGGCACGGGTCACCTTCCCCCAGATTACCCAGGTCCTGTACAGTTTGCCACCAGAAGTCACTGTGTTGTTTTTTGCTTTGTACACATAGGCACACTTCTTGCCTAAGTAGAATTCTGTCTCATTGCGAGAATAAACCCCCTCGATCTTCAGCAGAGCTGTGTGCTCCCTCTGGTTTTGGAGGCCTTCCTTAAAAACTATAAAACACGAATATGCATATATTCACTTGTTCCAATTAATACTCCAATTGCAATATGAATGTCTGTGTGTGCATGTGCGTGTGTGCGTAAGGTATGAATGCTCTTAAGATGCTTTGAAGGTATGAATGCAACATGTGTGTGTGTGTATGTGTGAGCTTGTGATTGCTTGCTGTGTGTGTGTGTTTAAGGTATGCATGTCCTTAAGAAATGCTGCTAATTGCTGATTAAATGCTGCTGTGCTTTACTCAAATCAAATCTTTAAGGTGATTAGTTTCTTTTGAATCAATTCTTTATATTATACTTAGAGTGATTGTGGTTTAAGGGTT
The DNA here is from genome assembly GCA_030556195.1 of Anolis apletophallus. Classification (NCBI taxonomy): domain Eukaryota; kingdom Metazoa; phylum Chordata; class Lepidosauria; order Squamata; family Anolidae; genus Anolis; species Anolis apletophallus. Next base: position 107,448,952 of record JARBWK010000012.1, on the reverse strand, counting down.
TAAATGTTTCATGTGATTTTATGTTTCTTTTTAATATTTGTATATTAACCTGATTTATTGCATTGTATTCCTTTTTATGCTTTTATGCTTAAACGTGATTGTTGCAACTTATATATATTTTAATAAATGTCACATGCATAGTGTTTAAATCCAAATTTGGTCTTCTCTTGTCTATTTGCACGTCATTGACTATCCCGTCGCATTTGTCCCCTTGATCAAAAGAATAACCGGAACATCTCGGTTCATGACAGGATCTAGTACTGTACAATGTAGAGGGGAGTAGAAATAAAACTCAGAATGGATTTTTGATCTCCATATTAACAGATCAACCAGTCAATTGTGCAAAGGGTCAAGTAAAACATGTTGAGAGGAGCTAAAATACATAGTTTTTCCTAAGTACAGTAGGTGTGAGCCAGAATTTTGTACTGGTTGGAGTGAGGGTTTAGGATTCCGAGAGACCAGGGTTGAAATCCCCACTCAGCCATGGAAACCCACTTGGGTAATTTGTATTCTCTCATCTTAAAAGGTATACAATTGAAGAGTTGGAGTAGACCTCCAGAGCCAACACCATTCTTCCATGCAGAAGGCATAGTCAAAGCACTCCTGACATATGTCCATCTAGTCTGCTTCAAAATGTCCAGAGAAGGAGGCTCTACTACATTGCCAGGCAGTGCATTCTACAGCTCAACACCTCTTACTCCCAAAAGGTTATTTCTAATGTTGAGGTGGGATCTCTTTTCCCAGAATTTGAATTCATTCCTCCATGCCCTGGTTTCTGGAGCCATGAAAAACAATCCGAGCCTATTTTCAATATGATCCTTTCAGATGTTTAAACATGGCTGTTGTGTCTTTTCTTATCCATTTCTCCTCCAGTCTAAATATCCCCAGCTCACTAAGTTGCCCCTCAGAGGGACTCATGGTTTTCAGACTTTTGGCCATTTTGGTTGCCCTTCTCTGGATATATTTCAAGTAGTGATAGATCTGCTTTGGCTTAATATTACCAAGAAAAACTCATGATAAATTGGCCTTAGGGTTGTTATAAGTTAGAAGCAACTTGAAAGCAGATAACAACATCATCAACATAGCAGCCTTTGAAGATCATAAAATTCCCTGTGCCAAGCATCTTCTATTAATCTCTTCACCTCCAGGTTCAGGCATGACCTTTCAGTCTGGAGACAAGTTTCCAGACTGTAAGGAGTTTGGTTTGAGAACGAGGGACAGTGGGAAACTGTTGTGAGTTCTAAATTATCCAATTTCTACTGTAATTGTCATTTCTCCTACACCTGTTAATTCCATGACACTCATCTTGGGCTATCCCAACCCAGGGCACTTCCACATAGCCCAGGGGTAGGGAATCTTTTGACTCAGAGAGCCATAAAAGCAAGGGCCCACCACTCAAGTGTTTTTCGTGGCCAGGGCTGCTTTCCGGCAACTCTTTGGGTGGGGAGGGGCTTGCTGCCTAGCATCCAGGCCCCTCTCACCCAAGGAGTTGCAGGAAAATGGCCCTGGGCCGCAGAAAATGCCACGTGGCGGGCCCGGCCTGCACTGGTCCTCCTCGCCTCCCTCGGTGCAGGTTTTCCATGGCCCGGCAGGGCCCGCCACACAGCGTTTTCCACATCCCAGGGCTGCTTTCCAGCAACTTCTTGGGCAGTGAGGGCCTGGCATCCGGCCCCTCTCCGCCCAAGGAGTTGCCAGAAAGCAGCCCTGGGTCGCGGAAAATGCTGTGTGGTGGGCCCGGCCTGCCCTGGTCCTCCCTGCCTCCCTTGCTGCAAGTTTTGGGCCCGGCAGGGCCTGGCACGCAGCATTTTCTGCCGCGCCTGGAAGCCAGAAAGAATCATCAAAAGAGCCATATATGGCTCGCAAACCATAGGTTCCCGACCCCTGACATAGCCCTATATCCCAGAATATCATGGCAGAATATCCCACAATATCTGCTTTAAACTGGGTTATCTGAGTTCACACTACCATTTATTCCAGTTCAAAGCAGATAATGTGGGATTTTCTGCCTTGATATTCTGAAATATAGGGGTGTGTGGAAGGGCTCCCAGACAGTTTCTGATTGACTGCTCTGCCAGATTGTTTTTCATAGAAACCATACTATTTTCCCCATAGTAATGGTAGCTACTAGCTACTGTGAAAAGCATGTATGTCCATGCTCTCCTTTGAAAAAACTCCAGAACCATAAGGTTCTAATGCTCCATCACAGTTATTGGGCTCAATGGCTCCTTATTAAAGCTTGCTGCTTGCCTGATTAAGACACTTTCTTTGAAAGAAACAAAAAACCCTCTCCTGCAATAGCTTTTCCTTTATTTTGATGGCAAGTCAATTGCAGACTCTAGGAAAGGGATAAATGATGCTCAGGATTTAAATGCAATAATGGATTTGGAGCACAACAACTTTTCAGATAGGAAGGCTGTATGTCAGTATCATATAAGATGAGAACACATATTTTATGAAGGCTGACCTCCTTACATCTTGATTTTGCCTACTCATGTGCTAGTTTGTTGTTGTTGTTTATTTGTTCATTCACTTCCGACTCTTGGTGACCTCTTGGACCAGCCCAGGCCAAAGCTCCCTGTTAGCCATCACCACCCCCAGCTCCTTCAAAGTCAAGCCAGTCACTTTGAGGATACCATCCATCCATCTTGCCCTTGGTCGGCCCCTCTTTCTTTTATCCTTCCATTTTCCCCAGCATTGTCTTCTCTAAGCTTTCCTGTCTTCTCATTATGTGGCCAAAGTACTTCATCTTTGCCTCTAATATCCTTTCCTCCAATGAGCAGTCAGGCTTTATTTCCTGAAGTATGGACTGGTTTGATCTTCTCGTGGTCCAAGGCTTTCTCAGAATTTTCCTCCAGCACCACAGTTCAAAAGCGCCTCTCTTCCTTTGCTCAGCCTTCCTTATGGTCCAGCGCTCACATCCATAGGTTACTACGGGGAATACCAATACTTTGACTATGCGGATCTTCGCTGCTAGTGTGATGTCTCTACTCTTCACTATTTTATCGAGATTGGTCATTGCTCTCCTCCAGTTATCTCTCTGAAATGAATGGGAACAATCACTTCTCAATAACACTGAGAAACAGGGGCTGAGAGCCTATGTTGTACTTTTGCAGTATATATCTGTGCACATAGGACTTCCTTGGATGAACCTGTTATTACACTACAGTTGAATAATCATTTTAAAATACCTGAAAATATTTCATGAAGAAGATAGAAGTAGCACGTTTTCCAATGCTCCAGACACTATTTATTTATTTATTTACATCATTTCTACCTCACTCTTCTCAACCCCCGAGGGGGGATTCAGAGCAGCCTAACAAAAGGCAACAATTTGATGCCGGTACATAATATAAATACAACATAAAACCATAGACATTCAGAATTAAAATATAATTAATGTTGACACATAATACACATACATTTAAGTTAAAAACAGAGTTCCGTCCATCGCATAAACATTGAGCCATAACCATCAACTTACCAATTCCAATTCCAATCCAAAGTGCTGCATTGTGCTAATGTTCAAAAGCCTGGTCCCAGAGCCATGATTTCACTTTTTCCTGAATGCCAGGAGGGATGGAATTGATGGTATGTCACTTGGAAGTGCATTCCACAGATGGGGAGCTACCACCGAGAAGGCCCTATCTCTCGTCCCCACCAACCGCATTTGAGAAGTTGGTGGGAGCAAGAGCAGGGCCTCCCCAGCTGATCTTAAATTACAAGGTGGGACGTAGCGGCAGATGCGTTCGGACAAGTAAGCTGGGCCAGAACCATATAGAGCTTTAAAGGTCAAAACCAGCACTTTGAATTGAGCTCGGAATTGGACAGGCAGCCAGTGGAGCTGACACAACAGGGGGGTGGTATGCTCCCTGAATGTAGCTCCGGTTAACAATCTGGCTGCCGCGCGTTGGACTAGCTGCAATTTCCAAACTGTCTTCAAAGGCAGCCCCATGGAGAGTGCATTGCAGTAATCTATTCGGGATGTGACCAGAGTGTGGACGACTGTAGCCAGATCAGACTTCCCAAGGTATGGGCACAGCTGGCGCACGAGTCTTAACTGTGCAAAAGCTCCCCTGGCCACCGCCAAGACCTGGAGTTCCAGGCTCAGCGATGAATCCAGGATCGCACCCAAGCTGCGAACCTGCGTCTTCAGGTCACTAGGACATTAACCAATGAAGATAAATGATAAAAAGAGCATTATAAACCATTTGAAACTTCTTAAGGACAAGACCTATTTAACAGTGGAATAAACTGCCTGAGAGGATACATAGTAGGCTCTCTTTGGAGGTCTTTAAATAAACTTTGGGAATGTTTTAATTGTTATTGCTTCATGGTTGGATGAGATGGCCCTCAAAGTCCTTTCCAACTCGATAATTTTGTTATTTTATTATGCCAAGATTGCTCTTGGTACCAGTTCAAAATTTTGTTGTTGTTCTAGCAGGCAAGGTGATAATTTCATTCTTGGTCATTTCAAACCAGAATTGCCATAAATTAGCGAAACCCGAATACAAACGAAAATGACTGATACATGCATTCTTATCTTTAAGACCTTTGTTATTCTAATCTCTTTGACCTTTTGGTGGTGCTGGCTGTTTGTTCTTAACTCTTTAACATTATTCTGTTTTATCACATTAGTTTTTGTATTGCATTGTTAGATTTATCAAGTTAGACTGTATTAGTGTCTTCTTTGAAAATTAATGCACAGTGTCTTGGGAACTTGGCTTTATTGGAGTCTCATAAAAACAAATAATAAATCAACACATGCATCATGCAGTTGAATAAATAATCAAAGCCTAAATGGAAACAATACTCTTGGTTTTTTTCTAGCGACCAAACGGTGTTGCATCAATTTGTCCTGGCTAAAAATATATCACAAATTCATCGCATTCACAAAATGAATCTTGAATTGGGGAGCTTCGTGTGTGAGAGTGGGAGAAAGGGAGAGAGAGAAGTGCCTTGTCTTGAGAATTAGTTTTGGCGTGCAAAAGAAAACAAGAAGGCTTCTTGTCATTGCCCAATATATTTTTGTCACTTTCCTGACAGGCAATTTTCTTCGTGAAGTGAATACCCTACACCTTTGCTAACCTCCAGGGGAATAAAAGACCTTATTTATTTTGAGATGGCTGCTACAGTTAAGTACACAGCAAGAGGCTTTGGGGTTTCAAGGCCCAAAGGACTTGAACCTTTAGACCTTCTCCATGCATTGGGACAGGAAAGTGAAAGGTAAAGTGTATTTGCAAATACAAAGCACACCGCAGTGGCTTGCCCTGCGCAGAAAATCAAGGAATGACATTGATTCTCATGGCATCTTTTCTGTTGCAGGGGAAATCCTACTGACTTTTTGTGATAGCTTCATGCTACTCCCAGAGCTTGCAAGTAACTCATTAGGAATTATGATTAAGATCCTGAAAGCATTGACAGATTTCAGGATCAAGCCCTGTTTTCAGTTTTCATGGACCGTCTTCCGTACAATCTCATGCAGTTTGCAAGGATTCTCATAAACAATCCTGTACAGAGTTTATAGATTTTCCCATACAGAGTGCCTGTATTCCTTCCATATAATCCCATGTGAATTGTGTGGATTCTCCTATATGCATCCATACAGATTGTATGGATTCTCGGATTCGCTCATACATTCCCATATGGGTTATATGGAGAAGCAACTAAGCAAAATAAATAAATAAATAAATAATAAAAATAGAAAAATAGAAAAACTGTTCAGGCTCCAAAATTATGAATTTTGATGTGACCCATAGAGAAGTCAAGGATTATTCCATGCGGGATCTTGTTGTTGTGGACTGTCAAGTTGCCTTCAATGTATGGACTCCATTAATGGCAGACACCAAGAAAAGAGACTTGATACTGCAATATTCTTCTTCTTTATCAGGCTTCCAACACCAATACCTCAAAAGCTTACCTTTTCATTTTCCACAAGCTTCTTGAGAACTGAGCAGGGTGGTACCAGATGGAAAAGAAGAATTGGAAGAAGAAAAGCAGAGAGGATAGAAAGACTTATGCTTCTTGAAGTTGAAAAATGTTTGCTGTGGATTTTAGAATCATAGAATAATGGAGTTGGAAGAGACCTCGTGGGCCATCCAGTCCAAGCCCATTCTGCCAAGCAGCAACAGATGGCCATCCAGCCTCTGTTTCAAAGTCTCCAAAGAAGGAGCCTCCATCACACTCTGGAGCAGAGAGTTCCACTGCTGAACAGCTATCACCGTGAGGAAGTTCCTCATAATGTTAAAGTGGGATCTTCTTTCCTGTAGTTTGAAGCCATTGTTCTGTGTTCTAATCTCCAGGGCAGCAGAAAAAAGCTTGCTCCCTCTACCCTATTACTTTCCCTCACCTCTTGATACATGGCCCTCATCATATATCCTTTCTGCCTTCTTTTCTGAAGGCTAAACAAGTCCAGCTCTTTAAGCCACTCCTCACAGGACTTGTTCTCTAGACCTTTGACCCTTTGACTCACCTTCTTCTGGACACATCCCAGCTTGTCAACATCTCCCTTCAATTGAGGTGCCCAGAATTGGACACAGTGTGATTCCAGATGTGGTCTGACTAAGGCAGAAAAGAAGGGTAGCATGACTTCCCTGGGTCTAGACCAGGCCTGGGCAAACTTCGGCCCTCCAGGTGTTTTGGACTCCAACTCCCACAATTCCTAACAGCCGGCAGGCTGTTAGGAATTGTGGGAGTTGGAGTCCAAAACACCTGGAGGGCCGAAGTTTGTCCAGGCCTGGTCTAGACACTAGACTCCTATTGATGCAGGCCAAAATCCCATTTTTTTTGGACATTGTTGGCTCATGCTTAATTTGTTGTCCACGAGGACTCGAAGATCTTTTTCACACGTACTGCTGTTGAGCCAGGTGTTCCCCATTCTGTATCTTTGCATTTCATTTTTCTGCCTGAAGTGGTTTCACACAGAAATAAAAAAATGATGAAATCCTTTTAGAAGGATTAACTCTACACTTACTTGTCTTGGTTATATGGTGTAACCCTATGAACTGTTGACTGAGACACATATCCCAGTGGAATGGGCATTACACCTAAATAAGAGTATATGAAATACATATATTTGTATTTATTAAGAATCAATCACATTTTTCGCTGAAGCAGGATGAACTATGTGTCCTCTAAGTCAGTGTTTCCCAACCTTTTTTGAGCCGTGGCACACTTTTAACATTAAAAAAATCCAGGGGCACACCACTAACCAAAATGACACAAAATGATACTGTAACACAGTAAAGAACGGCTGGGGTAGTGACCTGCTGGGAGTGCCGAAGCCGGTGAGGGGGAGGAGCCAGGCCACGCCATGCCCCACCCCCTCCCCCGGCTTCAGTTCTCCCATAACGTGGCCAGCCTTGAGAGGGCAGTGCCAAGCCAGCATTGTGCTGGCTCTGCCACCGTTGGCTTGGCACTGCCCCCCCCAAGGCTGGCGAAGCTGTGGGAGCGCTGAAGCCGAAGGAGGGGGCGGAGCCAGGCCGCACCATGCCCTGAACCCTCTTCCCGGCTTCAGTTCTCCCACAGCCGCCAGCTTTGAGAGGGCAGTGCCAAGCCAGCATTGTGCTGTCTCTGCCACCGCTGGCTTGGCACTGCCCCTGAAGGCTGGCAAAGCTGTGGGAGTGCTGAAGCCGGGAAGGAGCGGAGCCAGGCTGCGTCATGCCTCCTCCCGGCTTCAGCTCTCCCACAGAGGAGGAGCATGAGCGGTGGACGGGCTTCAGTAGGCAGGGCTCCTCCATGCGGCTTCAACAAGCAAGGGGCGAGTCATGGCGAGAGTCATGGCGGATTGGAGGCTGGTTGGGGAAACGACCGAAGGAGGCGGCAGCCCGGACCCTTCTTCTCTAAGTGCTGGATAACAACTCCCACCAGTGCAAATGAATGGAATGAGGAGAAGAGAAGCTGTCAAACATTGGTCAACATATTGCATTAGGGTTGTTATTTGTTTCTGACTTATGTCAGCTCCATGGCAAACCTATCATGTGGTTTTCTTGGTAAAATTTGTTCAGATGAGTTTTGCCATTGTCTTCCCATGAAGCTGAGAGAGTGTGATTGTCTGTGTCAGAGCTAGGAGCTCTTAGCCTTGACGAGGCTCAGAGTCCCAGTCTGCCTTGACCTGCTTTGACACTGGACATTGGGGAATACCCTGGGATGAGGTAATCCTCTGGGTAAAGTGCTGAATCATAACGGAAGTGATGCAACCTCCTCTGAACACTGGACACTGAACTGGAATATGCTGACTCAGAGGGGGATGAGGTCATATCCCTTGGACAGTAGTATTGCTGAGTCAGCAGGACATGATGCAACCTTGCCAGGATGTTGCAAGGGATAGGAGGGAGGGGGTCGGGGTATATAAGGTGTGTTTGGGTGATGGGACACTGCTTTGGCTTTATAGGTGTTGTACCTGCAATAAATCTTGTTGGATCGAGCTGCTGCCTGTGCGTGATCTTTACAGAGAATTGAAGCATCCTCACAGAAGCCAAAGCCCGTTTCAACTTTTCCAGTATGGCGAGGTTGGCGTCAGAGGAAGAAGATTATTTGGATACTTGGAACCTTGCTCCAGAAGAGATCCGGTGAACAATGGAGTGGGAGTGGACCACCGTTGACCATGTGGGATTCCCGGATGAGTCCAGAGAAGCGAGGGGGTCGTGGCGCACCCTTGCTCAGGTGGACGAGCCCAGAGAAGTAGGAAGACAGTGGATGTTTTCTGCTCAGGTGGGCACCAGTGGAGTTGAAGGTGCATCCAGAGAAATGGGAGTGCGGGGTGCTCGTGCTCCCATTCAGGTGGATTTCCGGAGGACCGGAGGGACCAGAGAAGCGGTATGGAGTGGCATGCCAGCTCAGGTGGACCCAGTGAGAAGCGAGGCCAATGGGCCTGCGAGTGGGAGTGAGACCCCCGGACCGGAGTCTCCGACGGAGTTAGATGTGATGCGGTGCAGGATGGAGGCGATGGAGCATACTCTCCGCAGGGTATCCAGAGTGATGTCCAGAAGAGAACAGGAGGAGTCTCTGTGGATGGCACCGGGAGGTGGAGACTTTACGTGGCATTCATGGATGGATGGCGAGAAGTTTGATGTGCGTCCTAGATCTCCCATGGGAGTGTGGACAGATGGAGACCGCCATGTGAGGAGGACGGTTGGATTGCCTCCAGTTCCAGAGGAGAGACGATCTTCGGAGCGCCCACAACCAGCGGGGCAAGGAAGAGGGATCCGGAGGCCGGAGGAAGTTCCGCAGTGGAGAGAATCCCATTTCCGTGATGTTGAAAGGAGACCCCAGAAGGAGCCTCTACGTGTAGAATTCGAAGGAGAGGCCAATAAAGTGGCTTTCTTCGTAGCAGCCGTGAGTGACCATATGGAGGATTATGGACACCTCTACCCGAGTGACAGCAGCAGGGTGCGATCTGTTGGTGCAGTGTTCAAAGGAAGGGCGGTGGAGTGGTACGTCCAGTGCCATGATCGCAGGGACCCGTGTTTGAGAACGTTGCGGGGATTCCTACAGGCGGTGAGGAATCGCTTTCGAGACCCTCTTGAGAGAGTGAAGGCCAAGGAGGCGTTGAGGAGTTTGACCCAAGGCACCCGGTCAGTGACGGAGTACGCAGATGAGTTTATGAGCCTGGCGGGGAAAGTAGCTGAATGGTCCCCGGCAACGTTGCTGGAGCTGTTTAAGGATGGCTTGCGGAGAGAGATCCTGGAATGGTGTCTTCATCGTGGTGACCCAGGTGATGTCGATGGATGGATCCAGTTGGCCGGAAGTGTCGAGGGTATCCTGGCCCAGGTGCAGCGGCGGAAGTTCCAGACGGGGAGATTTCGTGGACCAGGACGTGGTTCGGGAGAAGGGCGAGCAAGCTGAGGAGAGGCCAGGCGCACTGGTGCCAGTGAAGGGAGGCCCAGTGTTGTGAGAAAGCCGGTGCTGGGGAGAGGCCTTTGTTTTGTGTGTTCTCAACCGGGACATTTAGCAGCACAGTGTCAAAAGAAGCAAGTGCCAGCCCCCAAGAGAGTGGCTGTTGCTAGAGCTGCTTTGGGGTCCCAAGAGGAGTTGCAGGGTATGGGGGTGAGTGCTAGTCCCCAGAGTATTCAGTGCTCTTTGGAGTTATGTAAAAGGGGAAAATATGAAAGCCATCAAGCTTTGGTGGATTGTGGATGTTCTGAAAACATTATGTCACCAAATCTGGTAGAAAATTTGGAATGTAATACTGAAATTATGCCTGCCCCTGTACATTTTGCGCAAATGGATGGGTCATTTATCAAGGGAGGACCATTTCCTTTGGGTACCAAGGGATTAAAGGGCCGGGTGGGGCCATGGGAAGGAGAGATTGACTTTGTGGTAGCTTCAATAAAAGGTCCTGAGGTGGTTTTGGGTATGCCATGGTTAGAACAAGCCAATCCCAAGATTGACTGGAAGCTGGGATTATTGCAATGTGACCCCCGGGTGGAGAAAGATCGGGTTAAGGTGCAAGGGGCACCTGAAGAATATTGGGATTATGCTGACGTGTTTGATCCGGTGTTAGCCAAGTGCCTGCTCCCCTTTAGGAATGTGCAGTGTAAAGTTGAGATTAAGGAAGGGGCTTCATTGCCGAAACCTAAAATATATGCCATGTCTGTACGACAGAAGGGGGTTTTACGGGAGCAAATCGATGAATATTTAAGTAAAGGATTTATAGAAAGGTCTGAGTCCCCTGTTGGTACCCCAGTCCTGTTTAGAGAAAAGAAGGATGGGAAGTTGCGGTTATGTATAGACTACCGGGGATTGAATGCAGTAAGTACCACAAATTGCTATCCATTGCCCCTGATTAAGGATTTGTTGGGCCTATTAGGGGGAGGTAGGTATTTCACGAAGCTGGATTTGATAGACGCTTTTCATATGGTCCGTGTGAAAGCGAGAGATTAAATGGAAGACGGCTTTTTCTTGCCCTCTCGGATTATTCGAATGGACCGTCATGCCATTCGGATTGGCCGGAGCACCCGGTATATTTATGCAGCTAATAAACGAGGTGTTGCACCCCCTTTTGTATAAGGGGGTGTTTGTGTATTTGGATGATATCGTGGTGGTGACGCAAACGAAGGAGGAGCATGTCCGGTTGGTCCGGGAAGTGTTGGAGAGGTTAAGACAGGTGAAGTTGTATGCAAAGTTGAGCAAGTGCGAATTTAGTAAGAGTCAGATTGATTTCTTAGGTTATTGTATTAGTGAGAAAGGAGTGGCTATGGACCCTGCCAAAGTTGAGGATGTATTGTGTTGGGAGGCTCCGCAGACTCGGAGGCAGTTGCAGGCTTTTTTGGGATTGGCCAACTTTTATCGTACATTTATTGTGGATTTTGCGGCCATCACACTTCCCCTAACGGATTTATTAAAGACCAAAGGGAAGGGGGAGACAAAGAAAGCTAAGTCTCCTGGGGCCAAGTTGGCTTGGACGGAAGAATGCCAGTGGGCGTTTGAGAAGCTGAAGGAAACTTTTACTAGGGGCCCTTTGTTGATGCACCCGGATACTGAGAAACCATTTGTAGTACAGTGTGATGCGTTGGCATGGGCGTATGGAGGAGCACTATTGCAGGTAGATGAGTTGGGTAGGTTGAGACCTTGTGCTTATTTCTCTAAGAAATTTGGAGAACATGAGAGAGGATGGCCTGTATGGGAAAAGGAGGCTTTCGCAGTTAAGTGTGCACTGCAGACGTGGCGTCATTTCCTGGAAGGGGCAGTCCACCCATTTGTGGTGTTGACGGACCACAAGAATTTGCAATACTTGAAAGCGCCGCAGAAGTTGTCCCTGAAGTTGGTGAGGTGGGCTCAGTATTTTGCTCGGTTTAATTTCTCATTACGTCATATTAAAGGAAAGGAGAATGTTGTGGCGGATGCCCTGTCTCGATATCCTTTAGGGAGCCCTAATCCTCCTACAGGATTGGAGAGCGTGTTTACTAAGAGCCAGTGGGGTCTGGCTGTGCAGACCCGGTCACAGGTTAAGGAAGTTAAGAAAGAAGTGGAAGGATGGTATTTGGAGTTGCAAAGGCATTATAAGGAGGATGATTGGTTAGAAGGCCATAAGGAGGAGTGCAGATTGCTGAATGGATTATGGTTTGCGGGATCCAAGTTATATATTCCTCGAGGGTTAAGGAGGAAGGTGTTGGAGTTAGGGCATGATCACAAAACTGCTGGTCATTGGGGGTTTACTAAAACCCTTCTAGCTGTGACGAGGCGTTATTGGTGGCCTGGTGTACGGGCGGAGGTAAGAGAATATGTTCGAGGTTGTGAGGCTTGTGCCAGGGGAAAGGCTCCTACGGCTAAGCCACAAGGGTTAATACAAGTGGTGGCTACTCCAGTCCGGCCGTGGACTCATGTGAGTACAGATTTTGTGGGGGAGTTGCCTTCTAGTAGAGGATATAGGTATATTTGGACAGTGTTAGATCTGTTCTCAGAGCAGGCTCACTTTATTCCTCTAAAAGGCTTGCCGTCTGCTGAGAGGTTGGCAGAGTTGTATATTCGTCATATATATAAATTACATGGGTGTCCAGAACAGGTCCTTAGTGATCGGGGGGTGCAATTCACTGCACGGTTCTGGGAGAAGTTTTTAGAGTGTTTAGGGGCTGAGAGACGGCTTACCACTGCTTATCACCCTTGCTGTAATGGGGGCGTGGAAAGAACTCAGAAATCTTTAGGGAGTTATTTGCGGATCTTTAGTAATAAGGAACAGAATAATTGGGCAGATTTGTTGCCATATGCTGAAATGGCATATAATGGGTCCGTGCATTCCTCAACAGGAAGGTCCCCCTTTGCGGTGGTTTATGGGCAGGAAGTAGCTCCCATGCCTCAGCTTTTCGGGCCGCCTGAAGAAGGGGGGGAGGAATGGAGAGTGCGGGCTCAAGAGGAATGGAGGGAAGTCACCGAAGCGTTGAGGAAAGCCCAAGGTTCTTATAAGAAATATGGGGACCGACGGAGGCAGAAAGGGGAGGAATATCGGGAGGGGGACTTGGTCTGGTTGTCCACGCAGAATATTAAACTGGGGTTGCCTTCCCGAAAGCTAAGCCCAAAGTATATTGGTCCGTTCCGGATAAGCCAGGTGGTAAACAAGGTTTCATACAAATTGATTTTGCCGAAAGGGATGAACAAGATTCACCCTACCTTCCATTGTAGTTTGTTAAAGCGGTACACGAGTCCCCTCCCACCAATGGATTGAATGCTGTTTTGTTCCCGCAGGGGGAGGACGAGGTGGAGGGAGTCATTCTGTCAGAGCTAGGAGCTCTTAGCCTTGACGAGGCTCAGAGTCCCAGTCTGCCTTGACCTGCTTTGACACTGGACATTGGGGAATACCCTGGGATGAGGTAATCCTCTGGGTAAAGTGCTGAATCATAACAGAAGTGATGCAACCTCCTCTGAACCCTGGACACTGAACTGGAATATGCTGACTCAGAGGGGGATGAGGTCATATCCCTTGGACAGTAGTATTGCTGAGTCAGCAGGACATGATGCAACCTTGCCAGGATGTTGCAAGGGATAGGAGGGAGGGGGTCGGGGTATATAAGGTGTGTTTGGGTGATGGGACACTGCTTTGGCTTTATAGGTGTTGTACCTGCAATAAATCTTGTTGGATCGAGCTGCTGCCTGTGCGTGATCTTTACAGAGAATTGAAGCGTCCTCACAGTCTGAGCTTAACAAGTGGGTTTTCATGGCCAAGCAGGATGCAAACCCTACTCTCCCAGTATTCTTGCTGAACTCTCAAACCACTGCAACACGCTGGCTCTCAACATTAAGGCTGTGTGCTGTAAAACCAAAATATGTGGAGTTAAAGATTAATACTGCAATGCACTTTTTACAATTTGGTGCCAGCATGATGTAGTATTATGAGCACTAGGCCGTGATTCTGGAAACCAGGATTTGACTCCCTGGGTAGCCATACTCTATCAGTCTCAGAGGGAGGCAAAGGCAAGCCTGCTCTGAACAAATGTTAAGAAAACACTGTGATAGGTTCGCCTTAGGGTCACCGGAATCAGAAACAACTTGAAGCCATGCAACAACAATGTGATCATGGTATTGAACATCCATTCTTGCACAACTGAAGCAAGACAGCACATGTACAAGCTGATGGATGGTCAAATGTGCATCGATGCACAATGCCACAGCATGTACAATGTTGCTTCTGCACTCTTGAATTGGATGCAAGCAAAACAATGTTCACCCAATGTCAAGAGGAAACCAACAACATTTTGAGTGGGATGGACTGAGCCGGGGAAGAACTGAGCTGAAGGAAAACTACATGGCTCTCTCAGTTCACACAGTCCTGGCATCCTGCATGGCATCTATTCAAATCCATATTCCAATTCCACCTTCTTACATTGGTATATACACAAAAAAGCAGAGGTTTCGACCAATAAAGCTCTACACGGCTTCAGTCCAGGTTGCTGAAGGGCCGTATCTCTTTCTATGAACTTGGTATACATCTGCTCTTTTAGCACGTTGCTGGGGAGTTTGTGGGTGGGATTCTGTATTTTAAAATGCATTTTATTATATTTATGATGTTTTAATTGTATTTTAAACAGGCACACGATACTATTTCATTGTTTTGTTTTTTAAAAATTGTATTCACTTTATTTTAAATTGATCAAAGATTATGATTGCTGCACTGTGGAGGCATTATTTTTCATTCAACCCTCGCAATTTCCAATTCCCAAGAGTTCATCAGCTTTTGAACCAAGGCACAAAAAACTAATCCACAGAGACTTGAATTAACACAGAGCAAAAGAATACTTAAGCAGGATATTGTCCAAAAGTTATATTCAAAAAGATGAAAACAGGAACACAAAAAAGGCAAAATCTCCAAGAACATGCAGTCGTAAACAGGAATCAAAGCATGAATCTTGAAATACAGGAACCAGGAACATAGGACTAGAAACCGGGAGCTCTTTTCCCTTTTTACAACATTGTTCCCACTAAAGAACACCTTTTCACCCAAAACCACACAATGTTCAGATAATCCAATAAGTAAAAATTTATTAATGAATAAGTATAAAAGGAAAAAAGCAAGTAAAAAAGAAGCAGCAACAGTACCAAAAGTATGAGGGTTGAATGAAAAGTAATGCCTCCACCTTTGTAACTCTTCAACAGATGGCAGTACTGGTATGCGGGAAGAACTGGCTTGTTCAGTAGACTCTCCTCTACAGTTCCATTTTGGCAGGAAGCCTTAGCATTGAACAGTCGTGTTGTTAAAGTGCAAAGTATGGAACCCTGCACAGATGGTTGGTCAATGTGACTGAAGCAATGTACAGTCATTGAATTCTTGACCGCAGAAGGTGTCACCCCAAATGAGATTCATCAGAGATTGCAAGCTGTTTATGCTGATTGTGTTGATGTGAGTACTGTGCATCGTTGGGTGAGTAAGTTTAAAGATGTTGAGGTGGAAACATCTGACTTGCGTGACAAACAAAGAGTTGGACGTCCTGTGACAGCAACCACCGAGTTTCATAAGCAAAAGGTTGACAGATTGATTCAGGACGATCGTCGTATTACTCAGAGAGAAATTTCAAGCATAATCAGCATTTCACAAGAATGTGTAGGTCACATTACTACTTTGCTTGGCTATCGGAAGATGTGTGCATGATGGGTACCCAAAACAGAGTGTCAACTTCTTCCGTGATGGCTTCAGAAAACTTGATCATCATTGGCAGAAATGTATCCAATTGTCTTTTGATTATGTAGAAAAGTGAATAGTGGTAGTTAAAGAGCACATTCTAAGGATTATTTTTGTGTTTGATTTATTAAAATATTCCCACCCAAATGAAGGTGGAGGCATTATTTTTCATTCAACCCTCGCAATTCCCAATTCCCAAGAGTTCATCAGCTTTTGAACCAAGGCACAAAAAACTAATCCACAGCGACTTGAATTAACACAGAGCAAAAGAATACTTAAGCAGGATATTGTCCAAAAGTTATATTCAAAAAGATGAAAACAGGAACACAAAAAAGGCAAAATCTCCAAGAACATGAAGTCGTAAACAGGAATCAAAGCATGAATCTTGAAATACAGGAACCAGGAACATAGGACTAGAAACCGGGAGCTCTTTTCCCTTTTTACAACATTGTTCCCACTAAAGACCTGAGAGCCCAGAAACCACTTTAAAGGCCTCAATCCCTCCCATGACATCATTTTGCACACAACTGCCTTTTCTCTCCTTATCTCTAAGCCTCTGAGAAAAAACGAGTTTGGCTTTGTTTTGCATTCTGCCTCCTAATTTCAAGGTGACTCGATCAGGAAAAACCTTCATCCCCCACATTTTCCTCTGAATGCCACTCTGGCCTATTCTTATGAGAACTGATATCACTTTCTCCCATTGCCCGGGAATGGCCTGGAGATTCCAAAACATCTTCCTCCAGGTCCCTGCTATCTTCCACAGACCCCTTGGAAACTACAGGTTGCAAACCATGATCCCCTTCCTCATCCTCTGAGCACTCAAAAAGCTCATCCGATGCTTGCCAGGCTAGAACAGTGATTGTTAGCTGTCTTGAGTCACTTCAGGAAAAAAGGTGTGTGTGTGTATATACACACAGAGTAATGTATTCATTTGTTTTCTGTCTGTGTATCTGTCTGTGTATCTGACAGATGTATTTGGTGTACATCTGTCAGATGTACACCAAAGCCCTAAACAAGACAATTTAAGAGCATAACAAAAATAAAATAAATAGAAAGAACCTGCACTAAATCAAGCATTGAAGTACATAAAATAATCAAAACGAAGTACAGTAAGGCTAGGGGGAAATAAGCAGTAATATGTTTGAAAAGCAGAGAAATAAATAAAAAAGCAACTGTTAACTAAATCAACCACAAACATACATACAATAACCAAGAGAATGTACAGCAACACCAAAAAAAGAAGAAAAAAGAAAGGTAAAGTAAACTAAAGAAAAAAGAGGCTGTTATCCAATAAGAAAGTGTTGATACAAATGCAAATAATTAAACATAAATCAACCATCCCTAAAATATATTGTTAAAACTCTCTTTAGAAAGAGCCAACAGAACATTCCTTTTCTGTAATGCAGTGTTAAATCAAACTTGAATAGTGAAAAGGAAAGAGAATAATTTAGATTCAACTAATAATTTAGATTCAAATCCCCAAATTTATGTAGTAGTTGGTCAACTCTTCTGTTCTTAGTAAGTGTTGGAAAATAGATAACAAAAACAACAACAATAATGGAAAACAAAGAACCTGCTGTGATTGAAGTCAATAATCAGAAACTTCTCAAAGCACAGCAAAGAATCACTACAAGAAAACTGCACTACAAACCAGAGCTGACAGCTGGCACAACAAAGCACTGCATGGGCAGTTCCTTGACAAAATTGGAAATGTTGATAAGGAGAACCAGTAATTTTAAGGACCTGCTGGTATATTCCACGTTATCCCGCAAACGCGTGTTCTCACACTCTACGTCAGGTTTTTGGCCATGTGGGGGGTGTTCGTCCTGTACCCAAGCATTATGTTGCAAGGACATCATGAGCCTGAAGTCTCACAGATCATTTACTATCCGGGATTTCCTCAACTGCAACACGGAGAATACCATTTACGTCATCATTTGTGGGTGTGGCCAATATTACGTCGGGATGTCGTCACGCCCTTTACGTACCCGCATTTCGGAACATCGTTCCAGGATACGTACCTCACAGGACAACACCATCTTATACCGCCACTTCTTGTCACAAGGCCACAACCCGAATCCTTTCGATCGCGGGCGCTGGAAAGGGTCACCACCAGTGTACATGCGAATAATCATGATGCCCTCATCCGGCGTGAAACCTGGTGGATTCACAATCTACAGTCTGAATTTCCAGTCGGGCTCAATGAGCCCCTCCCCCTTTCGGCCCTACTCACATGAGTAGGGCCCAGGTGCGAGCATATATAACATCTGCGTTTCCCTTGGGCTCCACCCCTTGGGTCCGCAGCAGCAGTGGTACATTGGAATTCCTCCAACCCAGGTAGGCTAGCCACCACCCCCACGTTTTTAATGCAGAGATGGGTCTCTTCTTCTTATTTTTATTACTGTTATTTAGAATGTGTCTCCTTTGACGCGGCATTTGCCTGGCGTGATTCAGCCGCCTGACGAAGCTAACCAGCGAAACGGATCGTGGCCTCGTACCTCAACCGTTGCGGCCCCTCCGAGCATCTCACACTTGGCTGAGCTTTGCATCGTCTCTCCCCCCTCCACGACTGGTATGCACCAGGACTTTTTGCGAACTTTATCATTTACGTACATGAGATTTTCTCCAGCGGGTGTGTATGCTGCTCCCCGCCAACCTTTGTTATTGTTTCGCTACAGCCCTTTGCATGCCATTGCATTTGTATGTATATTATTCCTACGTGGTTTGACTGGGGATTGCTTATTTTTATGTATTGATGCTCATTATGTTTGGATGCATTGCTGCCATTGACTGAATACAAGTTCATTGGTATTTCCTTTATTGTCTTTGTATTTTATGACCTTGAGTGCAGCTTCTGATAAGGAGAAGACCACAAATGGAGCCCTGAAGAAGGAGACAGGAGGCCTGATTCTTGCAGCCCAGGAGCAAGCCATCAGAGCAAATGCAATTAAGGCCAGGATTGAAAAATCAGCTGATGACCCCAAATGCAGACCGTGCAATGAAGCTGATGAAACCATGGATCATATCCTCAGCTGCTGCAAGAAAATTGCACAGACAGACTACAAATAGAGGTACAACTCTGTGGCCCAAATGATTCATTGGAACTTATGTCGTAAGTACCACCTGCCAGGAGTAAAGAACTGGTGGGATCATAAACCTGCAAAGGTAGTGGAAAATGAACACACAAAAATACTGTGGGACTTTCAAATCCAGATTGACAAAATTTTGGAACACAAATACACCAGGCATCATGATTGTGGAAAAGAAAAAAGTTTGGCAGATTGATGTTGCCATACCAGGTGACAGCCGAATTGACAAAAAAACAAAACAAAAACAAAAACGGAAAAACTCAGCCGTTATCAAGACCTCAAGATCAAACGGCAAAGGCTCTGGCATAAACCAGTACAGGTGGTCCCAGTGGTAATTGGTACACTGGGTGCCATGCCAAAAGATCTCAGCCAGCATTTGAAAACAATGAACATTGACAAAATCGCGATCTGTCAACTGCAAAAGGCCACTTTACTTGGATCTGAACACATCATTCGAAAATACATCGCACAGTCCTAAACGCTTAGGTAGTGTTCAACTTGTGATTTTGTGATACGAAATCCAGCATATAGATCTCGTTTGCTGTGACATACTATGTTTTTGTGACAGAATAATAATAATAATAATTTATCTTTAATCCTCCCTCTCTCCTGGAAGGGACTCAGAACAACAAAATACATTTCAGAATAAATGAATGAAAGGATGAATATCATGCATATCAGTGTATTATTCTTCCATTTCATAATTTGATTCTGTTTCCCTTCTAAAGTTAGATTTCTTGATTGGGAAAGTTGGGGATTTTGTCTGACATTGAACAAGGCTCTGCATTTCACATATCTTACTCTTTCTCTGATTACATGAACTGATGCAACGGGCCACTGGACATGAAGAATTCTGCACTGTAGGATCAAGGTGGGTCACATTTCAGTCCAGTGTTATCTGTGATTTCCAGCTAAGAGTCAAACAGGGTTAACCTAGACAGCTATATCAGCTGTCATTGCAACAGTAGCTTAAAGGTTGATGAATTTGGACTTATCCAAGGCAGAGGTGAAACCTACGCAGATGACTTCCAGAGTTAAGTAATGACAAGTGATGAAAGAAAGATCAGGAGAACTAAAATGAGCATTGCTATATCAACTGAATTTTGACTCAATTTGGAGTCAAAGCAGGGTTGTGCTTGTCACAAAAATTTAATATGCAGATTTGATGAATGTGGGTTTGATATAATGATGTGTGGGTATGAATGGGTTGAATGGAAGAATGTATGGATGGAGTTAATAATTTTGGAGACACCAGTAAAATATTAAGGCCTGCAATGACTAACTACCTGTTTGCTGGATTGTAATTAAAAGTTGCTAATGAGAGCTGAAAATTAAACTCTGATAAGGACTATGACAATGGTTCTTTCAAGTTAAGGAAATGTTTGCAATGTTTCCTTATGTTAAGAAGTCAACACAAGCCTTGTGTTTGTCAACACCAATCAAGAAGAATCAACAGCTGGCCAGGAAACTGAGATGGAGCTAGGCTGGAAGACAGCTATCATTCAATTTCAACTTTGGGACTACATCAGCAGAATATTCCTATAAAAGACTCAATCTAATAATGCTCAAATTGTGTCAGACCCGAGGAGTCTGTTCCACCCGCCTCTCTGCTCCATGGGAAGGAGAGAGATATGTATTTGGAGAGTGGCAGATTTGCACGGGAGCAGTCTGGTCACTTTGGGGCTTAAGAACATAAGAAGAGCCATGCTGAATCGGACCTCAGCCCATCTAGTCCAGCATTCTGTATCACACAGTGGCCCACCAGTTGTACAGTCTCGAGTCAAAACCCTGACCTGCTTACCCAGGGAAATCCTGCCTTCTCAACCAACTCCGGTAGGTGGCACTTGGAAGAAGTGTGATTTTGGTAGTCTTTGCCTTGATTTTTCACAACCTCCTCTGGAAGTGAGTTCCATAACCCAATGACCCTCTGGGTGAAGAAATATTTCCCTTTATTAGTCTGTATGGAAAGTCCTAGTGTTTTGTGACAAAGATCTTTATTCACCGCTTCTTTCTCAAGGTAGGATGTATCTTTGATTTTTTTGCAGGAGTCAAATGTGGAAAAGATAGATTTTAGGGAATTATGATTGTGGAGTTTTGAAGGGAACTATGTGTTGGCAGGCTGCAGGAAAGCAGGGTCTGGCCTAACAGGTGCTTCTCCAAAGAGGCAGAAAAGGATATGGTAATATTTGGGTGCAATACGTAGGATGAATGTGTGTACATGTGTGTGAATGGTGAGTGAAAATGTAATTACTCTTTGTCTGTTTGTTAGTCCAATGTAACTGTAAGTTGTTATACATCCAATACAGTTGCATAGAATCTGTATGTCTGTATGTCTAAATGTTCTTCTGTAATCTGATATACACTGTCACACTGGAAATTGCAATAAAAAGAACCTATGCTTTAAAGTTAGGCTGGTTAATAATTGGATTGGAGAGCACCAGAGAAACTCTAGATTCCTTTCTCTTTTCCTTTCCCTTTCCTTCTCTCTCTCCTCCTTCTCGTCTTGAAGGACTCAACTATCTTGGAAATAAAGCATTTAATCCTAGAGAACTATCACATACCTATCCCTGTGCCTGCCATATTTAGCATAGAATCATATAATTATAAAATTGTAAGAGACAGAACCTCTTCTCCGAGATGTTTAAACATTCTGTTGTCTTTGACAATATGCGTGATTTCCCATGATGCTTCTCTTCTATTATCCATTATTTCTGCCTGCAGTTAATTTGTTTTGGGGCATATGGAGAGGATCTAGTGGAACAAAATGATCAAGAGACTGTAATTGAATAACAAGAGCAAAAAATTAGTTTGCAAGTAAAGTGGAAGGCTGTTGAAGGTCATCCTTTGGTGGAGGGATTCAAAACTTCTTCAAATACTTGAAAAAACAAACATGCTTGTTCACGAAGAAAGGAAAAGAATAACAAGCATTAGAATTTGATTGTGCTACTTGTTGGTATTTTATTGAAACTGACTAAAATTAGAATGGAATAGAATGAAGTGTCTGATGCCAAACAGTCAGGCAAAAGTAAACTATTGCAGCTTCTCTTTGACACCCCTTGAACACAATGCTTTGGTATCCTGGAAATTGTAGTTTTACAAGGTCTTCAGCCATCTCTGTGAAAGAGTGCCTCAACAAAGGCAGAGAAGGTCTAATAGGTAAAGAGAGCCATACTGTATCTGGGTTTTGTATGTAGAATAAGAAAGAACTGCTGGGATATTCCTCTCTCTAGAATTCTCCAAATCAGGGTTTTATGCTGCTTAAGAAACACATTTCGATTATTCCCTTATTTTTTTAATTGCCTCTAAATATTATTTCCATCACTCTGGTGCTGTTCCTCATCCCAGAACTGGTACTTCATAATAGGTCATATTTAATTAGGAAAGAGAACCTATCTAACACTCTTGAGTTTTGATTCAAATGTCATTCTGGTATATTTTGGAAGGTTTGGGCAGGGGGCAGACACTCTTTTCTGTGTATGGTTAAATTACCCTATCTAACCATGGTACCATGTTAATCAACGATTTGGTAAAGGTTTTCTCCTGACATTAAGTCCAGTCGTGTCCAACTCTGGAGGTTGGTGCTCATCTCCATTTCTAAGCCAAAGAGCCAGCGTTGTCCATAGACAGCTCCAAGGTCATGTGGCCAGCATGACTTCATGGAGTCCTGTTATCTTCTCACCAGAGCAGTACCTATTAATCTCACATTTGCATGTTTTTGAACTGCTAGGTGGGCAGAAGCTGGGGCTAACAGCGGGAGCTCACGCCACTCCTCGGATTCGAACCTGCGACCTTTCGGTTAGCAAGCTCTGCAGCTCAGTGCTTTAACATGATTAGTCTAGCTTTAGTATTTAAAAAAACGTAACAAATGGTGGCTAGTGGCAAGAAAAACTTGGATTAGAGGTGGCTTTACTGGTTCTGTCCTTTGGAATATAGGTGACAGCACTTGGTGTTATTCATTGGTGGTCTCCCATCCAAAGTGCTAACCAGGGATGACCCTGCTTAGCTTCCAAGGTCAGACTAGATAGATCTAGTCTTACATCACCTTGGATAGCTTTTGAAAAGTTGGACTAAAAGAAAATGTGGATGGAAGACACCAACGAATGGAAACCATCAGTTTCTGGAGGAACTTGATTTTATGTTATTGAGTTTTGGAAGTTTCCTCCTTATTTAAACAGTATCATCAGAATGCAATGATATGAAAGCTGCAAAACCTTATGCTACCATTTCGTTCGGTCAGTGTCAAGCAGGCTACAATATCCTTTTGCATACTGGTATTCCATACTAATATGGTTAAGTTTTCAAATAATAATGTAGTTGAAAATAATGTTCTTTTCATGCAATTCATATACTGATTTTGAAAACTTTACTTTGTCCTACTTTGGGGTTTTTAAGGAGCTGTAACAATTTTCCCTGTGATCGGTTGGGGCAGAGTAAGGGGGTGGATAGGAATTATCAACACCAACGTGTCCTCCCAGTTATTTCTAGGTGCAGCTATTGTCATTTTTCTCACAGATGTTCTTCTCCCTCAGCAAGCCTTCCCTGCAATTAAATACACCTGCAATTTTGTAGTCACTCAGAGTGGAAAGTCTGACAAGGATCCAGAGGACTCAAAGGGAGGTGGCCGGAACATCGCTCTGCAGGTGGATTCAAAAATCCTCCTTGCAAAAGGAAGATGGGTTAAACATTTTAGAAAGGGATTTCTCTTTTATTTCCCATACCTCTCTCCCTCTCCCCCTCCCTCCCCCTCCCCCCTCCTTCCCTCCCTCCCTCCCTCCCCCCTCCCTCCATCAGTGCTGTAATTCAGCCTCTTATTCAGGCAAAACACACAAAACCCTAAAATGCTGTTCATAAGGCTTGATTGCATACCTTTTACTATTTTTGTCATCTTCTTCTGGACATATTTCAGTTTGTCAATATCCTTCTTCATTTGTGGTGCTCTGAATTGGACACAATATTCAAGGTGACATCTAACCAAAGCAGAATAGAGTTGGACAAGAACTTCCTTGAACTAGTCTCTAGACCAGGCCTGGGCAAACTCCAGTAGGCTGTTAGGAATTGTGGGAGTTGAAGTCCAAAACACCTGGAGGGCCAGAGTTTGCCCAGGCCTGGCCTAGACTCAAAATAATGGCGCCTAGAGTTGCATTGGCCTTTCCATTTTCACATTACACTGTTGACTCAGGTTCCCCATGTGGTCGTCTAAGGTCCCTTCTACACTGCCATATAAAATCCAGATAATCTTCTTTGAACTGAATTATATTGTAGTATAGACTCATATAATCCAGTTCAAAGCAGATAATGTGGATTATCTGCTTTGGTAATCTGGGTTATATGGCAGTGTAAAAGGGGCCTAAGACTCCTAGATCCCTTTTTACATGTACTATTTCATTTACTGTCTAAATGTAGTACTTTATATTTCTCCTTGTTGAAACTAATTTTCTCAGTTTTGGCCCAGCTCTTCAGTTTGTTAAGATCACTTTGGATTCTGATCCTGTCTTCTGGGGTATTTGCGATCCCTCCCAAATTGGTTTCATCTGCAAACCTGGCAAGCATGCCCTCTAAACCCTCATACAAGTCATGGATAAAGATGTTGAATAGCACTGGGCCCAAGACAGAAACCATGGATGCTCCACTAGTAGAGCTATTGGCGAACACCTTTTGGGTTCAATCAGTCAACCAATTACAAATCCATCCAGCAGCCCACATTTTATTAGCTTGTTCACAAAAATATAATTGAGAACCTTGTCAAAAAACTTCCAGAGATCAAAATATGCTAGCATTCCCTTCGTATACTATGATTGTAAATCTTTATATAAAACAAATATAGATAGGATTAGTGTGGCATGGCTTATTTTTGAGAAATACATGTTGACTTTTAGTGATCAAAGCATGTCTGGTGCTGGAAACATTGGGTCCATCCAAACAGGCCCAAAACCTGGGACCTCCAACGTCTCCGGTAAACAATGCCTCCGGTAAAACCGAATTAATTAAACACCTGGTGAGGTGGTAAGATCTGGGTCTTACCAGGTGTGGGCGCTGTGTGGATTGGGCCCAGGGACTGTGTCGTGATTCCTGGGCCCAATCCACACAGCTATCTTAGTTTTTTGGGCTTCAGGAGCCCCCTCCAAAGGAAAGGGCTTCCACCCCCTCTTTGCAGACCCCAATTCTACCCTTAAAAAGTAAATAAAACTTACATGTCCACCATTACATTCCTCTTTGCACCCTCCTGGCATGAGGAAATGATGTGCCAGGAGATGGGGGGGGGCACTAGGAGTACATTTGGGGGGCTTTGAGGTGGCTGTATGCCATCCTGATTGGAACTGGAATGGCATGTAGCCACCTCCCTGGGAAGAGCCGGATTTTTTTTTTATGGGAGTGGGGGCAAAAATCCATGACAAAGTGAGTTTTTAAGACCTACTTTGGCACAGATTTCTTGACTGCCTGGAAGCGCCCATTGATTCAGTCAGAGTAGTCACACATTCCTGTACATCCTCTTTACCTATTCTGTGCTCCATTACCTTTACTGCATCATCTGCTTCATTTTCTCCAGTATGAGTACTGCTTTCCTTTTGAGGAAAGACTGAGGTAAAGAAAGTGCTAATTAATTCTGCCTTTTCACTGTCACCTGCTAGCATTTCACCATCTTCTCCATACAGCAGCCCTATGTTTTGTGTCATGTCTTATTTAGATTATTAGATAGTGAGGGCAAGAAATTTGCAAAGTAATGATTTGTAAGTTGGCCTGGAAACCTTTTTTGTCTGAAGGGCAAGGTAAGAATATTACAAACAAAGAAATCAGTTTGAAGACATAATAACTACAATTAGAACAATGGTGATGTGCTATTTTTTAATCAGAAAGAGATTAATTCATTGCATTTCTCCATCAGCATGCAACTGAAAATCTTGTTGCAAGGAAGATAAGAGCTGCTCCCCCTTAAGTTCTGATCTTAGAGCCTTATGGAAAAGCTGATTGTGTATATGCTGTACATTAGAGTTGTGCACATAATTCGTTTCATCTGTTCTTTCGTTACTTTTGTTGCCTTCGGGAGCACGTAACGGGATGCCCCTTCCATTACGAAAATCAGCTTGACATTTATTTATTTATTTAATCAGCTTCTATGCCGCCACTCCCGGCGGGCTCGGGGCGGCTCACAACAGCAACACAACACAGGGTAAAAACAGCAATATGAAGTAAAACAAGCATAACACATCATTAAAAGTATCAAGATACACAGTTAAAACGACCAGGGTTAGAAATCAATTCCTAACAGGGCGCGTGTCCCACTAGCCTACACGTGGAAGGCAAGCTTGAAGAGATGGGTCTTACACGCCCGCCTGAAGGGGAGCAAGTCGCGGATGGCGCGCGTGTCCGCCGGAAGGGCGTTCCAAAGTATCGGTGCAATTACCGAGAACGCCCTTCGGCGGGTGGCTGTCAGTTTAGCCGCTTTAGCAGAAGGGACGGCCAGAAGGTTGGTATCCTCAGAACGAAGGGATCTCATAGGGCAATATGGGGAGAGACGGTCCCTCAGATACGCTGGCCCTAGGCCGTGCAAGGCCTTAAAGGTGAGAACCAACACTTTGAAAGCAAGTGGGAGTGGGTCCCAGCTCCTCGCCTGCTTTTTGTACTCCATGCCTTCTTGCCTTGTAGAGGGTGTGTGTGGTGCGCAGGAAGCACTCATGCCAGTGCCTGCAGCTGAGTGCCTCTCCTCTAGAGTAGAAACAGGTAAGAAGCCTCCTTAAAGTGCATGCCTGTTGCACTTCAGACAAGGAGCACCCCACCTAGTCACACACACAACAGACAGTCTGAATAAAAAGGCTTTTATTGAATCAAATATAGTGTCCAACAAAAGGAGATCAATAGTAGAATATATCCAAGGTAAAATACACAGTTCAAATAGTCCCAAAATCCAAAGACAAAGATATGATCCCAAAATCCAAAGGTAAAGGTAAAATGCTTGATGAAAATCCCATGAAAATCCTAAGGCAGCTATAGGAGCAAAATGTGCACAAAGGCCTAGGCAAAATCAGGAGCTTGGAGACAAGACAAGATCTGGCATGGTTTTCTAAACGAAGCCTGGAATCTGAAGACAATTTCTCTAGTCAACTATTATAAAGACAACCAGTTTCATTTTGCAAACCTGCTGCTATGTCGCAGGCTGGCAACCTGCCTAGATTGCCGAATGCTATCTCGGTGGTCAAATGTAAGCTTGTTAATATTCCCAGGTGTTCCATTATCAGCATCAAGACTTTCTGAATCTTGAACACAAGAATTCTCATCTACTGAGGCCCTGGGAAGGGAACTGTTCCCAGGAAAGGAAGCCTCATCTAAAAGTTCACTTTGCATCTCAGAGTTCTCACTAAGCATCCCATCATCAGCATTTTCAGAAACATTCCCATCATCCT
Source organism: Anolis apletophallus (assembly GCA_030556195.1). Lineage (NCBI taxonomy): Eukaryota > Metazoa > Chordata > Lepidosauria > Squamata > Anolidae > Anolis > Anolis apletophallus. The sequence goes on along the minus strand of JARBWK010000012.1, from coordinate 107,421,857 downwards.
TAGCATGCACATGAGCACCAAGCTTAAATACCACAATGCCTGAGCACCTCTCCTCTAGAGTAAAACAGCTTAAATGCCTAAAATGACAGCAAGGGGAGCATGGGAAGCCCCCCCCCCCCCAATAATGGGCTGATAGAAAACTGATCTTTCAGCACCTCAGAACAAAAACAGATATATGTCCTCCTGATTTTGGGAGCCCCCCCCCCAATGATTTGGGGCTCCCACCAAAAGCGAGGACACGAAACGGGTCAAAGTTTACGCTGAATGCACAACCTTAATGCACATGGGGGGGGGGAATCACCCACATTAATAATTCTATGTAATATGAACCCAATTTGTTAATCTAACTATAGTATCAGGTGTTACTGCTATTATGAAAAGACTTCCTTACATAGGGGCACATCCAGAATAAAAGAAATAGTGAATAGTGTCATCTCATATGTGATATTTTTTTAAATTGTTAAATATTTGTAATTTTATTAAACATTTAAAAATCTGTTGACTCTAGAAATTTTGGACTTCAACAACCAGAAGGTCCAATGTGGCCAAGGAACAAAGATTATGGGAGTCAAAGTCGAAAATATCTGGAGGATTAAAGATTGAGAACCATGGCTTTAGCAGACACTTGTTCTCTTCCTCCTCTCAGTCAACAAGCTTGAACTGAAAGATAAATGCAAATATTCACAGCAATCTCAGTTCCCTGCTTGGCTCCCACTCTGGATAATTTCCATCCTGCAGCGACAATTCATATTCATATTCATATTCAACCTTCAACCAGTCCTTTTGTGCAGCCGTTTTCCTTCAACTATTATCTGCTCAATCTGCAGCAATCACTTTCCCATCCTTTGTTTAGCCGCCTCCTGCATATTTCAGAGTTACAATTAGCACAGATTCAGTGCTGATCATCTAAGCCAAAAAGTCAAAGATTTTATAGCATTAAGCTACTGATACTGATACTGTTAAGTTAATAAAACTAAGTTGGATATTAATAGCAAAATTTTCCATTGGCAGGAAGGACTCAGAAGTAGGCAGCTGAACATATTACAAAAATCTTAAAAGTAGTGTCAATTCAGCACAGGGTTGGTAGTGATGCCATTTCTCCTTTGAAAGTCTCCTTGACTCACTTTTGCGCTCTTGGGTCCCTTCCAGACTCTCTTCCTCATCTGTGATACAGTGTCCAGTTCTGGACAATTCAAGAAGGAACTTCACAAGCTGGAACGTGTTCAGAGGAGGGTGATCAAAATGGTCAAAGGTCTGGAAACCATGTGAGTCCCTGTGAGGAGCACTTTAGGGAGCTGGGTATATTTAGCCTAGAGTAAAGCAAGTTAAGAGGTGATTTGATAGCCATGTTTAATTATTTGAAAGGATGTCATATGGAAGATGGAGCCAGCTTGTTTTCTGCTGCTCCAGAGAATAGGAGACGGAACTATAGAGTACACTTTCAAAACAAGAGATTTCACCCAAACATTGGGAAGAACTTCCTGATGGTGAAAGTTGTTCAATAGTAGAATACACTGTCTCAGAGTGCAGTGATCTCCTTCTTTGGAGGCTTTGAAACAGAGGCTTGATGGCTATCCATCAGTAGGACCTTGACTGTATATACCTGCCAGGCTGGATTGGATGGACCTTGGGGCTTCATCCAAATTTATGATTCTGTGATTCTGTCCTGATTTTCTTTTAGCTGATAAAGAGAGTTGCTGCTCATGAGATTCTCCGGGACTAGTTTTTCACCTCACATTTGTGTTGATTTTCATTGTATCGTGATAGCATTTCAATAGCACCACTTTGGCTGCCATGGCTCCTTTTTTATTGAATCTTTGCAATTGTAGTTGGGAGAAGATACTTGGCATTATCCCTTGCAAAATTCTAACTTGAGGATGTGGACTGGAGCTCTCTAGTATACAATGAAATTACAGACCCCAAGATGCCATAAAAGGGAGCCATGACAAAGAGGGATAAAATTGGTATAAGTATGATCGCAACTCAGCAAACTGGAAACCCCATGGCTCCTTTTACCCTAAAATAGAGTTTATGAAACTGGAAGTAGACGTCTGGCTGCATACATTGTTCCAAGTTCTTACAGAAGCTCACCATTTTCTGTGTGCTTACAGTATGTAATTCAGAACAGGTGTAGGAAGAGCAGTTATAAAAGTGAGAGTGGATATGCTGCTCTTCCAGTGAAAGATCCTGGCAATTGGAAATTGGACACCTTGTCCATCTCTGCTTCAGACAAAGAGGGGAAAGCGTTGTCTTCTCTCTGATTCAGTTTCAGATCACCAGTAGGCCAATAAGTAACATTATTTTATTTATTTATTTATTTGCTATACTTCTATACCACCTCTCTCAGCCCGAAGGCGACTTGGCATTATCATAAAGCCAAGTTGGAGTAAAGGCAAGACAACACCATGAAGCCCATTCAGAGTGGAGATACTTCCTTCCATTAACTTTATAGAGCAAAAAAGGAGAATGTGATTGCTCTTTCCACCAGTCACTCTCTGTCTCTGTCTCTCACTTCTATAAAATATAATTCTACAAGCAAGGAAAGGTAACAGGTAGATCTTGTATCAAAGTTGGCTAATACACTCAAAAGCCATCAAGGGGAGCCATGTACAATGGGACAGTAAGACTGCAACACAAATGGCTTGTCGGAATTTTGGCAGCCCAGAATACATGTTTGATGAGCTGTGCTTGGCCTGGTAGATTACAAGTTGCGCACGACTGATTTACATCCTTCTAAAACAATATGTAATTCCATGCTGGTCACTCATGTCTCCAGCTGGCAGTGGTAGGTCCACAACTAAGCTGTTACATCTTCTGGTTTGGATGTTATCCATCTCTATTCACAACTGCCAAGTGCTGCATAGATGGAAGTTTGGCTTTTATCTGCCAAATGATCTTAGAGTTGATGATATATTGTGAGATGCCAGGTGGTTAGACTTGTCTTGACAGCAAACTTCCACAATCTCTGCACAACATATACCAATATTCTTTTTTCATTAAGCAATATTGCTAGTAGATGGATAATTCCAGCTACTTACAGGGTCAGTGTATGATTCCTGAGAATGCTGTAGGGTTAAAGGATTTTCTGTCAATACAAAGCTTGAACCTTAGTTAGTAGAATAAATAAATAAATATATATACAAATAATGCAGCCAATGGCATATCTGGCAATTGAGCTGCTTATTGTCTCATAGGGCAATAATCATGCACCATCCAAAATGTGCAGCTGCATACTTGGAAGCCTATTGGTTTGTTCCAACTAGACAGAGCCCTTGACTCAATTCTTGCTATGTTGTACCTTCAGGTCATTTTTCTTTGTGGCAACACTAAGGAAATTCAATCATGACATTTTCTGGGAATCAAACCCTGGTCTCCAGAGTCATAGCCCAACACTGAAATCATTATACCATACTGATGCTCAATAAATCATAAATCAACATATAATTAATTCCAGTTGATTCAATGACTATTGTCTAGCCTGTACAGATAACAGGATTTAGTCCCATGTGAAAGGGTTGTATGTATGAAACTCCTCTTAAGGAACCATGAGTTGAATATGTTGGCTGCATACCAGTCAAAAAGAACAAAAACAAGGAAATGTAAAGATGTTTATGATAGCAACATGATATTTGGCTGTTATTAAAATCTTTTCAGCATCCCATTAAAAGCTAAAACCATTGGTCTGAATCTTACTGTTTGTTCTGCTAATGCAGACCCATTGAGTCAATAGGATTTCGCTGGCCATTAACTCGCCGTCCAATAACTGAGTTAATGAGCTTCACTAGATAAATCACAAAGAAGATTCAGGCTATTTAGTTCAACCTGTGAATAGGCAGGAAAGCAGGATGCAGTTAAAGGCTTAGTTAGGCCAAGAAAGTTTTCCAAGAAAAGCCAACCAGATGCCTTCGGGAAACTCACATGGTTGACAGAAATATATAGGCAGACACCTTCCAGCTCTTGTTCCTCAAATTCTAATACTGTCTAATCTATTTAATCTCTTTATCTGGGTAACCACATTGATGTCCACATTTTCATCTTGTAGTTGGAGATTTGACTATTTGCAGCCACAAGATTATTTTTCTTTTTGTTCCAGCATTTCTCATATCATTCACAGAATCATAGAGTTAGAAGGGACTGTAATGTCAAACTTCTTGTTGTTGTCGTCATCCCCCCCCCCGCCCCGTCGCAAAATGCAGAATGACACACTCAAAGCATTCATGATCAATGGCCATCCAGACTTCCAAAGAAGGAAAGTTTACCACCCTCTGTGAACTCTGTTTCACTCTCAAATAGCTCTTATAGGCAAGAAGTTCTTCCTGTTGTTTGGGCAACATCTCTTTTCATGTAATTTGAACCCATCAATTTGTGTCTTAGTCTCTGATCCCATGGTTCTTTTCAGGGAGAAAGAAAAAAACACCTGATGAAGGGCCAACCCAAGAAAAGGAGCATCCAAGACAAAGGAGTAAATTAAATTGCCTTGGGCCAAGGTGAATAGCACCCAAAGCCTACCAAGTTCTTCTGATAGAAAAAAACGTTTTCTTTGTAATAACTCTTTTTGTGGTAACTCAATTTGTGGCATCTGCATTGAGTGGGAGGTTTAGACTTAATGTCTACAAAACTCTACCAACCTTATGAGCAAGGACCTTCAGAAGACAACGCAGAGCCTGAACAAACAAGGCATTGAGGACCCCTGGGACCTGATGTATCAAACATGTGACTCTCCAGATGTTTGGGCCTTGTCACACCCCAGCCAGGTACAAGGAATAAACCAGATCAATGCCATGTTAAAACCAAAGATGCAGAGAGACTCAGAAGCAGCAACTTCTGAGTGAACCCCAGGTGTCCAAGGGTAGGCGCAGCCCTGCGAGTTCTCAGGCTGATAAGAGAGCCTGGTACCAAGAAACAACAGATACTCCCAAGTGGCCAGATGGTTGCCCTAACAAGCTTGCATTCAAATCGGGCCGACATGCGCTGGGAACAAAACAGTCCCCATCCCTTCCTGTGAAAGGGCTCCGACGCAGCCAGCGTATCTTAGATCAAAGTAGCCGGGACCTATAAAGATTGAGTCCGGAGTGAGCTCAGAATCTCGTGCCAACGTTTCAGCCACCTTGTCTTGCCTCATGGAACTTTGCCTGGAAAGCCTTCCTGTTTTGGACTCAAGTTTTTGCTAAGCTTTGTTTCAAGCAACTTCTGGATTTAGCCAATTGCGGCCTCAAGATTATTATTGCATTTTTGGACTCTTAAAGACTAATTCAACTGGATGCTGGGAGCATCATTGAACTCTTCTTTCCTTGCCTTCTTTACCTATTTTTACTTATTCTAAATAAAGCATTTAACTGCAGCTACTGTGTGTTGGTTTACTAAGGGTCTGCCCAAGTCAGGTCGCAACAGGCCTCCAATTCCCAGAAGTGTGAGTAAGGTTGTCCAATGGCAAGGGATTCTAGGAGCTGAAGTCCAAACCACCTGGAGGACCACAAGTTTGACACCCTGCTCTGGAGAATGAACCCTGCAGATGGGTTATGCTGAGGAGAGAACTTCCTCCTTTCTACATAACTGAAAAGCCAAATAGATTCAGAGAAGAAGCCAACATCTCATGCAGTGTTTTAAGTAAGAGACACAAAACTGTTTGCTATCTAGTTGTCAAGGTCAGGCAGCTATGAACTGTGTCTGTACCGGGCTGTTTGCACTAGTATAAATCTGTCCTGGAACAGCCCTGAATCCAGTATGTACATGCGAAATCCATGGCTGGTGTCTAGATAGGCTAGAACCAAATTGGTCCTACTAGGCTGTCACCTCATCTTTTGTGCTCCAGAAACCCAAAATACTGACATGGCTGTGTGGACTGGGCGTGGGAATTGCATTATGCAGTTCCTGGGTTCAATCCCCACAGGGCCCACACCTGGTAAGATGCAGATCTTACCATAAGATCCAAATCTTGTCAGGTATTTATTTAATTTGGGACAAACCCATGGAAATTGTTCCAAATTGATTCATGTTTACTGGAGGCATCATTTATAATAATAATAATAATAATAAAACAACTTTATTTGTACCCTGCCCCCATCTTCACAAGGGAGACTCGGGGCGGCTCACATGAGGCCAAGCCCAAACAGCAAATTACAATGAAATAAAATCATAACATCAGCAATAAACACAATAAAATACATACATATAAATAAAAACAATATACAACTAGATATCTAAAATATCATTTGGACACCTAGATATCATTTGGACATCTCCGGCAAAAACCCAGACAGGTATGGGATATAGGCCTGTCTGGATGAGTCTTCAGAGATACCTCAGAGTTTTCAGCAAACTCTGGATTAAATCCTGACTTTGCCTTAAACCCAGAACATTTGTGACCAGAACTCATTGTGAGTCATGGAGATAGACAGCGGTAGAGTACTGGTGAGTTCAGATATTTTGGTCAATGTAGATAAACCCTAGATCTCTCCAAACTAGTGATAAACAACCAGTCTAGTATTTGCCTTTCTTGAATTCCTGATCCCTTTGGACTGACTGTGAGCTACATAACTTGTCTTTCTACATCTTTGGCATTATCTTTCTCTATAATTGCTATGTATCAGAGCATGACTTCACCCATACTTCTACACACAGAGCAACAACAAATTACATTGGAAAATGTTGTCACTTTTTCATGACATCTGAGCTTTGATCCTGGATGTGGTCACTTCACTCTGCCTACAGAGTGATACCACAGAAAAAAAATACTTTTCATCCTTTTCCATCGAGCATGACAGAAGGAGCAAATGGAGCTGTATTGCTCAGTGCAAAGTCTACCAACAATCAAACTTTCCCACATTTTTGCATGTCAGGCCCCAGTTTATTACTGGGAGGTGATGCATTTTAAAAATTGCAATATATACACAATTGCTCTTCTTCATTTGTGAAAGGTCGACATCTTTCAATATAAACACAAGGTGTGGTGCATTTGAAATTCCTTGGAAAGGGCTTGTTGTTTACCTGACCTTGCAAAATGGCACCAAGTTTGCAAAAAAGCCTGCTTTTTGAATCCCTGGGGTGTTTTGCCTCCTGCAAAGCAGTGTGGCTAATCCAGCAGGTCAGATGATTCATCACAAGAGATCAGTTGCGGAGGAAGGATGCCTTTGGAGCCAGCATGCCTCTCCAAGGATGACAGCTTGCAGATGTAGAGAAAGCTGTAGCGGGTATTTATTATTTAGAAAGGTGTTTGCTTGATCCCACCTCAATCCTTTTCAGAAACCCAAATTAGCTAATGAATGTCATTGGGAGGTGACTTCTCCCACCACGTTTTGGGCTCCCCTGTGGCGTCTTTTCATCATTTTAATTAAGTGTGGAATGCCAGTGTTGACATTATGGAGGTGGAGTCCTCCCTTTCATTCCATAGCAAGATTAACTTGGGACAATTAAGGAGAACAAAGGAGGGCCAGAAAAAAACCCAATAATAATGGAAATGAAATGTGTGGTTCTTTCTTTCTATTGGAAGACATGGACTTAGTTTCAAATGTATCTACCATAGCCAGGTTATTTTCTCAACCAGATTTCCCAGCCCCACAAATGCCCTTCAAGCACTTCTTATTTATACCCTCTGGCTTATATTCTACATCAAGGTTATGTGTAGCATAAATCTCTGTGTATAGAGTTACATATTAATTATGCAATTTTACCAGTGGCAGCACCTGGCTCCTATGTCAGGGGTGCTGGTAAATCCACTCCAGGTTTTGAATCAAGGTAAATGAGCTATCCAAGGTGCTGAATCTATTTTGAGATAAGGACTAAGCACCTTGGAGAGCTCCTTTACAAATATCCAAAACCCAGAGTGGATCTGTCATCCAGTGGAAGTGAAAAACATCAGTTGCCACACTACTCAAGCCTTTTCTACAACTGCACAAAGCACATTATAAACAACAGCATTGTGTGCAGAACTTCATGTTCACAACTGAATGTGGATGTTGTGGATCACACAAAAATGTCCAACCTATGCATAACATACAAAAAGGACTTTGGTCATTATTAGGAGCCATTTCTCTGTAATTCTTCTCTGCCAGTGGTGGCTGATAACCCCCATATCAATCAGATGTTCAATCTGCACTAAGTGGGTTGTAGTCCAACCTTCAAAGGAATCCAAACTTCAGTCCTGAACTTCAGAACTACTATCAAATGTGCTGAATCCTACACCCCCAAACAGGTTCAGCAATTGGAATGGCTCCTTTAGATTTGAGATTAAAACCTGTGGCAGAGTCTCTGCCTCATCTATATAATATCCATTGACGTAAAGTTTACACCAATGATTGTGTGTTATTTATTTCTAGTGTCTTGATGTTACTTTTTTGTGGTAGATTCACAGTTTTTTTTAAAAAAAAAATCTTTCCATAGAGCTTTGGAATCTTGCTTCTGCTTTCTTCCGTCCCAGTGCTCTCAGTGGTTCCGAACCTTTGGTTCTTCAGATGTTTGGGACTTCCAATCACAGAAAACTTAGCCAACTTTGGCCAACTGTCACGGATTATGGGATCTGAAGTCCCAAGCAACTGGAGGACCAAAGGTTGGGAACCACCACCCTATATCAGTGCATAATGTGCTGGATTCCTTTTTCATTTATTCTCACAGCTGTAAACCCATCAGCTTCCGGACTGCATGTTTCCCCCCTGAGTACACATTTTGTATCAAACTGCATGGAAAAATTATACCATCCCTAAATGTTCTCCTTCAATGAACTTAGGCAATGCTACTGAAGTATTCACCTGTTTTGAATTCTGTGTTTTTTGGACTCATTTGGAAATTTCCCCACAGCTCCAGTTGAAGAAATTAGCCTGGCCTATCAGTGTAACGTCACTATATATTGTACAAGTTTAAAATTTCCATGCTGCTAGCTGTGAAAAAGTTAATCTTTGGAACATTATGAAGCATCCATAGAACAGACAAGGAAGATGTTGCAATAGACAAGGAGGCTGGACACTGAATTAATGGACTGATTTGGTATAAATATAGCAGACACCATTGTTCTGTCTTTTTTTTCTCTTGCTAATGAGTAAGTGTAATTGCAACGAATGTAACATAAATAAAGATAAGAGCTGCTTGTTGAAGCAGAAACAACTGTCTGAGGTCAGTTAATTGGATGATAAGAAGAAAGTTGGCCATGAACAAATTGCCTGGATGTGTCCTAACTGATGTGTCCAGTTTTGAGCAGCTATCACCAGTCAGCTATCACTAGTCCTCACTGGTCTATACTGGCTTCCCAGTTTCTCTTTATACTCTTAAAAGCTGCATGAAGAAGCTTATGTTCAGAAACTATATCCTTAGCTGGGTAGGCCACTGTGCATTTAAAATTGTCCATGATTTCCTCGACTGACCCAATGTGTGCACAGCCCCATCAGTTAATAAATGACCAATGATCTGAGAGATGAAGACATGTTTGTGATGCTTAAAACCTTATTCCTTCTGCTAAAGTGCAAATGGGGACAACCACTGTTTATGTGACTACCTTGGGGCATAGGAGAAAGCAAGCCCAGACTATAGTTTCTATCATCCCCTATGTAGCTGGCTAGGAGATTCTGGGCATTGTAGTGTGACACATTTGGAGAATGTAAAGTTGAAAAAAAAGCCAATGAAGGCAAGAAGCTTCCTACCTCTGAGCGTTTTAATGTGGTTTTTATCCGTTTTTGTAAAATTCATCACTTCAAGCATTTTTGTTTAGAAAGGCAGCTGAAGAATGTTTAAATATATTAAACTGCAGTTCAGATCCAGAGTAGAGATTTGCTGTTTTGGGTTTTTTTTTAGGAATGAGGTTTTCTTCTTATAAAGAAAGAAACATGAAACTTCTGTTAGAGTGAGAACAAAACAATACATTTCTAACGTGTTATGCTGCGGTTTGCTTTGTTAGAGTGATGTTACATGGCATTGAAGAACAGGGCTTCAAAGCATACTTAAGCTGCAAAAGATTACATTTCTGTATTATGAGTCTGCATCACTAAGCCAGATGTCCAGGCTATAAGCCACCCAGCCTTCTGAGAGCTGGAAGCTTCTTGCACAAAATATTTTCTCAAGTCCCAATCCAGCCCTAGTATTCACTTTTTTCATGTCCAATTACCATTATGGATCATTAGCTACAATTGGTTCTTGCACATTTACAATCTCCTCGTCTTCTTGGCTTTTCTTTGCGAATGAAGATTCAGGAAGGACTCATCCTACGCTTTCTACAAGCGCGTTGATGATTCAGAGGTTGGATGTGTCCTTCAAGCCTGTGCAATGGATTTTTCTGGTGGAGCGCAGCGTGCACAGAACTAGCCTCACCTTTTAAACCAAAGGTTCGTCTGCCGGGGCCTAGCAAGCTGGGATGGTGGCAACGAGGTCCTCAGGTCCTAGGTTTGGTTCGGGTTTCCTTCTCTTAGATGGTTGACCTTACAGGGTTAGACGAGCACCACCTACCTGGGTTTGAAATCAGAGTTTTCCTTCTCTTAGGATGGTTGCCAAAAGGCTAGAGAACCCATCCTGCCCATTGACGCTCTTTGTCAGACCCTTCGGTTGTGACCTTTCTGGCATGGGAGGCCCTACTGGTGGCTATTATGCCACCGCCAGCATAGCTCACAACATTTACAATCTAGGCCAGTGTAATTGAATTGAGGTAGTTGCTCCCAATGATGGGATGTTTGAACTCTTTGTGCATGGACACATGGGCCTAAATCTTACTGAGTCAGTTACTGTGAGATATGTTCAGCAGTGGAACACTCTGCCCCAGAGTGTGGTTAAGAATCTTTCTTTGGATGTTTTTAAGCAGAGGCAGGATGGCCATTTGCCGGGGGTGCTTTGAATGAAATTTTCCTGCTTCTTGGTAAGGGGTTGGACTAGATGGCCCATGAGGTCTCTTCCAACTCTATGACCTGAATCTTACTAATAGATATTGAGAATAAAACCATGGAATAAATCGGATTTATCTTTGTCACTTACCATTCAAAGTGGGGCAGCAAAATATCTTCTGGGGCTAAGAAAGCATGACTTGTCCAAGTTCACTGGTGGGTTTTTATGCTGAACAGGAATTGGAACTCTGGTCTTCTGGAGTCCTTATCAATTTAACCATTTCATCTGGTGGGCAAAGTGCTGCCTCTCAGTCACATGCGGTTTTCAGGTCTCACTTTCATGGCTCCAAAAGCCTTCCAATTTTGAATGCTTCCAAATGCTTTTAAAAAATTAAGCTGTTTTTTCCCTACGTGACCTTAAACACAGAACAAGAATACATTAAAAAGGAACAAGTGGCTGTCTTTTCATGGCACTCCAAAACAGCAGCCCCAGGCAGCCGACTCAACCTAACGGTATGGTCAACTCTGAATCACCAGTGGTTTTTGGTGTCTCATCTTTATGTTGCTAAGTAATACCTCCCACTGGAAGGACAGCAAGAAATGTATATGTAGTAGTCAACCTTCAGTAGAGGATGTGATTCACTGGGATTGCAGAAACTGTCACAGTGCAGTCCCCATTTTATGGGGAGATAATGAACTGGCACATTGGCAGATAACAGAATCCAGTCTCATCTGCACAGGCATGAAACCCAGACTCACCTTGAGTTGGCTTTGGGCTGTCTTCACAATGTTCTTCCACTTTTGGTGAGTAAGTATTGTGTGTTATTGTTGGTTGATCTGGTTTTGCCCTACTTCAGGCAGAGTCAAGGAATGTGCCAGAGTTTGCTTGAACTCTGCAGTATCTAATAGTTTCAGGATGGCTGGATGGCTGGATTTGGTTCAGTAAAAAGCAACCCACTCTCCACAAGGGAGCGCTGCCATCACCTATCTTTTGTGCTCATCTGCACAGTACAAGAAGAATGGATTGAAACCAAGTTACTGCTGTTGAATCATCCAGCTGGTTCCTGAGTCCTGTGTGAGCTCTTGGCTGTTGGTGGGGCCCATTCTTATGTCCTGTTTGATTGGGATGATTGGCTCCCTCCTGTTCCTCTGTTGGGACACTCGTGGTATTATGATGTAAATACATGGATCTAAATTTATACTCTGCAAGCACATTTTGACAGTTATTTCAAGGTTAAAATTTCAACCTCTCAAAGGTTGGCCTAAAATGAACAAGGGTGTTTAACTAAACATACCATGGCTTGGCTACTGAAGTGCTGTGTATCTAGGCTTAATATTAAGAAGACTGTGAATTTCCAGCCTGTAGTTTGAACTTCAGTCACTAGGTGGCTCTGTTACAAGCACTGTTTAGTAGTCAGAAGAGTTTAAATTTGGAAGAGTGATCTGATGGAGGGAGCTATAGGATTACTATCTCTCTCTGTTCTGAGGCAGCCAGATTACTAATGGGAGCCAGCTTGTTTAAGCATACCACAATCCCTATTAAAGCAGCTCCACTTTCAAAGCACTATACAGTTCAGTTCCAACCTATCTTTGTGACCACATCTCCCTCTAAGATGGGCTCTAAGATCTGTCGGGCAGGCCCTCCTCTTGGTCCCACCTCTGTTTCAAGCATGGTTGGTGGGGAAAAAGGAGAGGACTTTTTTGGTGGTGACCCCCCAGCTTTGCAACGTCCCCCCTGGGGATATTAGGCTTGCCCCCACAGTACAATGTTTCTGCAAGGAGCTGAAAACATGACTCTTTAGGCAGGCTTTTGAAATTACCAAGATGTCATCTAATCCAAAAGACGACATAACTAATTATTAGTGACACTGGTACTTCAATGGTTGAAACTGGGCTGTGGCTGGGATGTTGTACTATTCATTTTAATGGTAGTTATTGTAATGTTTTATTGATTATTTTAAATTGGGTTGGTCTTTTATTTTTAATGTGTTGTTTTATGCTAATTTATATTGTTATTATTTAATATGTTGATGTAATTTTATCTGTATTTTATGTACTGTATTTTATGGCTCGATCGTGTGCTGCTTTAAGCCTCCCCGAGGCCTTAAGGGAGATGATGACAGGGTACAAATAAATTTGTTGTTGTTATTACTATTACTTAGACATGAAATGGGTAGAACTTCTCCTTCAGGGCTACTGGACTGCCCCATGAGAAAGAATGCACACAGGGGAGCTGTTGGCCATGGCTTTATTAGGACCAATTGGACATGCTATGGCCATCTGTGGGAGTAGAGCAACATTGTTTGAAGGCCTTAATTTAAGTTTATCAATGTGTAGATAAATTTAGAAAAGGTCTATTCTACTCTGTCAACTGGGTTTTTTATGAATCCCAAATAACACAAACTGAAACATGTCTCTCTCGGCATTACTTCGCGAACAAAGATTCTTAGGAAGGACTCATCCCACACTTTTTACAAGCGTGTTGATGACTAAAAAGGCCAATCTGAGATAGGCAAGTTTGGTTGCAGAAAGCACAGCAGAAAGTCTCCTTGGGTGATGTTGTTTCCAAGTTGCGGTTCTTTCTGCATTGTCGTTTCTCTTCAAGACCCATTCGGTGTGTGTGACGACTTCGGCTGCACCCAATATTCAAAACACTGCCACCAACCTAATTAACCTAATTAGGATTTTTAAAATTAACTAAGATGTTCAGTTAGGCTCCTAACTAAATAAACAGCTATGAGGTAACGGTGAGGAAATGCGATGGAGACTGTGGTAAAAGTTAAAATGAAAGTATTTATTAACTTTTACAAACAAACGAGGCACAAGCTTGATGGTTAACTACTAACGAGGCAATGAGCGCATGGTTATTCACTTTGAGGTAACGAGCGTATGGTTAACAAATGAATGGCTAAAGCGTATGGTTTCTAAAAGATCTAAGTGTGCTGGAGCGTACGGTTACAAACAGAGGTTTCTTTATCTTAGATCTTAAAACAGCAATTCCAGTCAGTGCGGAGTCGTGACTGAAAAAGCCCTGTCCCACTAAAATGCAACTAGTGCGAACAGATTGTTTCAACCGGGAACTTCTAACCCTAAAGTTCCCTGAGTCTTGCTTCTGAATGGGGCTAACAGACTCGTGCTGGTTCCCCCAGTCTAAGAGCCCACCTTTCTCTGTAACAAGAGACTCCAAGGTGTATATCGGCTCTACCCTTCTAAGTGGTCCCCTGAATCCTATGCTGTCCCTAAGACCTGTCAGCTTAGCTGACCCCTTAGTACAGACTAATTCCTAGGTGATCCACTAAAGAATAGACTGTTTCAGATTCACATCTGAGGCTTGGATGTTGCTTATCCAAAAGCCTCTTCAAGACTGTTAAGGCTGAGATGTTTCTCAATCACAGCCTAGCACAAGACACACGAGGCTCAGATGCTTCTCATCTAAAGCCTCTCACAAGACTGACTACTTTCCTGTCAGGAATCTTCCCTCCTAGAAAGCTAGACTCCTCCCCCTATGGCTCTCAGCCAATCTCTGGAGAGTGTCTGTATCCATATAGAAGAGCAGCTAAACCACTCCCCCTATCTCTGGCAACTCCCTCACTCTAATGTCTGCTCTGCTGGACTCCCTTCCCAAGATGGATGCCAGTTATTTCCACCAGGGAGCCAAACTGCAAAACAGGCCCCGGCCTACCTAGAATGGGTGAGTCCTTACAGCGTGTCTTCTCGAAAGAGGCCGCAGCATTGTGGATAGTGCTTCTCAATACTTCCTGATGTGAGGCCAGGGTGGACCATTGTTGGTGATCAATCTGGCTGAGCCTGGGATGTTGTTTCAGGGAGTCCTTATATCTCTTTTTGGGGGTGCCTCTCTTGCGCTGACCCGTGGTGAGTTCACCATGTCTATCCTTGAGTTTATCTGAAAGTTAACATGGATTAAAAGGGATTCATTTAATGAAATCCAAAAATGCCAGAATATTGGATATTGGATGATGACTCTGGAGGAGAAGAGTTCAGCTCCCCATTCAGCCACGGAAGCCCATGAGGTGACTTTGGACGAGTTCCACACTCCCGTTCACCTTAGTGCCTCCTGTCAAGACCATGAATCCTGCCATGTTTCTTTGAGACTCACAATATATTTTTTTACTCCCTTCATTTCTTCATTTGTTCTGTACATTTGCTTGTAATAGCTATGTGTAGGTAGGTACACTAGATGAAGAGTGTTGCCATGCTTTCATTAGTCAGGAAATGTTTATCAAAGCCTGGCAGGATTTCTTACACAGTTGGAAGCACTGCCAATCTAGTCTCAAGGCCAATCAGGTGAGGGGGGAGGGAGAAGAGTGAGGAACATGTTAGAAGATGTATCATGAAAGGCTTTCATGACTGGAATCACCTGATTGTTGTAGGTTTTTGGGCTGTATGGCGATGTTCTAGTAGCATTCCCTCTTGACGTTTTGCCTGAATGTATGGCAGGCACCCTCAGAGGTTGTGAGGTCTGTTGGAAACTAGGAAAATTGGGTTTATATATCTGTGGAAAATCCTGGCTGGGAGAAAGAACTCTTGTCTGTTGGAGCTAGCTGTGACTGTTTCAATTGTCCACCTTGATTAGCATTTGATGCCCTGACAGTTTTTAAGTGTGGCTTGTTAGTGCCTGGGAAAATCCTTTGTTGAGAGGTGATTAGCTGTCCCTGATTGTTTCTTGTCTGCAGTATTTGAGTGTTGTTCTTTTTTTGCTGTTAGAATTTTAGAGTTTTTCAAATACTGGTAGCCAGATTTTGTTCACTTTCGTGGTTTCTTCCTTTCTATTGAAATTGTCCACATGCTTGTGGATTTCAATGGCTTCTCTGTGTAGTCTGACATGGTAGTTGTTAGAGTGGTCCAGCATTTCTGTGTTCTCAAATAATATGCTGTGTCCAGGTTGGTTCATCAGGTGCTCTGCTATGGCTGACTTCTCTGGTTGAGTTAGTCTGCAGTGCCTTTCATGTTCCTTGATTTGTGTTTGGGCAATGCTGCTGCATTTGGCGGTCGCTATGTAGACTTGTCCACAGCTGCGTGGTATACAGTCAACTCCTGCAGAGTTTGTTGGATTTTCTTAGTGGGTCTGTAGATAGTTTATAGGTTGTGTTTCCTCATCAGCTTCCCTATGTGGTCAGTGGTTTCCTTGATGTATAGTAAGAACACTTTTCCTCTAGGTGGATCTTTGTCTTGACTCTTGTGGCTTTTTCTTGTGGCTAGGAAACCCAATTTTTTAAAGCACCCAACAGACCTCACAACCTCTGAGGATGCCTGCCACAGATGCAAGTGAAACTTCAGGAGACAATGCTTCTAGAATATGGCCATACAGCCCAAAAAACCTACAACAACCCAGTGTTAGAATTTTTTTGTAAAATTAATGGCAGAATCACTCAAGATCCCTCAAGAACAAATGGAAGACAACATTGAGAAGGTCTACAGGACTAACAAAAATCATGCAAGAAGAAACATAGTCCCAAGGGACATAATAGTTCAATTTGGAAGGCGGAGGATCAGAGATGAAATCCTTAAAAGTAATGCGATTAATCCAATTTATTACAAATGAAAGTGGCTATATAAAAAGAACTCCCACAAATAACCCTAAACAAGAGAAGTAAATATATATTTCTCACAATAAAGCAGGTTTGGTACTTTTCCGTGCAAAAAGTACAGTCAGAGAGTGATGCTACATGCGTGTTTAGCTTTGAAATGCGGGTTTCTGTGCCAAGAATCAGACAGGCACTTGCAATATGAAAATAACACTGTGATTGAAGCATTCTAATACACCCTGTGCCTGACTTGAGATAACATAGGCTAGATGGGTGAAAGCAGTACAGATTGTGCTAATGGGAGAGCTTAATGCGAATAATGAAAGCACTGCGCATGACAGAGAGTCTGACCCCCTCCGTTGCTGGCACGGAGCCTGGAAGTCAATGTTTCAACTTAGAGAACATCAGAGACTCAGGATTGATAGCTGTACTGTGAGAAAGGACTAACTTATAACTGACTATTGTTCTCATTCAGAGGTGTGACTTAAAGATGTGATGCTAATGAAAATGCACTGTTTATTGGATTAATGAAATGTCATGAAAGCAACAGTAATCACCAGCCAATTATGATTGTTTTTATCCATGAAGAAGGGGTGGGCCTAACTGAAATGACTCCATTGTGGTATAAATGTCTTTGTATGAGAAGTGACGGGGTCTTTTGCCCCTGATTGCAGCGAGTTCTGCTGGCAAGAGCCCACCAGCTGGTGCCAGAAATAAATCTTTTTGATTTTCACCTATTTCACAGTTGCCGTGTGTTCTTCCTCACCCTTGTGCCCGCACGATCAGGTAGCTTGGTAAAGTTAACTTGGTACTTGGAGTTCCATAACTCCTTAATTTGGCTGCTTCATTTGGTGACCCGACGTGATCTAAAAAGGTATTTAGACGGGTCTGTGGTGAGGAAAAACAAGCACGGTCCCCATCGAGGACAGCCCCCGCTCCCAGGCAAGTAAGGTGAGACGGATCAGGAGGGCTGAGAGGGGCCCCACCTTTTTTCCATCTTTTTGCATTGAGCCGGCTGCCTGGTTCGCCCCACACGAACGCCTGTGGACACGGGAGAGACTGCAACTAAAGTTGTAGGTGAACTCAAAGCCAGAAGGAAGGGGCAGCTGGGAAGCAGCCCCTTTGAGAGCCGGCAGGTATAAAAGTCCGGGGACACCGTAACAAGGTGCCCAGCCGTTGTGGGCTAGCAAACCGGCACAAGCGCGCAGAGAGTCGGAGGCGACGTCAGGTCCGTTCGCCAGAGCCGGCGCAAACCGAGTGGTGACGTGGGAGGCGAGACGCGAGTCCCGGGGTCTTCAGGAATTGGCAAGTATAGTTTCTTTCAAGCACTTAACACTGAGGGAACACACATTGGGGTTGGGGAGAGCACTGAAGTGGGGTTTGATCTTAGGCAAGAGAAATGGGAAGTGCAGGATCAAAGCAGAAGAAAGAGACCCCTCTGCAATGTGTGTTAGATAACTGGGACAGGTTTTGCCTGTTGGCAGTAGAAGGAAACCCCCAAGAGATGAAATCTTTTGAACTTAGAAATCTGTGCACAGAGGTTTGGCTGGCCGTCCGTGAGATTGGCTGGCCAAACATAGGGTCCTGTTGTTTGTAAATCCATCCAAATGAGCTGAGGGCGTTTGGGGGGGTTTGGTCCCCCAAAGATCATGAGAAGAAAGGGTGCTTTGTGAACAGAAAGGCAGGGAGAAAGCGGAGCAAGAAGATCTTCCCCTTTAAGGAGAAGAAGCCCCCACCTTTGGAACAAGCTCAGCAGCCCAGATGACGCAGGCTGTGATGCAATCTGAGGCTGTCCCTGTTGCCCCAGCAACGCCAATCTCAGTTTTCCCCGCTTCGCCGTTCCTGGCAGCCAAGCACTCCTTCCTGTTCCCGTTGCACCAATTTCAACTCCAGTAAATTCCCCAATGACTTTTCAATTCGAATTAGGGAGCCAGGCAAATGTGGGTTCAAGCGGGACGTTTCCGTCTGCCAGAGCAGCGTCCCAGCCCGCGCCGGCCCCTCCATTTCAGACACCAGCAATAGTGACATCCCCTGTTTCCCCTTCAGAAAGGGACCTGTTTTGTGAAGAGCCGCCTGCCTATCAGGCCCCTCTCTCCATGAAGATTAATTACCCCCTGGAAGAAGCAAGAGAGGTAGAGAGAGAAGCGAGATGTCCAACCCCTGGCGCTGGCAGGATGATAGTGCGTCCCCAAAGCAGAGAGGGAGAAGATGATGAGTGCCCCGAAGCAGCAGGGAGGTTGATTGCGCGACCCCCCAAAGTGCAGCGGAGCAGATCTTTTGAATCCATAAGAGCGATAGAGCGCTCGCCGGATTTACACAGAAGGCACAGTGTGAAACGAGTTGCTTCTCCAATGAGAACCAGAAGTAAAACCAGGGGGCAGGAAGCAAGGGAAGAAGAAGAGGTGGAGAGAGGGGCATTAGAATGTCCTATAAGGCAGGTCCCACTACTGGACGTGCACAACAGGGTCCAACAAGCCTTTCAAATAGTCCCGCTCTCAAGTTCGGACATTTTTAATTGGAAACATAATACCCCCCATATTCTGAGCAACCTCGTGCTATGGGGGATTTTATTGCTACCCACGATCCCACCTGCTGGGACTGCAGACAGCTGTTAAATGCCCTGTTCACTGCGGCAGAGAGAAGGTGCATCATCAACCAGGCCAGATTGATAGCTCAAGAGGGACATGGGCAGATAGAAGCTGTTGCATTTGGGAGTGCTAGGTTCCCAGTGGAACAAGATCCAGGATGGGATCCGAATCATGTGGATCAGAGGGACAGAATTAAAGACTACCAGCAAATTCTCTTAAAGGCCATCAGACAGGGTCCACCCCGGCCTTCTAGTATCCAAAAGATACAAGGAGTGCAACAGGATAAAGTTGAGACGCCTGCTGCTTTCCTCGAGCGTTTGGAGGAAGCTTACAGAAAATATAGCCCTTACAACCTAGAGCAGAATGATGGGAGGGTTGCTCTCACACAATCCTTCATCTCTCAGTCATCCCCAGACATCAGAAAGAAAATACAGAAACAGCCAGGGTTTTTGGGCAAGAACTTAACTGAATTGCTGGCAATTGCAGATCAAGTGTTTATGGCCAGGGAGCAAGTAGAAGAAGAGAAGAAGGATAGGAAGAAGAGAGAGGGATATAGAGTTTTGGTGAGCATGTTTGAAGAAAGATCAGCCAGAGGAAGAGGAAACGGTCGAGGCAGAGGGTCAGGAAGAGGAAACAGTGGAGGACAGTTTAAATTGGGTCGAAATCAGTGTGCTCATTGCAAAAAAAAAAAAAAAGAGGGCCACTGGCAAAAAGACTGTGTGGAGGAAATGTCAGAGGAAAGTGATGCAAGTACAAAAAGAGTCGAAATTCCAGTCAGAGGGTCAGGAAAAGCTATGCAGGAAGAAGAGGAGGAAGCTGAGTGAGAAGAGACATTCTGGCGAAGATAAGGGCAAGGTTGGAGTTCATGGAATCAGGCCAGTTGGAGCTTACTGTTCCATTGTTTAGATTGCAACATGTTAGAAAGTAAGAGACATTTTGGTGCTGGGAAAAGAACTCCTAGGGTATGGGCAGAACAGAATGAACCTGGACTGGCAAGATTTGTTGCCCCTGTGGTGATAGAGATAAGAACTGGACATTTGCCCGTGAGAAAGGCCCAGTACCCGATTAGTAGAGATACTGTAGAAGAAATTCCTGCTTATGTCCACCACGTGATCCAGGGACTGTGTAAATTGCTAGGGATCACGTGGAAACTTCATTGTGCTTATCATCCGCAATCATCTTCGAGAAGCAGAAAGAGCCAATCGAACTTTGAAAAACTGTTTAGCCAAGATTTGCCAAGAGACTAAGTTGAACTGGAGGATGGCGTTACCTCTAGCCCTCCTGAGGGTCCGATGTACCCCTCACAAAAAGACAGGCTTGTCACCTTTTGAGCGTTTGTATGGCAGGCCTCCATTGAACTTAAAAACTATGTGTGGACTGACTTCTGATAGTCACGTGTTAGGACACCAGCAAACCCTGCAAGATGTCCAGATGTTAGGGAAACAGTTAGAAAAACTTAGTCAATATACTGCAGATTTGCGACCTCCTCTCCCGTCTACTTCTCTTCACTCTTTTTCAGTTGGCGAATCCGTCCTGGTCAAGGAGTGGCAAGTACGCCCTTTGCTGCCCAGATGGAGAGGTCCCTTCACCGTGCTGCTGAGCACACCAACAGCTATAAAGGTGGAAGGCATTCGTCCATGGATTCATTATACACGGGTGAAGAGGGCGCCGGTTGCTTTGGAGTCTTCCGTGGATCCAAGCAACCCCCTCCGCCTGCGGATTACAAATACTTTGCGACGCCCTATTTAAGGGGCACACAGAAGGCCACAGAAGAGTCGTCTGATACCACCGCTCCCAATCCGGGTAATAGTGGTCCAACGCAAGAAAGATGGACAGAGCCAAAGGCACTCTCATTTCGGTGGTGGCTATGCATCTTAATGGGACAGAGTTACAGGTGTAAGCGCCCCGTGAGAGCACAGACAGTGTTTGGGTTCGTGGCTCTGATATTGACATTGTACATTACTGGGACACACGGAGGGTGGGAGCAAAATATGTTTCATAGACTGATAACTAACATGACACATGAACTGAGCTTAAATTCATGCTGGATTTGCAGTCAGGGCCCTTCAAGCCATAAGTCAGGATGGCCGATAGTTCCTAGCGGGGTGTTAACGTTGGAAGGGTGGAATAGCACCAAAGGAAAGCAGGAACTGATGGGAGGGGAAGCAGAAAGGGCTTGGTTCATGGTAACTCACGGTTCTCCTGTGTTGAGAGCTGCGCTGTGTTTTAAATGGGAGAAGGAAGGGAGGCCTTACTATGCAGGGAGCCAGAGGCTTGGCATGTATGAGTTTTTCAATCAGGTTGAGCTAGGTGCCTATCCTGCTTGTGATCACATGATCACAGTGCATAGCAGGTACAGGGGACGCTGTGGTCTGAGAACAACAGGCGTTTGGACTTGGAGCTGGGAGAGCTCAAACTGCACTCACATATTGTTCAGAAATCATCGTGAGGATGCTATAGTGAACCTGGTTCAGAATTTGCCAGCTAGACGTTTAGGGTATCGTGCCACGGGGCTTCCTGAGGAATTGTTTGGATTTGTGGAAAGGTGGCGATGCCCGTGCTTCCTGTAGTTTGGTCTGGAGTATGCACCCTAGGCACCCTACAGCCTGGGGGTTTGAGAGTGCTCCCCAAGGAGACTCATGTGACTAATTTGTACCTACATATCCATAAGCGCTCATTTGCTGATGTGCAGCGTTATAACAATATAACGCATTATAACAATGCTCCGGGCGACTTACATCATTTAAAAACCCAAAAATACAACAGTTTAAAACATAGGTACACACGCCAGAAAGGCTCAGTCTCCAGGCGTCCGATCAAACCCCAAATGCCTGGCAGAAGAGCCAGGTTTTCAGGTCGATAGGAATCTGATTTGGGCCGATGTGGCCCTGAGGGCAGGCGGGAGGGTGTTCCAGATCATGGGAGCCACCACGGAGAAGGCTCTCCGTCGGCTCTCCATCAGCCGAGCCTCTCTCACCCCAGGGATGGCTATCGATCACCATTTATGGCACGCTGGCCTCTCGGTGCGTTGGACTGTCAGCCGATCGCCCAGATAGGCTGGCCCAATATTATGCCGTGCTTTAAAGGTGAGCGCCATAAGTTTGTAAATCACTCTGAACTCTGTGGGCAGCCAATGAAGATCTTTTAAAATTGGAGAGATATGGTTTCTGACAGATGCCCCAGAGATGAGTCTGGCCGCTGCGTTCTGAATGAGCCTCAGCCTCCGAGTTGTAGACAGAGGTAGGCCCGCATATAGGGCATTGCAATAATCAAGGGGCGAGACGCGGTGGCATGTATCACAGTTCTCAATGCCTCTGATGGTAAATAGGGGGCCAACCGTCGGGCCCTGCGAAGATGGAAAAAGGCGCCCTTAGCTGCGGCCTGGATCTGGGCTTCCATCGACAGTCTCTCGTCAGAATCACTCCCAAGCTCTTCACCGCGGGCCGGGGATAGGGGCTCGCCGAAGTGGTAGTGGTGAGTGAGGGTCGGGTCGGCCAGGCCAGAGAATCTCCGTTTTAGCCGGGTTGATTTTGAGTCTGTATGCTCTGAGCCAGCTTGTCACCGCTCTCAGCCCTTGACTGAAACTGTCCAGCACCGATGATGTCCCTGGGTCGAGCTTCAGCAGCAGCTGTGTGTCGTCGGCGTATTGGTAGCAGCAGAAACCATGGCTCCTAGCAATACTGGCCAGGGCTGGACATAGATGTTGAAGAGGGTGGGAGACAAGATGGCACCCTGAAGAACTCCACACTCCAACCCGCATTTCCTAGAGACCTGGCCCTGCCACTGGACCCGCTGCGAGCGGTCCCGTAGGAACGATCCCAACCAGATCAGAGCCTTGTCCTGGATCCCGGAGGCAGCCAGGTGGTGGAGCAGTAAGTCATGATCAACGGTGTCAAAGGCCGCAGTTAGATCCAGGAGGACCAGGACTGCGAGCCCCCGTCCAGCTGGCGGCAGATGTCATCTGTAATCGCCACCAGGACGGTTCCACTCCATGACCGCGCGGAAACCTGACTGGAACGGATCAGGCCCCGGATCGATTTAGGAAGTCACGCAGTTGGCTTTCCGCCGCCGCTCAGGAGTTTACAGGAAGGGTAGATTGGCAACAGGGGCGGTAGTTTGCTGGGTCGTCAGGGTCAAGGCTCGTCTTTTTCAGGAGGGGGCTGACTCTGGCCTCTTTCAGGGAGTCAGGGAAAACGCCTGTATCCAGGGAGAGGTTCACCAGGTCCCTCAGAGCGCCCAATATGATGTCAATGCTGGACTTGATTAGGTGCGATGGGCAGGGGTCCGTGGGGCAGGTCGTCGCTCTTGCCCCGGTCACTAACCTTCTCACCTCTTCCGATGTTAGGGGCCTGAATTCTGAGAGACAGTGCCCATTGGTCCGGATTGGGTGCTGGGTCCTCGCGCCCTCTGCCTCGGGAATAGCGGCAAATCACGCCGAAGTGCGCGATTTTTCCGATGAAGTGCTTTGGAGGTCATCTGCTGTTATCGCCGAGTTTTGAGCTCACTCCGTGGGGCGCTAGGAGACTCGGACTACTTTGAAGATCTGTGCTGTGTGGGAGCCAGCGGCTGTAATCTGGGCGGCATTATAAGATTTCTTAGCCTCTTTGATCTCATGTTCGTACAGCCTGTGCTGTTCTCTGTAGGCTGCTCTATTTGCCCGCTGGGTTTTCGTCTCCAGATACTCTCGAGTTGTTTCCTCCGGCGTTTCATCCGCTTTAGGTTCGCTGTGAACCATGGGAGCTGGTTTTCCTGGGGCGGAGGGTGCCTTGGGGCCACCTGGTCGATGGCCCTTGAGAGGACACTGTTCCATCTGGCAACCCGATCTGTCAGTGATCCTCCAGGAACCTCAAGGGTTCCAGAGCCGCCGAGAATGCCCTCGGGGTCATCGCTCTTTTGGCGGGCTAGGATGGTCTTTGGCTCCGATCTTATTGTGAGGAGAATGTTAATGTCTGCCCTCACGGTCAGGTGGTCCGACCAAGGCACAGCTTTAGTGTCCCGGTGTTTATGGCTAGACCCTGGCTGAAGATCAGGTCAGCGCGTGGCCAGCTTGGTGAGTGGGGCCCGTTTCGGTCCTGAGAAGGTCTAGGGCATCCATGTGCAAGAGGAGCTCCCGTGCACTGGATGTGAGAGGAACTGTGTCTGGGTGGATGTTAAAGTCACCCAGTATGATGAGCTTGGGGAACCTCAGGGCCCAGTCCGCAATCAGGTCAATAAGGCAGATGTGGCCTCCTTATGGGCCCCAGGGGCTCGATAAACCACCAGAATCCCGTCTTTTCTCCCTCCGAGGTTGCTCCCAGGCATTCTATGCCGGTCATCTCTGGTGTTTGGAGGACTGAGGTGGTGACAGCGTCCTTCTGACCAGGCCCGCTCCCCGCCCGGCCGGTAGATCTTGGCTGGTGGAAGGCTCGAAAGCCTGGGGGCCATCTCCTGGAGAACACAGTCACCGTCCTGGGTCCACGTCTCTGTGGCGCATATGACATCTCGTCCTGTTCTGCAATAAAATCTCGCCAGCGTGGCCAGCTTATTACAAATTGACCTCGCATTGAAAGAGCAGGAGTGAGGACCAGGGCGTGATGGATGTTTGCTGGCCGATCCTGGCAGGTAATGGGGCGCAGCCAGGTTGAAAAAAGTCTGCGGCCCTGTTTGGTGATGAGTGAATTGTTGGTCCTTACCCTCCTCTGTCCACCAATCACTGGGATGGGGCATGCAGAAGCTCGGCGCTGGTGCTGGAAACCGGGCGCTGAGTTTGCGGCACGTCCCAGAGGGACGTTGGGAGGACTGTCCTTCAGTGCAGCTCAGTGGGACCGTATCGAGCAGTGACTGTGCCATGGGGGGACCGGTGGGAGCCCTGGCCCTTCTGGCCCAGAAGGTTCTGGTCCTAAAGGGCAGGTTTTCCAGCAGGGAATTCTCTGGGGTTTTTATGTCCCCTGTGGATGATGGTGCTTTGTTTGATCTGTCTGATCGGCTCCTGCCGTGAACCGTTGGACCTTTCTTGTAAAGCCCCTCTACTCGGCGGGAGCCGGGGTTCAGGACCTCCCGTCAGTTCTGGGGGCACTCCAGCTGCTTGTTGCTGGACTGATCTGCGTGAGAGGGACAGGGGCATAGAGACCTGTTGGCTGGGGCGATGTCGTCGCCTCGGTGCATGCTCTGGTGGCTGCTCTCTTTCGCGGCGCCTCAAGGCCTTCCCTGCCCTTCTCTTAGCCCGCCTGATCTCCCAACTCCTGTTGGTATCAAGCCCGCCCTCAGGTTCGCGGGGGTGTGTAGTTGGAATCTACTGCTTGAGTGTGCCCCTTTGCGCGTCTCCTTCTCCGTCTTCGCCCGCCTTGCTCCGTCAGGCGGGTGGAGGGGAGGGGCAGGTGGCTGAGGTGCCAGTCCCCTGCTAGGAAGGGTGGTTGAGCGCTATGAGCTTTTTGCCAGTTGGAAGGAGGATTCAGGGGCCATCCATCCCCGAGTCTTTGGCAGCTTCACCTGCCTGCGCTCACCTTGAGTGTAGACGTCTTCGTTCACTCTTTGATTTGGAGGGCAGGGCTGGGCATCTTCTCAAGCTCTTCGTGGCTGCCATCCCGGCTTTGGGCTGGCTCCGCCCATGGCTCCTCCCGGGAGGCCTGGGGCCGCCTCCCACTCTGCTGTGAAGGGTGGGGCGGAGGCAGGCGGGCCGCGGGCGCCACCACGGCGTCCTGGGCGGCCGGATGCCATCTTGGCCCTGGCCAGCCCAGGCCCCCCAGGGGGAAGCCCGGGAGGCCCTGCGGCGGGGCCGCTCACCTGGAGAGCCCTGGCCAGGATGGCGAGAGATGCAAGAATAGCTCCTCCAGCTCCCGTGGCTCAGAGCGAGGCCCAACGGCTGTCAAGGCTCCTGGACGACTGGGCGCGCCAGCGGCATCTCGGCTCGGCTCCGGCGACTCCTGGGGCCTCGGGGGCCGCTCCGGCGATTTCTGGGGCCTCGGGGCAGCCCGCCCAGCCCGCTGGTTTCCTGGAGTCGCCCCGCCGCCGCCGCCCGCCTCTGCCCCTGGCTGCTGCCGCTTCCCATGGCATACGGGACCACAAGCAGCTGCCTCGGCCCAGGGGACGCCAGCGGGCAGGCCTCACAGGACACAGTCCATCGTTGAGTGGGTCTCCACCGGCCGGTAGGAGGACAGAGGAGGAGACTGGGAAGGCTGAAAGCATCTTCCCAGTATCGCAAGTGGGTGGCCGCCCGGCGAACTGGGCCTGGAGGGCCTGGAAGGCTGGGCTCTCCTTCTGTAGAGGATGGGAGGCCCGCCTTGCTGGGAACGCCCGATAGTCCATCTCCTCCTTTCACTGGGGGACCTTCCACGACCTTCCCAGGTCGGGGTCCAGACCCCCAGGGGCTAGTGGAGGTGCAGGCCGGTAAAGTTGCTAGCCTGACTGGGCGAGAGCGCGGTTCGGTGGAGGTCAACGGGGCTTGTTCTCCCAGCGTCCAACCGCTTCCGCCATCTTGATAATTTTAAAGGCTCCTGCTGTCTTTGCTCATTATCTCACAAGTGTGGAGGTGAGGCAACCAGGACTCCTTCCTTCCCCTGTTCTGGCAGGCAGGGATGGCAACCTTATGGGTATGATCCTGACAAAACTTATCTAAATGAAGCCCAGAGATTTATAGCAATTGCAGAGCCAAGATTGGGTGTGGCCTGGAACATAAAACAGTTGCGTGTTATCATATGACTTGGGAATTTAGCCAATGACACGTATGATGGAATGACATCAATGCAGGTGGAGGTGAATTCTTTGTAGAATGGCCATGCAGCAGAAGTTGGCACTAGATTATCTTTTGTCAAGAGGGGTCTTTGCGCGTGTACGTGTCATGCTGTCATTTCATAAGCAGGCGGAAACATTGAGCTGGATCTGAACAAGATTCAGAGTGTTGCTAAAGAAATAGAAGACTTATTCGGCTCCAAGTGATTTTTAGAGTACCTTATTAGGCTAGCTGCCAAACTTGCATTGGCTGCGGTCACTATGATGATAATCATAGTGGTGATATGTTCTGTGCTAATCATAATGTGCTGTCTGCCCATTCTGCTCAAATGTTGTGCCAGGGCAGTGCAGGTTCTGTAGATACAGTAAGAGGTGTACATGCTGTCCGGACTGGAGAAGCTGTGGTCCCACGGGACTGGAGAATAAATTGGTCCTCTTAAAGGTGCTCCAGACATGTGTGTAGGAAAACTTCATGATGAGTTTCCTACAAGAAGAAATTCTGGAATAAGCAGGTTTGGTACTTTTCCGTGCAAAAAGTACAGTCAGAAGTGATGCTACATGCGTGTTTAGCTTTGAAATGCGGGTTTCTGTGCCAGAATCAGACAGGCACTTGCAATATGAAAATAACACTGTGATTGAAGCATTCTAATACACCCTGTGCTGACTTGAGAAAAAACAATTG